>JADLZK010006998.1:0-296272 GCA_015847255.1 Hyparrhenia diplandra | reverse complement strand
TCTCTCCAATCTCTTCACCGAGCCAGAGGGCGAGCCGAGCCCAGCCCGCAGCGCCGTCTGTTGGGCCCTCTGTGTGATTTTTTTATTTTTTGAACAGTGAAACGCCGCCCGTGACCGCCTCTCTCCAGTTTCATTTCTCCCTCCTCCTTTCCCATTCCCCATGCTCGACGCGACGGCGCCCTTGCCGGAAGTTCCGTTAAGCCCCCACGCGGACTATCCCTTCCGGCGTCGTGTCCTCGCTGCCCGGGCGCGGTCTCGCGTTCGCGTGCTTGCATCTCGGCGACGCGTGCCCGTCGCGTTATCTGTTTCGCTGCAGCGAGCGCTGCGCTCCGCCGCCCACGTGCGGCGGGGTGGGTGGGTCGGCGACGTGCTCCTCGCCCGGCGCAAGGATTTGGGTTCTCGCCGCTCTGTCTTTGTCCGTTCGGCGACGAGGAACCCTTCGCGCTACGCCGAGGTCACATTACGACGATTTTGGTTTGCGATTTTGTGCTTCTGATTTGGGTTCCGAGGCAGGCGGATTCGATTTTGAGCCGGTTTTTGATTTGTTCTAGTTGTAGGGATTCGATTTTTGGGGCGGGAGACGAATCCCTTGCCTTTTTTTGTTGAGATTTTTTCTGGTTCGAGTTGGTGGGCGCAGAATCTGGGCAACATCTTCAGCCCCGAGCTCCACCACCGCTCTTGCAGGCTAGGTCATCGGCGTCGTCAGGGGCACCGTCGCCTTCCACACTGCAGGTCATCCGTGCACGACACCTGTACTCACGCCCCTCCGGGCTCTTGTATATGTTTATCGTTTTTCCCCACTTTGCAACTGGGCCGATGCGAGCAAAGTTGAATCATGTTTAGATTCAGTTAAGAGGCACCATGGTTTTCTGGGTGCCAATGCTAGCAATGAATAAATTGATTTTTCTTCTGGTTTAGGGTGCCAAACATTGCGAATGAACATGATGAATATATTCCGATGCGGTTTAGGGTGTCGAATCTTTTGTGTTTTACGTGTTTTTTAGCGAGGGTAATTGAATTTGTAGACGCACTGACTTTTGTTGGCAATTATTGTTGGGTGGTTAGTTAGGGAGGGATTAATTTTGTTTGCCGCCTGCGGTGGGGTGTGTGAAGTTATGTATGACGGGGAGGAGGAGGTTATTATATGCTTCAGGTTCATGGAGGTTGGATGAAAGTCTTGATTTGTGGCCCGAGCCCCCTAAGGAATCTTTTCAACACCTGTACCCGCTAACATCTTTACAATACTTGGTTTGGAATCATTGTTATGTTTGTGCTGCAAGAATAAGATCTCTCTTCATTGGAAATTTAAATTCTGTTAGGATTGAAAGTGTGGAAGGGATAATACTCTACACTAAAACCTCGCTCCTTAGGGTCCAAGTTTCTTTTGTCTTGCTTTCAAATCATTATTCTACGAACAAAATTGCAGTGCTTCTGTGAATTACTGCAGCGTAGCCTTGTACTAGTATAAAATGTATTATATCTGTTGAAATGGCTAAGTCCATTCCTTATATTATACGAAGGATTGAAGGATCTCACCCAACCACCATTTTTGTAGTTAAAAGGGTGCAGTAGGAACTAGTCATTCTTTTTTGTCTTTTGGAGCTGCATCATCAGCTATGTGTTACAATTTTGTGAAGCCTATAGTACTTGGCAGTAGAATATATTTTTGAGAATTACTTTTACGTCTGTATCTGATTGGTACACTTTAGGTCAGTGTAGATTCCCCTGCACCTCCTTAATCTGAATATGTTTATATCTGATAACAGAGAAGCTTTTGTTTGGATTATTTGTGTGTTAATTGATAATAAACTACAGTATGTCTTTTTGTCCCATTGATAACTAAATGCGTGCTTATACAACTGCAAAACTAGTTTCTGAATTATGGTCATTTTGGATGGATAGCTCAAATTTTTGATCTGTTTTCATGTTTGGTTTAAATTCTGATTTGTGCGATTTACATTTTTTTTTTTGGTAGATTGCCAAATATTACTTGGAGAATTATTTTTTGTTTTATGCTTGTTGCCTTTTTCCTGCTCTTGGCATTAAATTTGGGATTGTTACTTTTCTAGCATGTGAGCTACTGAAACATTTTCATTACCTCTAACTTTGACTACATAGTTTTCTAGCATTAGAGATCGACTTTTTACTTGTTCCATGCTATGTTTCTACTCATTTTAGTGTAAGGAGAGAGGAGTGTGAGAGAGGGGTGGAGAGAGGGACAGGTAGAGGGATACGATATTGGGAGAAGGATAGAGATGGAAATAGCGGTTCCACTGTTCGGCACCTGTTGTATGCTTGTTGCATTTTTCTATCTCTCTATCCTTTTAAGTGTAAAAACTTATTGGTGATGTTTAGTTACATCCATTCAACAGTAATCAATATGATATCAATGTGAAATTGGTAGCACCGAAGTGGCAATGCATAGGGGAGGTTGAGGGAGAGATAGGTAGAGAGAGGGAGAGGGAGAGGAAAGAGGCGTATGGAGTGAGAGAAAAAGGATAGAGACAGAGACCTAGGTAGAGAGGGAGATGGATATATGGGGAGATATAGTGATGGTGGGTTTCAATTTTTCTTGTTTTGCTGTCATTAGTATATATGTGTTGCATTTAATTTTTAACTCATGATTGAGTTCAAATAATATTTGAATGTGTCGAGCCTGGACATTGTGTGTAAGGATGTATTTTTTTTAAAATCATATGACTGTGTGCTGCCCCATTGTTTTGCGCAATGCATAGTCTACGAAAGTTAACAAAAGAGTATACGCCTTGGTTTTGATGCACTTGCAGCCAGTTTATTTAGTTTCTGATTAAAACTAAATTAAGAGATTTAGTTGAAAAACTTCACACTTGCTGTTACTTAATTTTGAATCAGGAGATAGAAAACTTTATATTGCTATTTGAATAACTTTGAACTATTTACATTAACATTTTGTAATCTACTTTTAGTCGCTTTTTAAGTGACGACGTGCTCTGTTATTCTACTTTTATTGGTGCCATCACTAGTCTGAATCACAAAAGCACTCACATCCAGGGGCTGCTCCAGTGAGTTCCGAATCAGGTATGGAATAAACTTGAAATGACTTAAGCCGGGTTTTTAGACTTTTAGTTTTTGCTAAATATGCTAATGTTATAGTTTAAAATGGAGCATGGTGAATAAAATTTTTTCCAAAGTGTTTCAAATGCAAGCTTGATTAATTGTTCCATGAATATCAGTACATTATGCATTTCTTTTTTGTGTGGTTTGTTAAGTATATAACATAATATTGTATGAATTCTTGATGCCACATTTTTTTTTGTTAATGTAATAACATTTGCAATGATGTAATGCTTTTGGTTTAGGGGTTTAGATTTTTGTTTGTTAACAGCTAAGAATTACCTTGGTGTTATTGTGCGTTATATGATTCATGAGGTCTGGTGGCATCGTAGATTTTTTGCATCTGGAATTGTTAAGATCTTTGTTTCTTAATGTCCAAAAAAGTATACGAATTGGCTACTAGAACCATATTAATTGCTTTGTTAACACTTTTGTTTCTCAATGTTGAAAGATAATTTCTCATACTATCTTAGGTATGCACTCAGTTTCTTATGTGATTTATTTATGACTTCGACATGTAGTTTATCATTTACGAGGAGGCTACAATTTTGACACTAATATACTGGTTTTAAAAGCACGCAAGCAGGTGGATAACATAACATAATTTAAACAGGGATAGATAGATGAGGTAGAGATGGGATAGATAAGGAGAGGGAGAGATAGGGGTGAGAGAGGGGAGAGGGAGAGAGAGAGAGAGGTTTAGAGTGAGAGAGAAGGATAGGGACAGAGAACTAGGTATAGAGAGAGAGGGATAGAGAGAGAGAGATGGATATATGGTGGGTTTTAAAAAATTTTGGTATTGTTAGCATGGTAGGTTATTGTTGCTCAAATATCACCTTACGCCTACTGTTAATTTTTTTGACTGATGCATTGCCTTGTACTCTAAAAGAAGAATGCCGAGCACTTTTTCTTCCTGCATACCGGTTTAATTGACAACTCCATTGATTCTTTTTAAATTTTTGCGATAACAGGGTTTTGTGGAGTGAATCTATTACTGCATTTTTCCATTGAGAAAGTTTTTAAAAGTCAAAGCAATGAGCCGAAGAAGGTATGTTATAATGCCAAATAATTTTTTATTTTTTAACTACTTGAGCTTTTAGGGTTAGAATCCCTTTTATCTACTAGTTGTAATATTCGAACTATTGATATGAAAGTTTGTGTTGGTACCTTTTTAAAAAACTTTTGCATGATTGCTTGAGAATATTTAGTTTCGATTAAAACTAAATTAAGATATTAGTTTGAAAAACTTCACACTTGCTGTTACAAAACTTTGAATCGGGAGATAGAAAACTTTATATTGCTATTTGAATAACTTTGAACTATTTACATTATAAAACTTTGAATCATGAGATAGCAAATTTTATATTGCTATTTAATTAACTTTGCATTATTGGATAATAAACTCTTCTCCAAACTTGTTGGTACTTTTTTATTTCTAGTTTAAAAACTTTGGAATCAAATATTTAAAAACTTTTTAGTGCTAGGGTTCAAAACTTTACACTATAATATTAGCAACTTTGTATTGCTAGGTTCAAAACTTTTACACTAGATATGAAACTTTTGTACTATTGTAGTGAAAAACTTTTTAATTAATAGCTTAAAAACTTTAGACTTGCTGTTACAAAACTTTTTGAATGATGAGATAGCAAACTTTATATTGATATTTAAATAACTTTTGAACTATTGCTAATAAACTTTTCTTTCAACTATATTATTTTTAAAAACTTTTACTGGTAGGTTCAAAACTTTACACTATAATCTTTGGGAACTTTTGTATTTGCTAGGTTCAAAACTTTACACTATAATCTTAGGAACTTTTGTATTGCTAGGTTCAAAACTTTACACTATGATCTTAGGAACTTTTTTGTATTGCTAGGTTCAAAACTTTTTACATTAGATATAAAAACTTTTGTACTATTATAGTGAAAAACTTTTAATTTATATGTTAAAAACTTTGAACTATTGCAACATAAAACTTTTATTTTGAACTATTTTTTATTTATATAACGCTGCTAGTTAAAATTTACTTTACCTACTACACAAAGTAATCGATGTATGATAGTTGAACTTCTTTTGATACTATTATCTTTTTGTCATGTCATCATACATAATAAGATTGGTTCTTTATTTCTATTTTGACAGAGTTTCCATTTTAAGTACAAAGTGTGCAGTTTTCAAATTTTGTAAAGAATTTGGCCGATGTACAAAGAGCTTCCGTCAGGGAGCTTGTAACTTTGGTAGCTTGTTGCACTTTGACGCAATGAATTACCCAGGCTTGCATTAGCATATATATGGTGGCATGTAGATTCCATGTAGCCACAAGGACTGTGTGGATGGAGGGTGGGTGTACTTTTGAACTAAATGCATTTGTGGCGCATCAGGTACTTGGAGTACCTTTAGGTGGTTGGAAAATCAAAGAGCATGCTTCAAGGGAAGAAATAGCAACCATTCTTGGTGATCTTTGGAACCGCGAAATTTACACCGACTATCAATGAGTACGTTTATCTTGGTCAGCCCGAACTTACTGGAGAAGTTTGTCCGTGTTTTCATGCTGATATCACTTTTCAGCCCTTCGCCCTCTACGGGTTATCCAAGAGCCACAAAAATATTACTCTGCATTTATACATTTGGAACATAGGAAAGTATGGACTGGTGCTCTTTTATTGTTATTTGGTTAGTAGAAGGAATACAAGATTTCCGAAATCTGTAGCTCAAAAGTATCAGATTCCTACATTTTGTGGTTGCATCATCTTGCTAGTGGTGGGTATTTTTTAATTCTTTGTATTTTTTTTTTTTTTTTTCAGTCATGTGCCTTCTTTTCCATTTCTTCATTATCAAACTCACAAAATGTATTTATTTTTGTTGGACACCACAGTTTGCATTCTTTGAATACGTCAAGGCACCAGGTATCAAAATACTACGTGAAGATTGGTCTCAAATATCAAGGTTTGGAATGATCGGATGGTCAATGAATATTTGGAATTGGAAGGGATGAGTGGCGATGATTCCTTGCCGGGGACATTTGAGGTATGTGCTTTAAAAAAATCTTCTTGAAACTAATTATTATTTTAAGTTTTTGACAATGATAAAGTTTGGTATCTTTGTAGTATAAGTTTTAAACTTGTTGGAAACATAAGTGCTAAGTTTAGTTTTCTTGCTGCAATTTTTTTTTAATATGAAATTTATATAGATTTCATTTTTGTAACAGCTAAAGCATGTCGATGAGACACCGTTTGTAGTTGCTTTGGTTCGTTGTCTTTACAATTTTTGCAAGATTGCTGCGACAAGTTGAGAGTTTCATTGAAAACATGGCACCACATGATGATTTAAACTTGGCGGACACACAACAATCAAGCAAATGTAACTACTCATGTCCCCTCTTTTTTGATCTTTTTTAATTTTCTGTTCATGCAATTCAATCTTTCACTATTAGTTTTTCTATATATTTTTTTTTGGTGTATGTTTTTTGTGAGCGGGCAAAGTCGGATGAGAGACATGTGCACCAAATTTCACAGAGATATCATGGCAAAGATCCATTTACGCAATCCGGCCCGATTGTCTCGATCAACTTTGCTCCATGGCGAGTTTATGTGGACTAATCGCGGTGGTGCTGGCATTCTGCTCCTAGAGCTAATGATGCTCGGGGTCCATCTGTTCCCTACCGGGCAAAGAATGGTGGTGATGGGACTCCTGTTTAGGTGCAGGAGGGATTTTGCTCAGGCGTGACTACCCGTAGCGAAGCAAGCAAAGGGAGCCTACACCTGTTTATGTAGGCTTGAGAACCATGGCGAGAAGCAGGCTAAGGGGATCATGTCGAGAGATGGAAGTGGAAGATTACGGACGCATGAATCCTTTTGCCAATAATAGTGCAATTAACACAACGAAGGGTTCGTTCATGTCGGTGCAACAAGAAAAGGGAAAAAGCAAAACTTGATGGAGGTATGCCTAGTAGAACGAAAAGAGCGAGAGTGAATGAGGAAGTAGTTGATGATTCACCCTTGGAATGTTGTGCATGAAAAATTGAAGAACAAAGATAGTGCAAGCAAACTGAGATTGTTCTTGGCCCAATGAAGCGAGATCAAGTCAGGGAAGGCAATGAAGTTTTGTTGTCGGCCCGGACACTTCTTTTGGTCCTAGACACCGTTTTCATGAGCCTTCTTTGCTTTGGGGTGGACACTGGTCAACTAGATGGGCGTCCTTTCAAATTTTTGGTGAGCTAGTATTCGAGAATACTCTTATTTTTTTAAAATTTTTTTTGAATTAAATTCTCTTCTTACTTTTTGCTATATGTGTTTACATGTGCGGCGCCAGTACACCTAGTGTAGTACCAGATTCTTTAGAAGGTGAATTACCTCCATCTAGCGGTCCGAGAAAAAAGAAGGTTGATAGCACGCCACAAGAGGTTGACGATGGTTTTGTTTCAAATATCAACAAGGATCACGAGGGAAATCAGAGAATAATTTTTAGAAGGTTTGGATAACTCAAAAATCTCAGCCACCCGGGAATGCTGTTGATAATGTATTGCATCTGTTCCCCCGACGCCGATTGAGCATACCAGAGAGAGGTAATGCCAAGGTCGTTTCAGGTGCTAATAAAAATTTGGTGGGGCGAGGGTACATGTTGTTGAGCCTTCTGTGTCCAAGACAGTGTGTGAATGATGGTCGTCGGAGTTTTTGTTGAGAATGTATTGGGATATGATCAACGAGTGCAGCATGGTACCAATAGTGGAGATGTACCAATTCATCTTGAGTCAGCATCTAATGGAAGTATCAACCTGTGCTTTCGGCCCTAATTCATCACGACACTCCAATCTTTCCGACCATCCCTACCATTGGTAATGAAGTTAGCGGATTCGGTACACAAGCAATCTTAAGTCTCATGCTAAAGGTGATAATCAACTTAGTTGTGGTAAGCAATTTTGCCTAAACACTAGCCTTGCATAACATTTTTTTCCTTTTTCATTTTTTCAAAACGCATTCATGCGTCATATTTCCAAATTTCTTTTAACTTATCCTTTTTTTTGTTTTGGCAAAAGCGGACACTAGAAAGAGGCTCCTTGATTCTGTTGTGCCCGATCCTTTCGAAGGGGTAGGGCGTCCAGTGGATAGTTCTAAAAGGAAGGAAGGCAGCTGCGATATCTAAAACTCCAAAAGTGGTTGGCAATCGGTTACGCCCGGATAGTAACGGGGCTAGGAAAAACAGTTAAGTGTCACAGAGTTACATGCTTCAAAAAAGCTAAGTCAAAATCTTCTGAATCATGTACTGTATTGGACCGGACTTCTAGGAGAATGCCTAGTAATTTGGAATCGGGTCCGAAGTCTCGGGGTTCAAGCAAAAAACAATGTAAATCGACATTCTGCGGGAATCGCCAAGTGTCAAATCCATCCCACGCTCATGGTGGTAAGCAACCTTTAGCGTTTTATACAAGTTTACATGTATTTTTCATATATTGTACTATGGTTTTAGTGAGTGAATGATAACTTTTTTTGTGTTTCCTGATATTTTTTTTTTACATGTATCGGGTATGCTTTGCTATTAAGAGAGGAAGTCATCGAACAATTTGCAAAGAAGCGGGCTCAGAAACCTTGTTCATTTGGGTACACAAGATTTGTTCTTTAACCATCCCCAAGAGAAGATTCAATTGTCAGCATCCGAGAATAAATTATATGATTTGGCGCAACTAGGCGTGTATCTAGCGAAAAGCGAAGAAGAAAGGTATTTTCATCCAACCGTTATTGGTTTTTTTTTGCCATGCACATGTTTTGGAAAACCGGCTAGATGCAACTTAGATGGGATTGTATTTTTTAAGGAATCTTGATTGTGGTGTACTTTATGTGAAAGGAATTTCAAGCAGAGACATGCTACCATAACAAAAAAATATTATGTGAATGAATCCATGTGTAAAAGTTGGGCAACACTTTTAAGAGTAGCTAAACACACATTAAGCATCATGTCATTATGTTGAATACATAGATATATATAATGAAATGCAGTAGCTATGGGTATGAATGCACTATTGCTTTGGGTCACCGACCTTGAATCCCAATTGAGACTATGCTTGGATGGAAAAACAGCCATTGGATGCTTTCAGGTTTAGGAGAACCATGAGCTATTCAACAATAAATTCTTATAGCAACACATTATCTGTGTCCTCTATTAACTTTGATGTTCTTCCCAATTTTTTTTTTTTTTAACCTCTCTGTATCTAGTTCCTACTTTTCTATTCAATTTACCTACTTGGTGATTTTGAGAACTCTCTTCTCCCCATGGTCTTTCATCGCGCTTCCTATATGAATTTATCAAGTGGAACTTTAAAAAGCTTTGGAGAAGTACATGCGAGGACTCCTACTTCTCCTCTTTGAGTTTTATCTAATTAGGAAGTAGAGAGACATAGGTATATTTAGAGAGAGGAGAGAGAGCAAGAGAGCGAGGGGAGAGAGAGATTTTTATAGATAGATGGAATCACAGAGACAAAGATATGGAATAGATATAGAGACAAAGATGGAGATAGTAGAGAGGTAGAGAGTTAGATATAGATAGAAACAGAGAGAGAGCATGATATAGAAAAGATATTGAGATCCAAAGCAATAGTTCATTATAAATACTAAATCCTTGAGGATTAGGGAGAGAGATAGATAGAGGGACAGAGAGATGCAAGGTGTTGGATATGTTGGCTGTTAGCATATTAATATCATATTCATGTATCCGTAGCTTCATTTTCTTTTTGTGTAGATGGGACTGTCGAGTCACTACAGCCATACTTTTAAATTTTATCATTTGAAAGCAGTAACCGTTGTTTTTCATTAAGATGTTTGTTTAAACCATATTTTTTTTAAAACAAAAGTATATTGACAACACTAACTTTTTTGTTTTTTTTACCTTTTTATATCATTTATGCATAACATAGTTGCCAACATTGGTCGGTTCTATATTATCAAAGGTAATTTGTAGAATCTTTCAAAGCAAGGGGATGGGTAGGCAACTTTGAGATGGATGTGTTTTGTGAGGCAATGAATCTAGAGTACGATTCTTATTGTGAGGCAAAAGAAATTAATTCCCAAGAAATTTAATCCCAAAGAAATGTTTCTTGACTAATGGATATTGTGGTAACATATCTTTGTATCCCTATCGCGCATATTTGTTTCTTCTTTTTTCTTCTCCCACATTTCTTTTCTACTTTTTGTGATCTTTTTTGCATTATACATTGTTTCAACAAAGCGAATATAAACTAAGGAAGTAACCAAGCGAGTTCAAGGTCCCCGCAGCGGTAAAGGAATATGTTAAGAAGACCTTGGAATTTTCAATGGATAATTATGATATGGTTAGTGAATTTCTTTTTTTTTACATTTATCAATATTGGTTAAAATAACTTAATTATTTGTCCATTTGAACAATTCTCGTGTCATGATCCACTGTTCTTGAAGTTGATCATTGGTGGTTAATAGTTGTTGATCTCCCGAGATCATCGTTTTGACTTCTTAAACTCATGTGAAAATGTCTCCTACACACATTTGAAGACCTCAATTTAGATAGTAAGATGATTCTTTTTTTTTTTTTTATAAGTCCATGTATTTTTCCATCATTTTTAACACTTTTACGGCATGTTTTTGTTTTTACATTTTGGTGTAATAATTTCGTGTGCTCTATGAGTCTATGTATGCCAAGCCCAATCTAGATGATTTCAAAAAAAATCATCGAGCCAACTACCTAAAAAAAGGAAATACGTTCCCAACTTTTATGATTAGTTTTTTAGTATTGAGAGAGAGAATATAGAGGTAGTATGAGAGGGGGTGAGATATAGTGGGATAGTAATAAATAGAGAGAGTTAGGGAGAGAGTTATAATAAATAGATGTATGGAGAAAAGAATTAAAAAGGCAATTTTGCACTAATAAGTTCTTGACTAATAAGTTCTTCAGTTATATCGGTAGGACTTAGATAGATAGAAATTAAATAGAGTTTGAGAGTAATAATGTCGATTAAGAATTACATTTTACTTGTTGCTTGAGTCATCTCCTCCCAGTCTACATATGTATTTAAGCATATGTAGCAACAAAAAGTTAGGTCTATGATAGATTAGTGTATTTGTCTAGAGTGGCCTTTGATGAAATATATAACTATTAAGTAGAAGAAAATAAGTTAGCGGGTATCAATGACCTCTGCCATATTTGGTTGGATCTAGTTCACCTTTTCTAATTCTCCATGTTGTTTTTTTCTATTTTGCACCATTTATTCTTTGCACCTTCCTTGTTCTTGATCAGCGTAAGGTTAGTGAGTAAGGATTTTTAGAGTGTGTACCACTTCACCATTGTTTTAGAGGGGTTGGAGGGATAGGGACAGGAATAGGGTGCTAGAGATGGAGATAAAGATAGTGAAAGAGTTATCTCTGAGAGAGAGAGAGGGGCAGAGATTTAGAAATAGAGGCTGATGATAGAGATGGAGAGGGGCGGCAAAGAGAGAGAGAGATAGATAGAGAAGAGATTGAGAGAGAGGGGGAGATATATAGATAGGGGCAGAGATAGAGGGAGATTGTAAGATAGGGGTAGTGGTTGAGAGGGTAAGAGAAATAGATGTTTTCATTTGAATAGATCGAACTTAGATCTTTCGACCTTGGTTCCATGCATTTTTGTCAATACGGCTATGGCTACGTGGAATATTCGTTATGAAATTCATGGCTTTGTGGTGTGGCGGAAATTGTCTCCCAATGAGCAATAAGGTATTTTTAAAAATAAAAAGTTGTATTTATTCTTGATCGGCCGATCCTGTGATTTTATTAACAAGTGCTCATATTTATCGTTGACATATCCTCTAACATCGTAAAGAGTACCGTAAGCAGATTGTTAACTACATTTTAAGGCACCCGAAAAAACAAAAGAAACAACAATGCGGCTATCAAACAAGCTATAAGGTGCGCAGTCTTAAAACAGTACATATATCTTTTCTTCAATAATGAATATACATTCTCTTTCTACCCTCTTTTTTTTTTCCACTTGTGGCATGCTAAACTATTAGAAATTATAAATTCTTCAAATAAAAGATCATTGTTATGTTGTGTAACATGTATTTTCTTCGGCTCTCTTTTCATTTTTCGAGATCCACGTTGCATTGTTTCTAGATGGACATTTGTCTTTGAAATGAGTTTCTGATCTGCAAGCGATTACCGCCGAACTTGATGCTTCTTCTTTTCTTGCATTGCTATTAACTCATGAGTTTGGCTTCATCCTTTTTGCATTATTGACGCTTGACCTTTTCCCTTTGTGGGGGTCATTGTATACAACTTTGTGTGTTGATGGTTGGTACATTATCCATTGTAATGTTATCTCTGCGTGTGATGCAACTTTTGTAGTAGCTTGATACCAACACACGGTAGCAGCACCAGCACCTGCAGTAGTAACGGCGGCTTTTTGTAGTAGCATCCTTACCCATTGTGCGACATATCTACTGCACTAGGAGCAGCGGTTGCTCTGCGGCTTATCCTCATTTCTGAGTCATAGTATCCTTTTTTTCTTTTTGATGCTCTTGACCAACTTCTCAACACCATCATCATGACAGGTTGCCTTGACACTTGGTCCTTGCACATTTCTGCACAATGCTTGGACATCTTGCTCATCATGACAATATAGTGCCTTTGAATTCTCATCCTCTGTTTGCTTTGCCCCATTCCTTGTGCTTTAGTCATGTCATCAGTTTCCTATCCATGTCAATTGTCCACCTTGGATGAATGGGCGACTCAGGAGTTTGGTGGAGACCTTTCCTCGTTGCTATATTAAAAGACATGGCGTAGCAATGCATCCCGTCTCTTTGAAACTTCACACATGAGCATGTATACTCTGCCCATCTTTGAGATCACGCTCACCTTGTATTGTTTTTCTTGTCATACTACGCCGCGTAAGTAGCTAATGACTCTCTTGAGGAGGATATGCGCCACCACTCTCTCTCACCGAGAATGTAAAGCATGTTTGTTTTAAGCATCTCTTTACGCAACGAGACATGATAGGTCACCGTGAAGATACTCATAGCCTCCTTCTCAATCGAGGAGAGTTTGACCAAGGGGCCTCTGATTTGCCTTACGGGGAAATATACCTCTTCTGTCCAACTTGTTGAGGTTCTTTTCTGAATAATCTGATATTCGAAAAGAACCTTGTTTATAGATGTCCTTATGCATAACATACCCTTTTGAGCAACGAGTTTGTGTAACGCGCTTCTCCCCTGTGGTTGAGAGAATGATGCAGCTTGTTCTTGCTTGAAGTAAGGGCCTAAAGATGCTGATGGCATATAGCTCTACGAATAAGCGTTTCCTTACGCTGCAGTTAAGAGGTCGACATGATCTTCTGCCACCCCTCCTCAAACTCCTCTGGACTGAAGGCGTTCTTAATGAGGGTACCCGCGGAAGCCCATCGCCCTCAGTAGCTAGGTAGCTCTTGATTCTTCTTTATGTTCTCTAGAATGTGCGAAGCGGAATCTGCGCGTTGCATCGGGGGAGAATAGTGAGAATAGACTTCTAATTGCCCCTTGTCCTGGTCGTGATGATGTTGATGGGCCTCTTCCACCCATAGCATCGGGGGAAGGCGAATTTGACCAATCAAAGGTCACCGGCTCTGCAGTTACTGTGTGCGGTACACCCAAATATCCACGCGGTATTTCCATGATTTGTTCACCCCAATTAAAGGGGCCGACGGCATGTCATACTGTTGTGCTAAAGGTGGTGTCAAAAGCCAAATAGTCTCCCATCACGACTCGATTCTTTTCCCATCATATGCGTCCAAAAGGCACTCCCTAACCAATAAGCCCCATCATCCGAAGTCGAAGTGCGCCGGTAGTAGAACCTCAGGATTTTGCTTTGTTCTCGTCCCGAACATCCGCAGCAGTCCCCGTATATCCTTGTTCACGTGTCTCCTTTTCTCGGCGGCGCTATGTTGCCGATATGAACTTCATCAAAACCAACTGCTCAAGCTTCCTCTTAAGGATCCGTAGATTGCCATGACTTTCCCCGGAGGTACCCCGCCGCTCGTAAGACCGGCGATGAACTCCGCTTATCGCTGCTTTCGAAGATGTTTGTGTGGCACCCTCATGAACCTTGTTAGCCATTCGGACAAGTGCCGTGTCGCGGTTGTGCCTGTGCTGACCGTGGTTCCCGCAACCCAACCTTTCGGCCTTATCTTCAACTGACTCTCGCTTGACATTCTCGTTTTTCTAAATGTAATTTGATCTCCTCTCCTTCAATTGGGTTGTCAATGCACCACATTCTTCCTATGCTTGTTGGGTAAAGCTATGTGCCAGCTTTGTCATCTGTCCTTCCTTGTTTCTATAACTTGTGCTCCTTTTTATTATTGCAAATCCAACACGCCTGGCGTAGGCGGCGAAAAAGTAGGCATCCTTTTCGGCCCGGAACATCATTCCCTTGGTTGGTGCGAGGGGCAGCTATGATTTCTTGTTGGATATTCTCCTTTGGGGAAACATGTCCATCTCCTTCTCTTCTTTTGTTGTTGGATCTTATGATCTTCCAACTCTTTTAGCGATTTTTGAATCTCATCAGTCTCTTCAATGTTGGCTCCTTCTCCTTCCTCTACGCTTGCCTCGTGCAGTGCGTCTCTTGACCCCTTACGCACCATCGGTAGCTTTCGGTACTCTTTCTTTGCCTGCGCACGAAAAGTCTCTCGTCTGCCTCAAGCACCGTCCTTCATATTCTTCTCTGCGAACTTCAAATGTTGGTATCTCGGATAGGTTTTGCGTCATCTTCAACTTCCCCATTTGCTTGCCCAAAAAACACAAAAGTCTGTTGTTGCATGGAATAGTATAAACTATTGGCTTTTTGTAGGACATATATTACACGGCACTTATTTTCTTTTTTAAATAAGAATCGGGTTTCAATTTTATATATCTATTCTAGATAATTCAAAAGCTCGGACTAAGATATTTTAGCTTCAACGATCTAAATTGCAATATATATCATTTGCATATTTATGTCTATCAATCATCTAATCTATTCAATTTATCTACATTTCCATATTTTAGGTCCATGTGTATGTTTGAGATGGTAAAACTTTAATATAAGGTTGCTCCTAACTATACAAGCTGCAGTAATAATTTTTTTTTTATCCAATAAGACCCTCTTTTTTGCATACCTAGTTGAAGTTTCTAATGCCGAGTATGTGCAGCTCGTGCCACTATTCTCATAAACAGCGCTTAGTGCAAAATTTTGTACTTGTAGTAGCTCTTCTTCTTGTTGCATCTCTTCTCTATCAAGTCTAGCAGTCATAAAAAAAGGCGCCAAAATGAAATTACATGGGGTTAGTGTAATTGTGTATTCAGCATAACCATGAGGTGCTTAGATATATGGGTTTTTTAACATGTACCTGTATGAATCTGTCCTCGAAACCCTATGTTTTGCACAAATTTCATGCTCTTACATTGCTCCAATAGCTTATTCTGGCTTACATTACCCATCTGCAAGAGAACATAAATTTTTTTTCAAATTGAAGACATGAATTTCGGTGTGAATAAAAGATGTACATAAAATGTATTTACGCTTGTTATCTTCTATCTATTCTTAGTCATGTCTCGTTCTCTAGTACTTTTTTTAGTTTTTTTTTTTTTTCCATTTGATAATGCTCAGCTAGTTACTAATCCAATTATTGAAATAAATATTACTGACTTTTTTTTTACACTTTCCATGTTCTTATCGAGATTAACTTGAAGACCATGCCGCATGATCTTTTTGCACGTAGAGCCACCGATCTTTGCAAGATTGTGGAATTAGTCTCCTAGTATTACAAATAAGCCATATTAGTTTGTCCACTAGAATATACTTTTCATGGAACTTTTTGTATCAATTTGCGGTTGTATTGTGGGTGGTCTAATATAGCTGTGGAGAGATGGAGTTTTCCAATTTAATTGCTTAGCAATCACCGGTTGTAACCTTATCTTTACATTCGGTTTGACTCTTAAAATGTTGCATCATTCAAGGAACATCTCTCCTACCTCTTTCTCATTTTTTTTTTATCTTTTTTCTTTCCTCTTTTTATTCATTAGTGCTTGAAAACTGTAAAGTTTTTATGCAGCAAAACTATACTTTTGTTCATTTTTATTAGCACATTTGAGTGGTAGCATATGGATATATATGCAAAGGATTGCTTACAAAAACAAATAGGTCAATGTGAAGAGCTCGAAGGAAACTAATCGATTCTCAGTTGGTTTTTTTTGATGTTAGTATGTTTGTAATCAAAAAAATAGGAGTAGAACAAAGTTTTTTCTATAATTATTCATGGGGATTAGATGGTTTTGATCAAATTTTAATTTGTTACCTTTCTTTACGTCGATCCTTTTTGTTGGATGCCACCTTTTTTTGCTTGAGGCTCCCCATTTTTCTACGGTGCTCCGCGACGTGGCGGGGCACGCCGCGCGTCTGGGTGATCCATAGGATCACGCCCGCCCCATACTTGACTGGCCTGGCCGAGAGGGGGAGGGAGGAGAGGGGAGGAGGACGATCCATAAGAAAGAAAAAGGAATGACCGTTATCCTTTTTTTTTAATTCGGTAATTGTTTATTGTTTTAAATCTTATTCATAAATTGGGCCCACATGCGGTGTCTTTTTCCTCTTTCATCAGCTTTTTTTTTCCCCCTTCTTTGTCGAGTCGCGCAAGTGGAGGACATTTCTGCATCTCGCGCCAGGACCGAGAACCCTCTAGATACTTGAGCAAAAACCCAAAGGATTTGGAGGCGAGGCAATTCCCATTTTAGTGTGTCGAGCTAATCTCGGATAGGAGTCTGGTTTTATTTGAGATGATACATACGTGCGGGTGCCCTGAAGAGTGGCGAGGGAAAGGAGCCCCACCCATGTGCGGATCTACTTGGATTTTTTTCTTACACTACTTTTTTCTGTTGTTTGTAGATGCATCGGGTTACAATTCCTTTTCACATGCTGCGAAATTTTTACGGTATGTGGCATCCCATTTCTCAAGTTTCTCAATCTTGCACCTTTTCTCTTTTTTTTTTTTTTCAACGGCTAAGACATCGTCCCCTTTGTTCCCCCCCCCCCCCTCCCCCTCTCAAATCCCTATATCACGTGATTTAAGCTTCGATATATTTCTGTGGGATCTACTTTTTTTCTTTGTGCTTAGTTTGAGGTGTCGGTTTGTGAGGAGATTGTTTAGCTAGTAATGTATGCATGTTTCAATTTGTAATAGTTTGTCATGGTCCTCACATATCCGAATTTTGATATTGGCTCAATAGAGTTTATGTAATAGGGGTGTTTTTTATGAAAGAACTCATCAGTTTATTTCTCTTTTTTTGCATTGAGGGAATTTAAAAAGTAATTGTATTTGTGTTTTTGTTTTTGTATTACAGTGATACGGATAGGTAGCTACATAGAGAAAAGGAGAGAGACCAAGATAAGTGAGAGTTAGATGGAGGGAAGTGATAGATTGAGATGGAGAGAAAAAAAAGAGATGAAGCAGATGATAGAGTTAGAGATAGTGATAGAGGTAGAGAGACTAATAGGCCGAGGGGAACAGAATATACATACAGAATAGTGGGAGAGATAGAATATAGAAGAGTGTGATAGAATATAGATAGATGAAGGAATATGTAGTTATATTTTTGATAGAGGAGAGAGCAAGATAGAGGGGAGGTAGAGAAGGCGATATCTAAATTGAGATGGAGAGAGAGGAAGAGAGGGATAGAGATATAGATAGAGCTAGTGAGAGGAGGTAGAGAGGGGAGGTCTGATTGACATATTGAGAAGAGATAGAGGATGAGAGAGTGAGATAGTGTAATACTTGATTATAAATTCTCAAACACGGATTATGGACATATTGAGTCTGATTGGTAGAGGAAGAGAGAAGAAGAGGGATCCACTTGTTGGTAACTTCGAGAGGGAGGAGAGAATGAGTCTAAAAGAGAGAAGTTTAATTTCAAAGAGATGGATATTGACTAGATTTGCTTCCTCTACTATTTAAAATTCTATTCTCTCCCATTTTTTTTTTAAGATACTTGTTTTTACTACGTATTGTGTCTTATGTAGTACTAGATAAGATTTTTGGGCTTAGTGTCACTTTCTAATTATTTCTTCATGAGGCTTATTTTTTGCATATTTTTTCCCCACTATTATGGTATAATTACATCAATTCTATTTAGGAGAGAAATGTATTCTCAATGTAGTATTAGGTAACCATAATATTATGATCATGTTATGTTTGAATTGAATTGATACAATTGCAACCGAAGAGAAGTCGGTATATGTTTGGGTGGGACCATGTCTATGTATCTTCCCGCAGTTTTTACTTGCATGGGTACATTCAAAGTGAGATATTTAGTGTCTTTTGATGCATGGCGGACAACTATTTTTTTTCCCTTTTGTTTTCACGGTAGTGGTATTGGCTTTGGGTATCAATTCTATGTAGGATGGAGTTGTTTTTTATTTGAAAGCGATCTACTTGATAGAGGGAGATGGAGAAATGGAGATTATCTGAGAGATAGAGATATATAGTTAGTGAGAGGAATGAGATAGATAGAGAGAGAAACCCAGAGAGAGAGAGAGAGAGAGAGAGAGCGATAGTATGGGATTAGGGAACCAAAGTCTTTGGATCTAAGGTTAGCGGCCATTTCCTTTTGTCTTGTTACATCCAAGGAAATGTATTATGATATATATACGATTTATTATTTTTTGTTTTTGAGTGCATAATAGTATATATAAGTGTTTTCGTGTTCGTGGCTTGAGTTGTATGTACTGTGTTTGAATTATTTATCATTTGCTCATGATATGTGACTCTACATTAAACAATGAAATCATAGTAACCTCCCCTGTGTAGATCTAGTTAATTAGGTGCCTTTTAAACCTCTTTGAAGCTGCATTTTTCATAGCATATAGACATCAAAAAAATGTTATACACATAGAATAGAGAGATTGAGTCATATATACAAGTAGAGGGAGAGCAATAGGTGTTATATTTACACTAAGGATAGATAAGAGAGAGGAGGCGGAAGATAATCGATAGATATATGTTGTTGGAGAGAGAGTGAGTTAGACATTGAGATAGAGAGATAGTGAGAGGAAAAAGAGATGGAGATACAGCTTTTGGAGCATTTATTTTATTTATCATTTGCTCATAATGTCATACATAAGAAGATTTATGGAGATACAAACTAGATAGAGAGACTCGAACTCATTTATGTCTTTCCTACTCAGGGGAAATAAAAAATGTGCTCTAAATGTATACTAGTGGTATATAGAGGAGATATATAGAGAGAGAGGAGTGACGAGATGGAGGGAGAGATAGAATGAGATGGAAAGATAAAGAGAGATAGAGAGAGAGAGGGTTATAGATAGAGATAGTAGATGGAGAGAGATACATAGGGGAGAGAGGGACAGAGATATACATGTTTGAAAATTGAAAGCATGCCCGCCTTCTTGGTAATGGGTTTTGTCTTTTTTGATATTTACAAAACCATGCCCCTTACTAGCTAATGGGTGTTTTGTTGTTTTTTTTAGGATGAACATAGGTTGTGCTCTAATAGGCTATCCAACTTCATCTTTGTGATCTAATTCTCGTGGCTATCCCTCTTCATCTTCTTTGGTAGTAGTAGTAGTTGGTTATCTCGAGCTCCCAAAAATCTAACCCTTTTTTATTGTCCCCCTTTTACATTTGTACACTAGGATTTTAGAAAGCGTGGTATGCATTTTTTGATTTAATTATTGATGAGACTCACTGCTGACATTCTCGCTTCTCCTTCAAGATCTTATTGTATTGATCATTTTCAATCATCATCCTACAAGTTTGTTCCTCATTTCAATCTTATGAACGAAGACATGTACATGGTATGTTATTCTCACTTTTGGGACCGAGGCCGTTCAATGATTCTAATTCATTTCAGCTTATGGAGTCTTTACTTGTTTGAGCCAAAAGATGCATGATCTCTGTTTCGTAATTTACTCAACCACCTAAATCCTTCATCACCGAAGTTAGCTTTCAATGATGATTCTTGGATCCCCATTTATGTCAAGCTGACTGCAATATGGTTTGCACTTCCTAACTACTGAGTACTACTTTTTTTTTTTTTGGTGCAAGAGCACCTAACTGTGTTGCTTTCAGTATACTATTATTTATCCTTTTTACCTTTACAACATAATAAGAAATGGTGCTTGTAATAAAGTGCCCACATAACATCATTTGATGTTTAGTCTACTGAGGTTTTCCATTTACTTTTATGCATTGCAAAAAATAAATTGTTTATATCCAAATCTAACTTTGTAACTTTGCTAATTCCAATTGTTGAGTTGATTGTAAACGGATCAGATCTAGTACTAGGGTAATTGTTTACATATTTGGATCATTAAAACCACCTTTTTTTTTGTAGAGAGAGTGAGATGCCCTCATTCAATCGACCGTAATCATATGTATCACATTCGTGTATCTCAGTATCTCCATTTACTCCCCTCATCTCCCCATGTTCATCTTTAAACGATGACCACATGCAAGTTCTGCAAACTATTTATTTTTGGTTGAATTTTTAGAATATTTTTTGTTGTTTGTGGAACTTCATTTCACATAGCTTGAATTTGATTTCAATGAGAATATGACACACATTTTTTTTAAATGGTGATATGTCGATTCAACAAGTTTTTTGGCGAGGCACTTAGAGTTCATTGCATCTAAATATCTTAGCGTGTCTACACTTTACGTTATTCTTTTGCAAATGACATTATTAATAATTATATCTCAAGCCCCTTATATGAATTGTACCATTTTTTGGTCATTTTAGAGGTAACCAAATTAATCATCATGCTCGCTTTTAATTTTTGTTTTTAATTTGGTGTCGGCATTTGGTGGAATCGGGCCAACAATGAGATACAAAGATATGGTGCATTAACTACATTAACATTGTATCGCCACGGAAACATCTGCACATTATCAAGGTATGTGACTGCGTGTTCCCCGCCCATCCAGTGCCCTTTTTTTGTCTTTATTCGCAAACTCCTCGTAAGTCAAGCTGTTTCTATATATATGGAGAGGAGAGGGATAGGTAGAGGGAGAGGTAGGGAGAGGGAAACAGAGAGATAGTGTGATAGAGAGGCAAGAGGATGGATAGAGGGATGATGTAAAGAACGAGATGGAGGAAGGATAGAGAGGAGATAGCCATAGATAGGGGAGAAAGGCAGCAGAGATAGTTAGAGAGAGAGAGAGGAAGAGGGACAGAAGAAGGGAGAGAGGGAGAGAGACATAGAGAGTGCGTAGAAAGAGGCTTTTTTTTTGCATTTATTTTTTTACGCTACAAAGAGCGGTGTTTCTCAATGTACTATTAGCTAACCATAATAGTATGATCATGTTATGTTTGAATTCAATTGATACACTTACCTTCCCAAAAGTCAGTTTTTTTTGGGTGTACCATGTCTATGTATCTTCCTACAGTCTTTTGTACAAAGCTTTCAAAGTCATTTATTTTGTGCGCGGTACATGCATGCCCGTGCAGCCGCTTGTTGGTTGTTGTGTTTTTACATGTAATTTGTTATAGGGGGAGGGCCATCAATTCCATGGAGGATGGATTTGGTTTACTTAGGGGATGGAGAGAGAAGAGAGCGAGTCGAGTTAGAGATTGAGTTATTGAGAGGTAGGGAGTGAGAGTCGAGTTAGTGAGAGAGGGAGAGATAGAGCCAGAGAGGGAAAGATATATAGACAGGGGAGAGGGGATAGAGATATCTGAGTGGGAGAGATACATTCCTTTTTTTTTTTGAAATTTAAAGCAAGCCCCTAAGTAGCCATTGCATGTTTTAGGGCATTTTTTTTTTAGGATGAAATAACTTGTCCCCCTTACTAGGCAATAGGTTCTTAGGTTTTTTTTAGAAAAGAAAAGAACAGAATGGCCCCCTTCTAGACATCACATTTTAATAATTATGAGAAATTGTACTGTGGTGTGGTAATGATGAAATTTAGAAAATTAAAAAAAGTTTGGGTGACCCGGTAGTGTATCACGATGGTTGTTCGCCCGAACTTATCAATACTAACTTTATATTGTGAAAGTTTTGTAGGTCTAAAAAACGACAAGCGCTGGATTCTAAGATAGTGTCATCTTCAAATGAAGCAAAAAGCGCGCTTTGAGGAACACATCTTCCAAATTGTAAGAGAAATTGAACCTTTTTTCTTACATTTTTTTTTTCGTCCCCCGTGACTATTCTATCTATCTCTATTTTTTTGACATTTTGTCTTAAATTTTGAGTCATGATTTCTTTACGTGCATTCTCCACAAAATTGAGTCCGCTTAAGTTTATTTACTTTGCAAAGTCGCTAACAAATGATCAAAGAAGATTGGTCAAGAGTATTGGTTTTCATCACCTCTTCATATTCGATGTGATTCCGGTGCCAAGAGGCATATGTCCTGCGGCTAGCAAGACATTTTGATGTCAAGTCAAGGTCAATCCGTTAGCCGATGGCTCAAAAATATGATTACTCCTCAATCTATTCATGAAGTGTTTGGTATTCCAACCGGTGGAAGAGCAAAGTACACAAGAAATGTGATGAGTCATTCAAGAAATTGATTGCTTTCATGAAACTAATTGTAGGCAATGCTCGGACTATCAATGAGTTGAAAGCACATTACTTCCCGATCTTGTTGGAGACAAAATTTAAGAGGATTTTCACACGCATTTTGCCATAGCTTGTTTTCTTTGTCCTACTAGCTATGATTGTATCGCTATTTCGCATACTATTCAGTCAGAGTATCGGAACAAATCTCTTCATTTTGACCGGTGCAAAGACTGTGCTATAGAAACTTCAAGAAATCTATTGATTGCTATCAAAGATCAAGACCAACATCGGCCAACAACAGCTCTGGGGGTTGCATTCTTGCACTTGTAGTAATGATTCGAACTTCAACTACGTTGTTTTCCTTTTCTTTCTTTCTTTTTTAATTTTTTTTTTTTTCTTAAGAAAATGAGCTGTGATTTTGCCCCTTCGCCTAACTACCTCTGTTACCCCTACGGATAATATATTTCGAGCAAAGCCTAGATATTCAAAGGCATACTAATCAAAAAGTTGTCCCACGCCCCAAAATTTTGGTCAACGTAAATGATCAAAGCTTTTGAGACATTGATGCTAAGGATTTTGATGAGTGCATCTTCTAAATTATCAGGTAATTTTTTTCACCCTAAAGACAAGGTCTACATCTCATCTCATCTCATCTTTTGGGGCATTATTTTTTTTTTTTAATTTCATATACAATTGCAAACAAGAACAAAAACCAAGCTAATATGTTAAGAAGTTCTATAAAATCGGAAGCTCCAAGTGGGTCTGCAGATCATTGGCTACCAAATGTATTCCCCGATCTTGCGCTTTTAAGCTTGATGCTTTTTCTTTTCCGTGATATAGCAAATGAAATAGCAAGTCGCATCAACCCCAATACCGGCACGATGCTGCGATAAAGTTACTGCAAATAGCATTGCCCACCGTAGTGACCGTCAAGATTGTTTGCTTCGCGGAACGTAATTTACACTTTGATTATGGCAAGTCCGTTATGTCAACGGTGTTGAAGCTCTTCAGCTATTAACCCAGAGAATTAGTCAGCATCTTGCCACCCCCAAACTTAGTGATGGATACATATTCAAGCAAGAAAAACAAAAAATTTTGGGGGCAGCTAACACCGTTATTCTACCAACCGATGATGATGCAAAGAAGAGGCATTGTACGCTGATCTGTGGGATCCAATAGCGCCTCAAGTTGAACCCGACTATATTGTTATAATCCAATTGAAGGTGGACAAACCTTTTGGAGAAACATCGCCAAAGGAGATGGTACATGTTCTTTCAATGTTGTGGATAGTTTTAACACGCTTAGCTATGCAGCTCAAGGTTTTCGAAAACGGATTTTGACTATAATTTCCGCATTTTCGGAAAACCTGAAATCCCGGAATCATCGGAATGTGGACAAACCTTTTTCCGGAGAAATTCCGTTTCTTGGCCTGATAACTCCGTGTTTTTCCAAAGTGGGATTTGAGCCAGCCCAAAAAATGCTTCACTGTGCTCATGGATGTTGCCTTCTCCGTGCATGCATGGACGAGTTGAGAGGTGGGATTAAATGGTTTCTGAAGCCGCGACATGTGCTATTTGGCCAATGGGCCGACTTGGTGGTGGTGTGAAGCCATGCATAAAGAAGGATGAAAAAGGCATGGGCCAGTGTTTGCCGGTGTTCATTTGTCGGACACTAAAACCTCGGGAATCCTGGCCAATGCTTGTTGATCATAATGGCGTTTCATCCATTTCTATTGATCCTCAAAGATCCAAATAGAATGACAATTGTTGCCTGTAAGAATGTAACTGATGGATCTGATCAGAAAGTTTCATCATTTCCAGTTACAAATGATCGCAAGCTATCAGATTTGAGCACTCCGGCATGCGCGAGAATGGCAATTCATTTGCGACCACAAATGATATTGACCATCGGTTTTGACAACTCGGTAGAGAATACTCATATAGCCAATTCTTTTGCTCCTACGCTTCAGCTCCGGACTTCAGCTTTAACAACCGTAAAGAATGGTCGAAATGGTGAATCATCTGCACCTAAAATTTTGCCCACGGGCATCGGTTTTGAAAAACTCCCGATAAATCAATCGCTGCTCTAGATTTCGACTTTTTTGGTCATTCCTTAGATTCTAATTTTGAGGTCAGACCACCACCACAATTAGGTTGCTCGATATGGTTGATCGGGGTTCATCAAGCGGCGACCAAGGTCACTGAATGATGCGGTGTTGCAAATGAATTTATCAAGGAGGCTTCTCGATGGATCTTCGAACCGTAACGACCGCTTGCGCACGGTAATGTTGACAATTGTAGAATGTCGATGGAAAATCTCATTCAATCGACAATAGTATCGATTTAGAAGATGCAGAGCTAATCGACCATGTTTCTCAATTCACACCTTGCAAACCATTAACCTACCACATCAATTTCACATCTACACTAGTTGAGAAAGAAGTCTTCAAAGCTATTGTTGATCGATACCCTACACCGGCAAAAGGCAAGTTTATCCTTTTCCTCCCTTTTTTATGTTGTACACGATTATCATGGCTCTGATTATTCATATATTTATTTGACACATAAAACTGAATTTTAATTATGTTATTACATGCTTTTTATATTTATTTTTTTTTTTGCTAGGCCTAGAGTTGTTCGGATCAAAAAGAACCGGGTGGATCACAAGACATTCGGTCTATCCATGCAAGTCTATGGTAAAGTGTCATCATATGTGATTGATCTAATGGGTAGAGTCATGTTGACAGAGGAATTTGAAAAGAACAAAGTGAATCTATTGTCAACTTCTTATTGGTACGGACATATTGTCCAAATTGAGAAAGGAGTATGTTTTTTTCCTAATTAGCTTTTGTAGACAATGCCATATTTTTATTTATTTAATTCTCTTGTTGTTTCTCATGTATTTTTTTTTTATGTAGAAATTGCTCCGGAGGAAGGATGCTGATTCTCGGTCTTTGTCAAAGCATTTCATAGCACCAAATCAAGGTTACAGGGCTAGACGCAATGTCTATGGTAATGTTGATGATTACCTATTTTTCTTTCATGTAACAAGTAGTTAATATAGACCTAACAAACTAACTAATAGTTTTGCTTTTTTTTTTTTTTTGTGTTACACAGGTGTTCATCCCTCATATTCTATGATTAGTATTGGTACCTTGTAGTTGCAAATTTTAGAAATAAAAATTTGAAGTAATCTTGATTCCTAATCAGCTCTTTGAAGAAGTTGAAAGTGATGCGAGACTATCATTCTAAATTTTAAGAGATTGTTTAACTATGCATGCCCACATAGCGAGACAAGTTCACATTTGGGAAATGGAAACGTGTACCGTTTCGATTGACCAATACACAAAACCCGGTTGCGTTATTGTATAATCTTTTTTGGTTCACATTTGCTTACAACGAGAAATTGCTTTGTCCAAAATTAACTTTTCTTTTTTCTTTTTTACCCAAACACAGTTGTGATAGTGGAATCTTTGTGATGAAACTAATGCAAAGCCATGATGGTGAGAGCCAACACTTATTCAAACCGGTAACTATCGGACCACACCCGATTGTATTTTTTCCCATATCTTCACTTTCTTGAAAACACCTTTTTCGTTTTTTTCTTATTTGTAACTATTTTCTTTTTAATAGGAGAAAGCAAAAGCATTACGAGAGTCTTTGTCATATTATTTACTTGACTCATCCATACAATGACAAATTCGATTCTCGGTTGATATCAAGAAGATATTATCAATTCAGGTGAGTTATCTTTTAAAAAGGTTATCATATTAACGCTTTTTAAACTATTTACGTGCTAGTTTTCGTTTGACTTGTTTTTCTATGTGCTCGAGAATCGGTGAACCTTTTTAAAAGATATGGTAGTTTAACTAGTAGATCGACAACAAACCGACAACTAGTTAATATAGATCCGGATGTTGATGTTGTGGTGGAGGGACTAGAGCCAATTTCTGTTCTTGACATTGCTTTGTGGAGTGACTAGAGCTACTTTTTTTTGATGTTGTTGATTCGGTTGGTTTTTTTTTTAAAAAAAAAAAACTTCTTCTCATTACTAGTCGACTAACATATCGTTAGCGACAAAAAAACATTTACAACGTCAGTGCGTGGTGAGTTATCACCTCCTCACCCTCATTCTGAGAACCGACCCGTCTTTGCCAACTCATGGCCAACCCTATTACAAGATCTACTAATGAACTTGCATTCATAATGAATAAAATTCAACTCAATCATAGCCTTTACTTGAGAGACTAAAAGCCCAACATCTGAATCGTCATACTCACGGTGTTTATCGCCTTCACCAATGTTTTTCTCTCGATAGAAAGAGGCATCACGCTTAATTTTGAGTCTCACCGGGTGGTCTTGACCATCGCCATGTTCCCCCTGAGCCCCTTCATTTGCAGTTTGGGCACCAAAGAATACCAGCGATCTCACGGGCCATCTCCTTGCGGTAGACCTCCACACCGCGCGAGCAAGAACACGAGTTCATCTCCGTTTCCCTTCTTTTCCCGATCATGTTTCTTTACGTCCATATGTACGAGAGCACAACGATCATCAACGTTTCTCAGTAGCTTTTAGAATGAAATCCACACCTTGAAAGCGGTGAACTCCCCGCCAATTTGCACCTGGTCGTTGTCCAACCCCAAAGCGTGACCCATAGATTCTTGGTCATCTTGCACTTGAAGAAAAGGTGGCCACCATCCTCACCTAAGTGGTTGCGGGCGGGCACCGATTCTCAATATTCATGCCTCTCGAACGAGATTACCTCTAAGTGGATGGCTATTGTGGGAGAAACGCCCGAGAAAAAAATGTTTAGTGGAACTAGAGCCATTGTTTTTCGTTTTTTAATTTTGCTTTTTAAGTGACTGATTGTACGGATGGACAATTTGAATTGTACACATTGAGCTTTTTAGTTTTTATAATTTTTTAGGAAATGTGCTTGTTTTGATGTACAATGGCCCTTTAACTATTTCTTTTTTTTGCTTCACATTGATTTCATAGTTTGATTAGTCGATTCGACATTAGTGGCAAATACTGATAGCTTTTTTTTCCATTTTTTTTTTTAGTGTACAACGGAATGCCTCCTACTGTTGAGAACAAGTTGATTTAATAGGTACGCATTAGAGCCAGTATTCTCTTTTTTTGATTTGCTCAATTGACTGTTCTATATTTGTAAGTTTTCCCTAGATGCGAAAAGT
Source organism: Hyparrhenia diplandra (assembly GCA_015847255.1). NCBI lineage: Eukaryota > Viridiplantae > Streptophyta > Magnoliopsida > Poales > Poaceae > Hyparrhenia > Hyparrhenia diplandra. The sequence continues at coordinate 268,467 of JADLZK010006998.1, read as the reverse complement.
GAAGTGAAATAATATGCATCCCCAATTTTTTTTAAAACCTGTGATGCAGTTAAAAGTGACCACTTCTTATGGTGTACCAAAGTTTATAATTCACTAGTTTGAAATATTTTAAAATTTGTGTATGAACTCATAAACCTATGAGTACAAAGTTCATAATTTAGTGGTTCAAAGTTTTACAACCACAAGAAAAAGTTTAAGATGTTAATAGTAATTTTTTTTTTTATAATCTTGGTTTAAATTTAAAAACCAATGAGTACAAAGTTTCTAACTTGGTAGTTCAAAGTTTTTGCAACTATGGTATAAAGTTTATGATTTCATAGTTTAAAGTTTTAATATAATTCTTGTGTAAATTTATAAACCAACGAGTAGAAAGTTTATAATTTGGTACTTCAAAGTTTTACAACTATAGTATAAAGTTTATGATTTGATAGTTAAAAGTTTCAACATACTAATATGAAGTTTTCAACCCACTCATACATGTGTACTATACAAATCAAAAGTTGATATAAGTATATACTTTAATAATGAAATTTTCTTCTTTTTTTTTCAGGGAATATTCATTATTTTCAACTCTTGAAGAAAACTGGATCGGCATGTTTTACATTTTGGTTTTATGCTTTTTTTCGAGAGATACAAAGATGTAACATTTTGTTAATGCATGTTTTTGCACTTTTACTTCCATATGGATATGAAACCATCCCCCGCCCTTTTATTTTTTTTCCTTAAAACCGTCCCCCCTAAAGAGAAAATTATAGCTTTGTTGGAAATTGTTTTTTTTTGGCCCAAATAATGGTTGACATGAGAATTTAGAAAAACGCCCAAAAAACTTGACATGAGAAATGAGAAATAGAAACTTGGCCCAATGAAGCGATAGGAGAATTGAGAAATGGGTTCAGGTTTTTTTTTGATCTTGGGCCCGGCGTGTGCGCTGCTTCAGTTGGTAGTGCGCGTGCGCTGCTTCAGTTGTTAGTGCGCGTGCGCCGCTAACTGTATTAGCGTGCGTGCGCCGCTAACATTCCCTGGCGCGCGTGCGCCAGGGAGTGACGCCCTAAGTTGGTGCCACCTCTACGTCGATGGTGGGATCTATGGTCTATGCGCGTTAAGGTTCCTATACCTGGCTTTCATCATTGTTTCCGGTGGAGCTTTCCGCAACAAGGGCCCTTGCTATTCCTTCAAGTAAAGCTGTTTATATTCTCACACAAGCGGCGGTTAATATTGAAGCAGCTCCCCGATCGAGGGGCATGCTAGGCGCCGCCCTGGTCGGCGCGGATCCGTCCGCCAACCAGGCGCGCAGCCCAGCTCCCACGCGCAGCAATCTGCGGCCCAGCCCACCGTGCGGTATTCTAGCTTCCACGCGCAGCAATCCAAGGCCCAGCCCACCGTGACATCGCATGTCAAGACACGAGGTCGATGGGCTTCAGCAGCGGTTACCGACCCACGGGCCACACGGTGCATATTGCACGGCCTGCCAACATTCCTTCTGAATTTGTATTGCCGGGCCATCAGATTTTGGGCGCCACGCGGTTGGACGGAAAATTATTCGGTGCTCCCCTGGCGTACCATCTCTTCGGTGCTCCCCCACGTGTCTGCTTCCAATTCGCTGCAGTTCAACCGATCACCGCCACGGCCTCGCGCTGGGTCCTCGATGTCGTCTATGCGGAGCCAGGGAAACGAGCCATCGCGTGCGAGCGTGTCGCGCCTATCTGCGCTCGAGCGCACGATGAGGTCGAGAGGCCACGCGTCGTAAATCTGGTGTGGGGAGCACCAAAGAGATGGTACGACACGGGAGCACCTAATAATTTTCCCGGTTGGACCGGGCTTATTTGCAGGTGCAGGATACGACGTGCCGCGCGTGCGTACGTTGCAGTTATATTAAATCAGCTAGTCGTACACTCGTTCTTGGTGCGGTGGAGTGCACGGGCCGGCCGAAACTGACTCGTATCCACACGTCTAGTATGGAACCTTTTGTTGGATACTACGTACTACTTGCATTGGTACTTCCACTCCAGCTGCCCGGCCCGCACCTGTCTACGCCCACGATTCAAATTCACCGCCTCCGCCGAGCACGGTAGCAGGAGCACGAATAACATTAGCACTCCAGCATGATATGCATGTGCGTGCATGGCTGGATATTAAGATACTGCAACACGACGGTAGTACTCGTTCGTTTTGTTTATGCGGTGACACGCATAAACAAAAACTAACCGAACATCGCATGTCCTAGAACATCAATTTACGTGTTACTAAACATCATAGAACATCGCAAAATATATCATATAACATTACAAAATATATCCTAGAACATCAGTGTATGTTTTACCAAGCACCTCATAAAATATATCCTAGGATATTACAAAATGTATCCCAGAACATCAGCGTATGTGTTACTGAATATCACAAAATATATCTAGAACATTAATGTATGTTTTACTTGAACATCACAAAAATATATCCTAGAACATAATAAATAGCCGGATTTTACGGAACATCGCAACAAACATGCTAGAACATCGCAAAAAAAAAAAAAAAAAAATACGACATCGCACAAACACACTAGGAGACCGGCTATTTTCAACCCCTTAAATAGTCGGATTCTACGTAACATCACAACAAACACTCGAACATCGCAAGAAACACGCTAGAACATCGCACCAACACACTAGGATACCGACTATTTTCATCCATAGATACACTTAGAACATCACATGTATACTAAGAGAACATTATCATTTTACATCACAAAACATCACATGTTTAATAAGAGAACATCCGCGTCAAAACATCACATGGATACTAAGTGAACATCACATATATACTAAAAGAGCATCTCTATATACATCTCGAACATGCCTCGCTATAATTTAGCATTTCTCTAAAATACATAAGAGGACATTATATATGTGAAACTAAAAACAAAAATTGATAAATAGAATAAAAGAAAGAGAAACAAAAAGAGAAAAATCAAAAATAGAAACAAAAAACAAAAAGAATAATAAAATACCAAAAATGGTAAAAATGAAAAAATAAATTAAGTAAGAAAGAAAAAATAAAATGGAAACTAAAATTTAAGAAGAAACGAAAGAAAATAGAAAAGAAAAACGCTCAAAGAAATAAAATAGAAAAAATAAAAATAATAAATTGTATTGTGGGAGCCCTAGCATATTTTCTAGTGTGCTAGCACACTAGCATATTTGTATTGTGGGAGAAAGCTTGTACTTGTTGATATATTTGCATTGTAAAAAAATTCCACGTGCAATACCCGGCCCCGAGATCTTGATTCCGCCACTGCCACCAAGAAGCCTCACTGCCTAATCACATGAATATTACTTTGAACATTCTAAAAATGTATTGAATAACATAAGTGAATATCCGGAAACAAATCATAGTACTATGTGGATATTTCACAAGAACAACATATGTAAAATAATTATTGCAATAAAATAAAATATAAATACAATAAAATATAAAAACTAAAGAAAACAATAAAATTCTGAAAAAAAATAGAAAAATTAAATGAAAATTGAAAAGAATAATAGAAGACCGCACATAACAAAACAGAAACATAATATATGTGAAACTAAAACAAAAATTTATAAATAGAATAAAAAAAAGAATGAAAAATAGAAAGAGGAAAATCAAAAATAGAAAGAGAAAACAAAAAGTATAATAAAATACTAAAAATGGTAAAATGAAAAAAATAAAGTAAGAAAAGAAAGAAAAAAATAAAATGGAAAATAAATAAAGAATTTAAGAAGAAATGAAAGAAAATAGAAAATAAAAACTCTTAAAGAAATAAAATAGAAAAAATAAAAACAATAAAACACAAAGAAATTAAAAAGAGAAAAAGGAAAAAAAAAAAGAAAAAGTTACCTACGGAAGTCTTACAGAACCGCGGAATAGAAATTAGATATATATGTGGTATTTCTTGCTTTTATCGAAAGATCATGTATCGTAATGGAACGGAATTGTTCTATGGAGCAGACCGTCCAGTGTTCGAATCGCCCATCATTGTCTTTTTTTTTAGCCTTTAAGCGTTTTATAAGAGAATCAGTTGCCGCTGGGCTGAAAACTAGAAACAGGCCTTGCTGGGCCAGAAACGACGAACAGGCCGAAAATGAGAAACAGGAACTGCTGGGCCAGGGATGAGAAACAGGAATTGCTGGGCCAGAGATGAGAAACAGGCCTGCTGGGCCGGATTCGGGGTGGTCGGCGCTAGCTTCCGCCCCCGATCGAGGTCTTGCTGTAGATCTTGGGCCGCAACGGTCGGACCCGGCCCAAATAGCAGCAAATGACTTGACACGGTAAAAAAAAAAAATCTATAGGATTTCAGGCTAAATGATCCATATAAATTTCCCGACATGATAAGTACGGAGGTTAGAAGAAGGCTATAGAAGCCCTGCAAACTTGTGACCGCCGTGCTTGTTCGAAGCTCGAAAATTTATTTCTCAACCACAACATCCGACAGGGAATAAGGCAACTTGTTTGCACCTGGCATCGAGTTAATGAATCTTAGCTTTTGCCCAGATTGATAATGCAAGTTTTCTCAAACGAAAAGTGTTCTAAAAATCGTCAACCCAGTTACAAACAGCATCGATATTTGTTTTACCATATAAGTTCAAACTCAGCAGCGCGAGACAATTGGGATTGGCTAGGCGGACCGTTGTAATAATACTTTCCTCCGCTTTAATTATAGTTAGTTTAACTTTTGTGACCATAAGTTTGACCACTCGCCTTGTTCAAAAAATTTACACAAAACTAGTCAAATTTAAGTCATTCTTAAACATCATTTGTTAATAAAGCAATCTACATCAAAAAGAAGTGATAGTTTGCACAAAATTTTGAATCGGGACGAGTGGTCAAAGTTGGAGTTGAAAAATCAAAAACGAACTACAATTTGAAACGGATTTAGTAATATTTAACACAACTAGCCGTTGGTGGAGCGTGTCACCTACTCTATACGGGTTGACAGTGGGTATTCCCGTGATTTCGTTGATATACGTATATCCTGTGTCCTATCTTTTTAGCATTTTTGGAGCTGCTGCCATCTAGCCGTTGGAGCGGATGAGGGAAATCGTAATTCGAGGACGCGGCTGTGACGCGCATCAGCTAGCAGGTGTTGAAAAGGGGCTTGTCGGCTGTTTCACACTTCTTGTTGCTTCTACAATAAGCGCTTGTTTCTTGTCGGCAGATGCTTCAAGCCGCTGCACAGCCTGCACTAATATATACAATCTCAGCTGCATCCTTTAGAGTCAGCTGGTGCCACCACACCCCTCCCCTTTAATTCCCATTTCGCACATCATATATACATAGAGACGACAAAAACAGTCGACTTCGATCGCCCGAGTTGGCATATGAGTTCGAGCAGGGCGGGGGCAGGGGTAGGGGCAGGGATGCGAAGACCAAGGCCGCGCTGTGGTGCTTGACGACGCTGCTCACGGCCATGTTCGCGTCCAGGGTTGCGCCGCTGATGCCGCCGCTCGTCGGCGCTCTTGTCTGGGCGATGGCCGTCGCCACGGCCGCCGGTGGCCTCTGGGCGTTGTTCCTGAATCCGTGATGCCTTCGTTGCAGACAGAGCACGCATGTGTGTCGCTGGGTATGTATATGTAATACTCTGTTGTTTTTCTTGTATATGAAGAGACGTTCAGTATGTTTTTATTTCGATCACTCTATGTCATCTCCTTCCACTGTCACGAATTCGATCTAGAAAGCAGCCATACATCATATTGCCATTTCGTGGTACCACGCATTGGTAAGGTGCCTCTTAAATTGTCATTGCTTATCATTATCGGGCCTGCTTGGTTGGCTTCTAATTCTTACCAAACCAAAACCATTGTAATGCCAATTTTTTTTGTCATCGATTGATTATTATCAAAGAATTCACACAACCATTTTTATGGCTGTATTTTGGTAAGTCTCTAGAAAGTTTTTAATCTACATTAAAAAAAATGGCAAGCCTTAATCTTAGAAATCAACCAAATACACTACTATACTTTTTACCCTAACTTTGACAAGCTTTAATTTGGCAAGCCTAACTTGGCTTACCATAATTTTGGTTAAGCAAAAATTGGTTGTCAACCAATCAGGCCCGCACTGTAGTTGAAATACACCCATTTCACGCGTCCCAAACGCACCAATGGCGCGGGCCTCAGCCGTTCTAGCTACTGGTGTGCCTGGATTGAGAGAGACACATCGTCGATGATGCTGTCGGCGCGCAGGCAGCTTTCACTCGACGAATTCGAGTAGGTCGATATGGTCGACGCCCGCGATCTGCACACAGAACGTCGATCACATCGGCGACAAGGCACACATCGGAGCAACATGGGCAGAGTACGTCGGTAGATAGTTGTTGTGTTGTTTCTATCTCAGCAACTAGCTAGCCAACAACTAGTACTTTGCCCAAGTTGCTTGCCTGCCGGTTTGACACTTACGACGCGGCTTTGCCGACGCAGTGCGTGTCAGCACGTAGGCGTTTTTTTTCCTAGCAAGTACTTTCCCGTTTTCGGCACGGAAAAGATACAAAGAACATTAATATTAATATCTAATATGATACCAAATAAATGTTTTAAAAAGATCTCAAAAGATTTTCAAAAAGAAAACAGATCGCCTTTGTTTTTTTTTTTTTTTTACAAGATCTCAACGGAATCAAGACTTGTGTTTGCGCCTTTGCGGGCCTCGTAGACTCGTAGTTGCCTGCGCGCGTTTGTTTGCGTCGTCCTCACACCATCGGCTGTCGAAATCGACACTTGTTGGCCTAGTACCATTTGCGGGCCTCGAACGAGTAGGATTCTATCCGATAACTTGTAGTGCCAGAAATACATTGGCCCACCTAACCCATATCTCCAACAACACACGAAGTGAGCAGACAGACAGCAGAGTATCTTAGCGCATCTTAGCGTGTGCCTCTACGTCACACCGTACCCCTCAACTCAAATGGTGAACAATGAACATGATGGGTCATCCTCTAATCTAACCTGCGCCACCTGACGAGGAACAAGCTGATGATCTGGAGCCCCTCCACGTTGCTTACCTGTTCGCGTGGAAGGTTGCTGATGTTAGGTTCACATAGACGTCATCTGTTCATGAACATAAACGCACCAACACCATACACCTCACTCACACCCATGTACACAAACAGATCCCACAGCTACATATAGATTCGAAGATCGTGTCCTTGAAGAGACACCGAAACCAACCAGACTCTCTAGACGACGAGCATGTCGCTATCCCTTTGTGGCTCCACGTAAGAAAGGGTGTACCTGAAAAAAAGTGGGGAAACCCCATCGGAGGGTCGAGCAACACTCGAACTCACGACCGGCCGCTCCTTCACCTAGAGTGTCACCGCTCCAGCTAAGCTCGTTCCTAGTCATGAGATATAAGATATATATTAATCAACCATGTTTTAATTTGTTTGAAATAAATACATATATTTTATTGAAATACTCCCTCCATTCAAAAATCTCCAGCGTATTCTTGTTCGGTGCAGTGACCAAGGAAGGTGAGTGCAGCAGCCACGAGCCGCGTTCTTCATTTAATCGCTGCTCTAGCCTTAATTGCCGATTAATACGCATCCAACCAGACCTCTCCCGCACTGTGCATGCGGGCATGCAAGACGCTGAGTAGCAAATGGGAAGGCAATGGCCTAGTATCCTAGGAGTCATGCGCATGCAAGACCGCCGTAATATGAGATTGTTGGAAAAAAACTTTTTGCTAAAACGACGGAGATTTTTGAACGGAGGGAGTAGTTTGCTAGAAATAATCTGTAGTCTGAACTGCATAATTTTTCATGTAATGATTTGTCTACTATTGACATCAAGATTGTTCGGTGCAGGCCATAGGCAGCGTGGCCATTGTCGTGTTGGGAACTTCACCCGCCACGACAGGTTGGCAGTGTCACCAAGGCGCCTCAGTCCGTACAACATAAGGAAATTGGACGGCCAAGCCAAATGCTAGTTGCTTAACATGGTCCATTCTTTGTTGAACTAGGTTGGACGGCCTGTTTACGGAGTTTCTTAAAAAAAAGATTGGTTGTGGAGTAGTGGCCCATTTTAGCTACAGGGTCTGGGCCTCCGGCATGATGCATTTCGCATGCAATCTTTAGGGCCTCATTATCAGCGCAAACAAACCTGATCATTCTCACATTTCTGTTAAAGATTCACAATGGACCATCGACCATTCAATAGGTCACGGTTCTTCTAAACGATACATGTTGCCACATCGCTAGTCAAACTTTTTTTTTTTCAAGGACGGCAAAAGCTTTGCCGCATTTCTATTAGACGAATAAAGAAAAAGGCAAGTGCCAAGCCAGGTTTAGATACTTGACTTTTGGACGTAGCAATATCTTGGATGGGTGCAATTTGATGTATTGTGAATTAGAGAAGACAAACAGACAAACTCGAACGAGGGAATGTAGGACAACTTCAATGGACGCTCGATATATAAAATCATTTATTTACTTGAATTAATATAGTATTGTTTATTTACCAAAGAAAAATCTTGTTTTTAGAGGAATTTTGAACTTCCGAATCCATTTCTAAGAGAAAGGCATATTCTGATTTACCATGTGAAGATACATAGAGCAACTATAATGGCCATTGTTATGTAATCTATGAATAAACAGTTCTCTCACGTCAGTTAGACTGATATGAGCGATCTTAGATACATTGATTAAGTTTATCCACCCCCCCTAGAGCTCTCTGGAATGAAATATCCAGTGGGGTTGATCTCATGACATTGGCCACTATATCATGCGGATTATTTGCAATATTATAAAGTATGGGATAAAGGTTTCTGAGGGTTCCCTACCCCTGTATCTTCCCAAAAAATTGTCTGTGATACATTATTAATTTTGAAGAAACCACAAGCCCAAACTTATCTTCTAGAAATGAGAGTGATGGGTTTTGCATGGACTTCTAAGAGATACTTCGAACTTTACATACATGTTTGTAAGCAATGTTTGCCAAGTCCCTTCTTCATTAAGCAATTTTATAACCCACTTGCTAAATAGACATTTCTTTTGGACTTGGAGATCTATGACATATGATGCCTTATTTAGCAAGGTGATACTTCTTTTTATCTTTCTATTACCTTGCCAATATAATCTAGATCTGTAATAAACTAGTTTTTGAGGAATGAATTTCGGTAATTCAAAAAAAAAAAAAAGACATAATGAACATGGGTAGACTGCTGAACACTAAATTTAGCAAAACTATTCTACCTCCAAGCCAACTACTATGGCTACCGGGGTCATAGGTATTACACAACAGGGTCCACAGTAGTGGTGAGCAATGATCAACAATAGCTCTCTATAGGATTTGTAGAAATTGACCAGGGTCGCTTGACCCCGATGGCAAAGCTAGCTACTGGGGTCATAGGTATTACACAACGAGGTCAACAGTAGTGGTGAGCAATGATCAACAATAGTTTTCTATAGGATCTGTAAAATTTACCGGGTTTTGCTTGACCCCGATGGCAAAGGCTAGCTCCGCCCCTGAGATAAATGCTACTCTCTTCACCACAATTCAACTTTTTTTCAAACCTCTCTTCAATGCTCCTCCAATGTATTATTTTTCTTATAATGTGTTGATATACCTAGATATCTAAAGGGAATCGAAAGATAGACGTGCTAATATTAATTATACTCCCTCTGCCTCAAAATAAGTGTTGCTATGATACTTAAGTTTGACTATATTTGTATCAAGTATTATCAAATTGTATCTTCGAATAAGTTCAATATGAAAATTGATTTATCGATTTATCTAATGATACTGATTATATCATAGAAAAACCTTTTTAAAATTAGACCGAGTTTCTAGAAAAAACACATTAAGATTTATTCGCTCATGTTATGTCATTAGATATATCATAGAATATATTTTCATAATGTGCTCATGTTATATCATAGATGTTGTTACTGTTTTAAAGTTTCTGAAGTTTGACTTGTACCGATGCTAGGAATTGATTTATTTAAGGACGAGAGGAAGTTCAAGAAGCAAATTTGCACAAAAGTCGTTTTTTTTTTTTTTAGGGATTCAGTGGGGAAATTTCCCCACTTAATCTTTTTCATTGAATAAAATAAGGGTTCCATACAAGAGCACGAGGAGTGCATAAAGAAAAACTTTGGAGCACCACAGGCTCAAAAATAAAAAAAAAAATACATCAAGGGATTATCTCCAACCAAGATTTTAAAGGACCTGCAAGTCCGGACTTGGCTTTGATACAAATCAAACCAATTTGCTCCTTGAAGTGATTCTTCCATCTAGCATAAGTGCAAGGTTTCCCATCAAAAATCAAATCATTCCTCATGCACCAGATAGACCAACACGCTGCTATGACAATTTCTCTGAAGAACACCTTGTCGAAATCCAGTCTAGCTTGAATGACCAAAAGTCGTTACTCCCTCTATCCCAAAATAAGTGTCATTCTCACTTCTCGAGAAGTTAATGTTTTTAAAATACCGACAATTATATATTAAGATATAAAAATATTTATACTAAGTAATTAGTATCATCGAAAAGATCTTTGAGTTTCGTTTTTTAACAAATTTATTTAAAAATTTAAATGTTGCATGTATTTTCTACAAACTTAATCAAAGTTAAGAAAATTTGACCGATGCACGCTTTCTATAATGTCATTTTTTTGGGACGGAGAGAGTACACGTGTAAGCGTAACCAAGTCCACGGCTAGGCCTGGTGTTTTTATTTACACCATGTGTCGTTTTATTAATTACTGGTCAGTGCGGTGTGGCCCCCACCGCGCCAAGCAATTTGGCACGAGCTACTGACTTTCTGAAATACTGTGGTGCCCATCCACAGTTTGCTCATGTTACACGCATAGAGAAATTTATTTTTAACTAGCAAACCATTTCCAAAATTTTGAAACTTTGTATTTCCTTATGCAAGATTGTTTCAAAATTAGAGTTGCATATGTTTTCGAAAATTATTCTGAGGCTATGTGGAGTAATCTGGAGCGGATCATTCAGCATCGTACTCTACCAACTTGTACTAGGCATTCTATCCAACAGGGTTTGGTTAAGTGGTGGATGGATCTGGAGTTTTTTTGCGGAAGCAATTTCCTCTTGCTAGTGTCTGGGGCCACTCAGCAAGGAATCTCAACCCGCCTACTGTATATAAGCTTTCTTGTAGAAGGACTAAACTCGAACCTAGCTATGCAGTCCTCTCATCCTCTGATCCTGTCCCCAAATCCTCTACCTATCCCAAATTCAAGTCCAATTCTATTAACATATATTATTGCCGAAAATACTTGTCAAATGGAGCTTTTTCCGAACAGGCCCTAGATTCCTTTTTCTTCGTGCTCCAATCAGCACAAATCGTTGCATTGTTTGTTGCTATATATGAATTGAACTCGAAGAGAGAGGAACGCAGAGTACAAAGACACAGAGACCATACAAAACATGATTAACTTTATTCCAAAAAAAAAAAAAAAAGGAAAAGGAAAAGGAAATTTGCATTACACGTCCATGAGTGGCGTCCGAGTACAACGCCAGCGTCAACGGGTTAGGTACTTGCGCAGGCTTCTTTTGCAGAAAGATCGCTGTGCCTTTGTTAGCTTGATAGATTAGTCTATGTGCATGGCTGCATTGCCATCCCTGCCCACCAAAGGAAGGATCCTTAAATTATCATGCATGATTATTCTCTTACCGTACGTGCAACAACGATTTATTATGAATACGATAACTGATCTCAGGATAAGCTTAAGCTAGCTAGCTGGGACTGAAGAATACGATCACTGATCTCAGAATAACCAACCTTTTACGATCCCTGTTTCTTGCATGAGCTCAAGCTAGCTGGGTGCCTGAAGAATCTCAGGATAAACTATCTCTGAAGCCCGATCGTCGAGGCACTGTTAGTCAGTAGAGTATCTGTATCAACGTTATATATTGCTAGATGAAGAAGGGCACACATTCAAAAGATCCTCCATTAGGAACTGCACTTTTAATGTTTAGTATACGCTATATATAAGTATATATATATAGTCACAGGTAATGTCATTATCAAGAATATATTCCTAATAGGTTGAGAGGATTGGCCGGCGGCTAGCTTCTTGTGATGGCCGTCTTTGACACTCTCCTGCTCTGTCGCAACCTTCACCGGTCAGGTTTGTTTGCCTGTATCCATGCACGGTCAAACTGTACGAAAAAGAGGACCGCTCCACTGGTTCGAGGTTGAGAGGATTACCACAATTAAAGAGTGTTCTCTAACAAAAGCAACACTGAGTGGTAATTAACTTTCAAACACTATAGTTATTAAAATAAAAGTTTCGAGGAGTGGAGGGAAGAGAGAAGTTAAAAGCGACAACTATGGGTTATATATATGCTATTCTGCCTCATCCCTTAATAGTTATCCTAAAAGAATTCTTAACTTTTGCAATGGATCCAAGTGAAGATACATTTTATATTAAAATTGTAGAACTCAATCAGGTCTTCAGCTTTGTAGTTGATAAGTTTTTTATTTAAAATTATTTAGAGTACAAAATATATTTTTAATAAGTTATCGTTATCAATATGATTTATATTTTAATAAAAGTAAAATTATTTAGACTACAAAATATAAGCTTTAAAACTAATAGCGACTTTACATGGTCTGTACAAAAGTTATCGTTATCAATATGGTCTATATATATAACTTTGTAGTTGATAAGTTTTTTATTTATTTGAAATCATTTAGAGTCCTAATATTTATTTCTATTTTCTTAGGTTTTGAAATTCAAAATTTACGATCAACCGATGTTAACATGATCTATACCAAAGTTATTTGTAAGTTCTAAAATTTGAAATTCATAATATGAGTAAAATAAATAAATATTTAGGACTCTAATTGACTTTAAATAAAAAATATCAATTACAAAGTTATATATCACATTAAACTTATCAACTACAGCTACTTCTAAATTTTAATTTTATTTTTTATACTCTAAATAATTTGAAATAGAAAACTTATCAAACACAAAATTGTAGACGTCATTAAACTCTAAAATTCTGATCTAAAGTTATCGATTTTCATCAGACTTCATATGCAAAAGTCATAAATTTTTTAGTAACTGTTAATGTGGTCGGGGTGGAATACTAGCTACCATAGTTTTTTTAAAAAAAATTGACTGGAGGGGTTTGCACCCCTACAACATTTTATTAAGAACAGAGAAAGTACAGCTCACAGGAAAACAAAAAAGAAAAAATAAAACAAGAACACCTAAACAGCAAAGCAGAGCAGAGGTGAGCAGGAGCTTTACTTTTTTGAAACGAATTAAAAATGTCATGAACTGCAATTGAGCCACCCCGAGAGTGACTAATTGGGCCAAACGCGACGGCCGCCCGCCCGGGAGGGGCCAGGGCGCTTGCGCGTGGGGGGGGGGCCGCCGCCGCCTTCCCTCTCCCGTGCGACTCGAAGTTTGCTTCGCTTTCAAGTTAGGATTATCTTAGGTAATTTTTGGTGTGCAAGGGGCTATCTCATCTATAAGGAAGACCCTTATTAGGAAATAATAAAGTAGGAATTGCTTGTAAAAGGTATTCGGTCGATATAAGGACCTCGCCCGCCCGATTACAACGACGGCGAGCGGGCGCCGGCAATGGCGCCCGCCAAAGCCGCCACCACGGCTACACCGCAACATCGGCGACGACATCATGGCCGCCCGGGTTGACCGCATACCAGCCCGGCAGCGTCTTCTTTGTTGCTATGGGCGACATCGGCGGCTTTGACGTCCGGCGACATGATCCGCGGCTGCACACCGCCCACGGCGACCAACAAGGAGCTCGGGATCATCTCCAACGCCATCGAGCTGCGGGCTACTGGCGCTAGAGTGGAGCCTCCACTATGACATCGTGAGGTACTTCCACCGCTACTACATTCCCCCGCGCTTGAGCTTCTCCGGGACTTCTGCTGGGAGAACGTCCCCGCCGCATGGCGTAGCGGTGGGCTTCCACCTCCCCAATCGTCCTCGGGAGGATCGGGCGTTTCGGCAAAGCGTCCTTCTTCTCTAGCCACGCCCGACGAAGCGGATCGAGGGTGCCACCGTCCTCCTCTTTGACAACAACGGCGGCGTCTTCTTCCGCATTGGGAACGTCACCGTCGGTGCGGCATGGGCCTTGAGGAGATCCAGGCGGGGCCGCCCGTGAGCACGCCCGGCGACCTCCTCTGGCTGCCTCCTCGACTTCACCACATCGCTGCCCACGTCAATCCGTCCACGCCTCTCGCCGGCAGCTCCATGCTAAGGTGGCAAGCCGACAACCTACACCTACACGTCTCCTCCGCCAACCCGCCGGATGATCGAGCTGCCGGGGACCCTCGGCGCCTACGTCATGCGTCGTGCATGGGCGAAAACGTCCCTTCGTGCAGCCCCGCCGAGCTTCAAGTTTAGCATCTACCCACGGCGACCTCCACCTCGACTTCTCCTTCGCCGACAAGGGCGCCAATGTATGCAACGGCGACAACGACAAGTGCGGTCCTCTCGTCTTCTACCGGGCCTAGAGTGGTCACCTCCCCGATCGGTTCGCCCTTTCGCCACTACGTGGTGGGTTGGGCGGCACGTGGGAGCGTTGCCTCATCGAGCGGTGGGGAGATGTCATGAACGGAATTGGGCCACACCGAGAGTGGTAATTGGGCCAAATGTGCGGCCCGCCGGCCCAGGAGGGGCGGGGCGCCTTGTGCTGAAAGGTCCTAATGGCTAGAGCCGGGGGGGGAATAGCCTATTAAAAATTCTTGCAACAACACTAAACAACCCGGGTTAGATAATAAGGTGGCGTAGCAAATAAGCAATGCTTCAACTAGCTAAGCAAGCCACAATTCAATTCTATTGTCTCTAATCCACACAAAGGCTATGTCGCTAATTTACTCCTAGATGAACAAGCAATTCTAACTAGATTACCACTAGGAGCTAAACAAGACTAAGCAACCTACACAAGCTACTCAAGCTAAGCACCCTAACAAGATATACTAACAAGGTAAAGCGAAGGAGTGCTAGAATACAATACCACCGCGAAGAGTAGAGGATGATCCCAATCACCGTGTACAATGAGAAATCTCCAACGAGCTCAAGACAATAGACATGATGATTTTTCACCGAGGTTCACGTGCTTGCCGGCACGCTAAATCCCCGTTGTGGCGACACACTCACTTGACGTATGCTAAGCTTAATGGCCGGTGCCAAATCCCCTATGGGAGCTCAAGCAAACGATCACAAGAGAGGGTCCAACAAGCCACGAGCAATCCACTAGTGCTCCTTTCGCGAATCTCCCGCGGGGTAAGGAACGACCCCTCACAATCACCACCGGTGTGGCCTCAAACAAGCTCCACTTGAGCTCAACACCACCTCTTGCTCCAAGACGCTAGGGAACCAAGCAAATTCCCAAGAGAAACAAGATCCCGCGGCTTCTCCAAGGATGAAGTGCCTCTAGATGCAAGACTATCAAGCAATGCACTTCTATCACTCTCAATCTCACTCAAGAATCAAAGTTAGAGTGAAGAGATGAGTGGAGAGGAGTCTCACAAGCTCACAAATGAGTTAGGCTGTTGAAATGTGTAAGAGAGACTCAAATGAACCGGCCAAGGCACTATATATAGACCCTAAGTCGAAATAGAGCCGTTGGCCAAAAGTTCCTCGCTGGGCCTGCTTGTGGGACGCGCCAGAGCCCACGCCCGGATCGCGCCAGCGCCCGGCAAAACCACAGCGCCAGACGCAGCCAGCCTGACGGACGCGCGCCAGCGCTAGCGTCCGGCCGGGTGCCCTCCCCGACCCTTATCGGACGGCGCCCGGCAGCCGGACGCCGATCGCCCGCGTCGATCGCCGTTCAACCCACGTTGTCGGATTTCAATTGAACAGCTTTTGGGCCGCACGGGTTGGATTTGACCGCCGCTTCGCGCGGGACGCATCGGTCCGCGCCGATTTGAACATTTACCGCTGCCGGCGGGCGCCAGGCCCGGCGCCCACCGGCGTCGGCGCGGTACAAAATGTTCCTCTTCATCGTTGCGTCATCGTCTTTCCATCTTTCCAAGTTTTGCTTCTTGTCTTGAGTTGCCAACACTTCGAATATGTCCCGTGACCACAGGTGTTAGCATGTCGCGATCGGTTAGACAAGAACGAAGTTAGTGCTCTCAATCCTAAATGCCTATGCAAGTCAATTGGACCTAGAAGCACTTCACCAAAGGATTGTCGCGGCATCCCCTCTTGATAGTCGGCTATCTATCCTATAATGTGATCACACGCTCTATCGTGTCTTGATCACCGAAAGGAAAACCCTATCAAGTATACCTTTGCCTTGATCTCCCGGGTTCCTCTCAAGCCGATCACCGAGCTTGACGATCCATCAAGTCCATCGACATTGTCCATGTTCATGATCATCATGCTCCTTGTCATCCACCTAATCCTATCTCAAGTCATACACTTAGAGCAAATGATTAGTCCACAAGTGTGTCATCAATTTCCAAAACCAAACATGAGATTTCAATCTCCCCTTTTTGATAATTGATGACAACCAAAAAACAAAAAGATATGAAATAAAATTCAATTGAACATGAATTGCTTGCCCATAGCACTTTGATCATGAATCAAGGATTGGACAAACATTTCAAGGTTCGGTTTTGGTAGTAGTAGCTCCCCTACATATGTGCTTCCATGTGTTTGGATCAATTTGGCACATATGTTGGATAGAAATCTTGGGGAGAGATACTAATACCAAAAGGGATGTTAAGGTTCTAGAATTTGGACCTTTGAAGCGTGAAACCATCGAGTCCTTAGCATCAATGTAACTAGACAATCATCAAAACTCAACATACCTCATGAGATCAACATTATATGCTAAAATGTGAGCTTTGTCTAGATACATCCTATGCATGCTAGTTGGTCAATACACCAATCAATTTTTCAAAAACTAGCATACACCAAATAATCATGTATATTGAATTTAGATTGCCAATGCAACATCTCATTATGATCATGCACATACGAATGCACAAATAGTCTATGAGCTTGCTCCCCTATTTGTGTGATCCTTTCCAACATCTTTGTGACTTATTTCTCTCCCTTTGTCAACAATCACCAAAAAGGTGTAAATGAGAGAAATCAAGTCAATCAAAGTATCACATGTGGTCTCATCTAGATCACTTGCCTTTCCATTTATTCAAGTTTGAACCAAGGACAAGCTTTTTCACACCTCATATGCATAAGGGTTATCTTGCACCATGTTAGAATACACATCAATAGCTCATTTTCTAGAGTTGACACTAGGATTGCAAGCACATAAACATGTCATATGCCACCACTAGTTCATAAACCATTCAAAGCAATAGTGGTGCCACACATACATTGAAAATATTTTATTTTCCATGAATGAGCCTATTAAGCATGCATGATGTCTAGATGAACTAACAAGTCCTTAGCTATATATGAATGCCATGACAAACAACTTTTACCTTGGGTTTGTCGAAGGAGAGGCATGTCATATAAGTGGGGTGCATCAACTCAAATTGGAGAAGTCAATAATGTTCAATTCTCCGTTTAGCATGCAAAACCTTTTCTCATCAAGTGGCTTTGTGAATATGTCGGCTAGTTGATCTTCGGTGCCAATGCCCATGATACAAATGTCACCCTTTTGTTGATGATCTCTTATGAAGTGGTGCCTTATATCAATGTGCTTTGTTCTTGGATGTTGAACCGATTTTGAGTCATCTTTCTAGCACTTTCATTGTCACAATACAATAGAACCTTGTCAAATTTGAATCAAAATCCCTCAAGGTTGACCTCATCCAAAGCAATTGAGTGCAACAACTTCCCGCACTTATGTATTCGGCTTCGGCGGTTGAAAGAGCAACCCTATTTTGCTTCTTTGAAGACCATGATACTAGTGACCTTTCAAGGAATTGACATGTGCCACTTGTGCTCGTTCTATTTATCTTTCACCCTCCATAGTCGGAATCCGAATATCCAATCAAATCAAACTTGGATCCCTTTGGATACCATAATCCAACATCTTGTGTGCCCTTCAAGTACCTCACAATTCTCTTTGTTGCCTTGAGGTGACTTTCTCTTGGATCGGATTGATATCTAGCACACATGCCCACACTAAAAGCAATGTCCGGTCTTGATGCGGTTGCATAGAGCAAACTACCAATCATGGACCGATACTTCTTTTGTTCAACCATATTACCACTAGGATCGGGGTCTAAGCTTCCATTGGTTTCTATTGGTGTGGACATTGACTTGGCATCTTGAAGTTTAAACTTTTTGATCATGTCTTTGATGTACTTGCTTTGACTAATGAATGTGCCATTCTTCAATTGCTTGATTTGAAGTCCAAGAAAGAATGTGAGTTCTCTAAGCATTGACATTTCAAACTCATTGACCATCATCTTAGCAAACTCTTCACAAAACTCTTGGTTGGTTGACCCAAAGATAATGTCATCAACATATATTTGCAACACAAACAAGTCCTTGCCAATCTTCTTGGTGAAGAGAGTGGTGTCCACCTTGCCCATCTTGAACCCTTTAGAGAGGAGAAAATCTCTCAACATCTCATACCATGCTCTTGGTGCTTGTTTCAATCTATACAAAACCTTCTTCAACTTGTACACATGGTTGGGATACTTTTCATCTTCAAAGCCCGGTGGTTGCTCCACATACACCAACTCATTGATGAAGCCATTCAAGAATGCACTCTTCACATCCATTTGATAGAGCTTTATATCATGAGCACATGCATAAGCAAGCAAGATTCTAATTGCTTCAAGTCTAGCAACCGGTGCATAGGTCTCTCCAAAATCAAGACCCTCTACTTGAGTGTACCCTTGAGCTACTAGCCTTGCCTTGTTTCTAACAACAATTCCATCTTGATCTTGCTTGTTCTTGAAGACACACTTGGTTCCAATCACATTATAGTCCTTTGGCCTTTCCACCAATTCCCATACATCATTTCTCTTGAAGTTGTTCAACTCTTCATGCATGGCATTGATCCAATCTTCCTTCTTTAGTGCCTTTTCAATGTTCTCCGGTTCTTCTTGTGCTACAAAGGCATGGTGAGCACAAAAGGATGCTAATCTTCTTCTAGTGATCACTCCACTATTGATGTCACCGACAATTTGATCAATTGGATGATCTCTTGCTATGTTGGATGGTTGCATCACTTGCACTTGATGACTAGGATGAGTGGATGGACTAGCTTGTTGCTCTTGATCTTCATCTTGAGTACCACTAGTGCTTGCTTCATTTGCATCAATCTCAATGGTAGTGGTAGGCAATGGAATGTCTTCTTCATCATCAACTTGCCTTGGCCTAATGTCACCAATATCCATGTTTCTCATTGCGTTCTCCAAGTTAGAACCACTCACATCATCATGAATTTCAACTTTATTTTGTGAGCCTTGGGTTTCATCAAATTCAACATCATGTACTTCTTCAAGTTTGCCACTATCCAAGTTCCAAACTCTATATGCTTTGCTTGTGGTTGAATATCCAACAAGGAAACCTTCATCACATTTCTTGTCAAACTTACCCAATCTTATGCCTTTCTTGAGAATGTAGCATTTGCATCCAAAGACTCTAAAGTATCCAATGTTGGGCTTCCTTCCATTGAGCAACTCATAAGGTGTCTTCCCAAGCATACCATGGCAATAGAGTCGGTTGCTACCATAGCAAGCCGTGTTGATTGCTTCGGCCCAAAAGGAATGGCTAACATTGTATTCACTAAGCATTGATCTTGCCATTTCAATCAAGGTTCTATTCTTCCTCTCAACTACACCATTGGATTGAGGAGTGTAGGTTGGTGAGAATTGATGTCCAATTCCAAGCTCATCACACAACTCTTCAATTCTTGTGTTCTTGAATTCACTTCCATTGTCACTCCTAATCTTCTTGATGGATGTCTCAAATTCATTTTGAACCCTCTTGACAAATGTCTTGAAAAGCTCAAATACATCATTCTTGTCATGCAAAAAGAACACCCATGTGTATCTAGTGTAGTCATCAACTATGACAAAACCATACTTGTTGCCTCCAATGCTAGAATATGATGTTGGCCCAAACAAGTCCATATGTAGCAACTCAAATGCCTTGCTTGTACTCATTGTGCTCTTGGTTGGATGTGCATTGCCATATTGCTTGCTGGCTTGACATGCTCCACATGGTTTGTCCTTCTCAAACTTCACATCATTCAAGCCTCTAACTAAGTCATGCTTCATCAACTTGTTCAATTGCTTCATCCCAACATGACCAAGCCTTCTATGCCACAACCACCCTTTGCTAGCCTTTGAGAGTAGACATGTTGTCAATTAAGCTTCTTTTGAGTTGAAATCAATAAGGTAGAGATCACCATATCTAAATCCCTTGAAGATCATATTTGCACCATCACCACTAATCACTTCAACTTCTTGACTAGTGAATATGCATTTGTAGCCAAGATCACAAAGTTGAGAGACCGACAAGAGGTTGTAATCAAGATTATCAACTAGCAACACCTTTGACAAGCTCTTCTCTTGAGTGATAGCAATCTTGCCTAGCCCCAACACATTGCCTTTCTTGTCATTGCCAAATGTGATTGACTCATATTCATCAATGCCCTTGATGCTAATTGACTTGAACATATGAGAATCCCCCGGTCATGTGTTGAGTGCACCCACTATCCATTATCCAATACTCTCCTCCCAAGACGATAATTGACCTACAAAAGAGATCAATTCTTCTTAGGTACCCAAACCTTTTGGGTCCTTCAAGGTTAGTCACCAAGGCCCTTGGTACCCAAATGGCTTTCTTCTTTGAGCCCATCCATGGTGTACCAATGTACTTAGCACGAACACCATTGTCCTTCTTCACAAGCATATATGAATGATCAAGCTTAATGGAAGAGACATTGGCTTTCTTGTTCATGCACTTTGGCTCTAGATGACCAACTTGCTTGCAAGCTTTGCAATAGCTACCATTGTTCTTCACAAAACGTGTCTTGTGAGTTACAAGGGCGGCCTTGCCTTTCTTGGGGATATAGCCTAAGCCCTTCTTGTATAAGGATGCCCTTTGGCTACCCAAACACATAAGCAAGCGGTCCTCACCACCATAGGCCGTAGCCAAGGAGTGATTGAGCTCCTTTACTTCCCTCTTTAAACATGCATTCTCATGAATAAGCATAGGGTTGTCATTATCTTCACTAGTGATGGATATGCTAGTGATAGAGCTAGTGGAGGTCTCACACTTGGGGTTGATTCATCAACAAGAATATCACACATGATGCTAGCATTGCATGTATCAACCTTATCCTCAACTAAGCACAACTTGTGCTCTTCAAGTAGACAGGAGTGAGCTTTCTCTAACTTAGAATGAGATTTCTCAAGCTTCTTATGGTCTACCTTTAGACTCTCATAAGATGCCCGAAGCTCATCAAGTTCTTGCTTAAGCCTCTTTGTTTCCTTATGCAAGCCCTTGACCTCCTTTCTACTTTGCTTGTACATGTCAATACAATCATCAAGCATAATTTATAATTCTTTCCTAGTGTGCTTTGGTTCCTCATCATCACTACCACTATCATTATCATCATCATCATCATTAGTGATAGATTGTACCTTAGTGGCCTTAGCCATGAAGCATGAGGAAGGAGTGTCGAAGAGGGAGATCTTGTCATGCATAGCAAGGTGAGCTTGTCCCTTCTTCTTGTTCTTCTTCTCCTCTTCTTCATCACTTGAAGAGGATGAGCCATCACTATCCCAAGTAGCCACATGTGACTCATTCTTCTTCTTGGGCTTCTTCTCCTTCTCATTCTTGGCATCATTCTTCTTTCTAGCTTTCTTGATGCCCTTCTCATCATCACTTTCATATGGGCATTCGGCAATCAAGTGACAATCATCATGACACCGAAAGCACTTCATGTTGCCCTCATTCTTGTCATCCTTGGTCTTCTTTGATGATTGCTTCTTCTTCTTCTTGTTGATGTATGTCTTCTTGACATACTTGCCCAATTTCCTAACAAAGAGAGCCATGTGCTCATCAATGTCACTTCCACTTGTGGAGGCCTCTTCTTCATCATCACTTGACTCTTCTTTCTTTTTATTGCCCTTGGATGATGAGCTAGCCTTGAGTGCCAAGCTCTTCTTGTCCTCTTTCTTCTCTTCTTCCTTGACCTTCTTGTTTGCCTTGTTAATAAGTTCTTGCTTCTTCTTGTCATCTCTATATGAGTCATCGGTCATCACCTCATCAAGCAATTGGTTGGGAGTCAAATCCTTCAAATTTGTCCTTACGAGCACCGTGATGAACATCCCAAACCTCTCCTAAGAAACACCTCAAGAACTTCATGTTGAAGGTCTTGTCCTTGATGTCTTCACCAAAGCGCATTGAGATCGTTCACCAACACTTGCATGCGGTGGAACATCTCCGAAGACGCTCTCATCTTCTTCCATCTTGAAGCTATTGAATTGCTCAAGCTTTATGTATGCCTTGGCTTGCTTGGCGCCTTCGGTGCCCCCTCATAGCACTCTTCTAGCTTCTTCCATATCTCATGAGCAATTGTGAGTGACTTGATTTGCTCAAACACTCTATCGTTGAATGCTTCATGGAATGCACTCATGGCAAGACCATTTGCATAGATCTTCTTTTCTTCGGCCGCGGTTGGCTCATTTGGCTTTGCCACCTCAAACTTGTTCTCGGTCACAACCCACACTTCTCTATTGATTGACTTGAGGTGTGCGGTCATCTTCACCTTTCAATAGGCAAAGTTGGTGCCATCGAAAGGTGGCACCTTCTTGGTGTTGTTGACATGAAAAGTCATTGCCATTTTGTCACCGTAGGATGTTAAGCCTTCTAAAAATGGTGCCTCGGCTCTGATACCACTTGAAAGGTCCTAATGGCTAGAGGGGGGGTGAATAGCCTATTAAAAATTCTTGCAACAACACTAAACAACCGGATTAGATAATAAGGTGGCGTAGCAAATAAGCAATGCTTCAACTAGCTAAGCAAGCCACAATTCAATTCTATTGTCTCTAATCCACACAAAGGCTATGTCGCTAATTTACTCCTAGATGAACAAGCAGTTCTAACTAGATTACCACCAGGAGCTAAACAAGACTAAGCAACCTACACAAGCTACTCAAGCTAAGCACCCTAACAAGATATACTACCAAGGTAAAGCGAAGGAGTGCTAGAATACAATACCACCGCGAAGAGTAGAGGATGATCCCAATCACCGTGTACAATGAGAAATCTCCAACGAGCTCAAGACAATAGACACGATAATTTTTCACGAGGGTTCACGTGCTTGCCGACGCGCTAAGTCCCCCGTTGTGGCGACACACTCACTTGACGTATGCTAAGCAATGGCGGTGCCAAATCCCCTATGGGAGCTCAAGCAAACAATCACAAGAGAGGGTCCAACAAGCCACGAGCAATCCACTAGTGCTCCTTTCGTGAATCTCCCCGGGGATAAGGAACGACCCTTCACAATCACCACCGGTGTGGCCTCAAACAAGCTCCACTTGAGCTCAACACCGCCTCTTGCTCCAAGCGCTAGGGAACCAAGCAAATTCCCAAGAGAAACAAGATCCCGCGGCTTCTCCAAGGATGAAGTGCCTCTAGATGCAAGACTATCAAGCAATGCACTTCTATCACTCTCAATCTCACCCAAGAATCGAGGTTAGAGTGAAGAGATTAGTGGAGAGGAGTCTCACAAGCTCACAAATGAGTTAGGCTGTTGAAATGTGCAAGAGAGACTCAAATGAACCGGCCAAGGCACTATATATAGACCCCAAGTCGAAATAGAGCCGTTGGCCAAAACTTCCTCTGGGCGCTGTATTTGGACGCGCCAGAGCCCACGTCGGACGCACCAGCGCCGGGGAAAACCACAGCGCCCTGGCTGCGGCGGACGCGCCAGCGCTGCGTCCGGGCGGGTGCCCTCCCCGACACCCTTACCGGACCACGTCCGGCGCGGACGCGCGCGGCCGCCGCGTCGATCGCCCGTTCAACCCACGTTGTCGGTTTCAATTGAACAGCGCCGGACGCACGGGTTGGATTTGACCGCGTCAGCGCTTCTCGCGCCGTCGCCGCGCCGATTTGAACATTTGCACCGCGCTGGCGCGCCAGCGCCACGCCGCCCGGCGTCCGGCGGTACAAAATGTTCCTCTTCATCGTTAAGGTCGTCGTCTTTCCATCTTTCAAGTTTAGCTTCTTGTCTTGAGTTACCAACACTTCGAATATGTCCCGTGACCCGCAAGGTGTTAGCATGTCACGATCGGTTAGACAAGAACGAAGTTAGTGCTCTCAATCCTAAATGCATATGCAAGTCAATTGGACCTAGAAGCACTTCACCAAAGGATTGTCGCGGCATCCCCTCTTGATAGTCGGCTATCTATCCTATAATGTGATCACACGCTCTATCGTGTCTTGATGACCGAAAGGAAAAACACTATCAAGTATACCTTTGCCTTGATCTCCCCGGTTCCTCTCAAGCCGATCACCGAGCTTGACGATCCATCAAGTCCATCGACATTGTCCATGTTCATGATCATCATGCTCCTTGTCATCCACCTAATCCTATCTCAAGTCATACACTTAGAGCAAAGGGATTAGTCCACAAGTGTGTCATCAATTTTCAAAGCCAAACATGAGATTTCACGCTAGCCTTGGGTGGCCGGCCCTGCCGCCGCCTTCCCCCTCTCCGCATGCGACTCGAGTTTGCTTCGCTTTCAAGTTAGGATTATCTTAGGTAATTTTTGGTGTGCAAGGGCTATCTCATCTATAAAGGAGACCCTTATTAGGAAATAATAAAGTAGGAATTGCTTGTAAAAGGTATTCCACATTATAAGGAAACCTTATAGAGATTGCTTAGATTACAAGTACCACTAGTCGGGCTATATAAGCAAGAGGCATGTAATCTCTAGGGGATAAGCAAGCAAATAAAAAATATCTTTAAGCCGATCTCTCGCAACCACCACCACCGCCCCCCCCCCGCGCGCCCCTTCCCGCTGCCCGCCGCCCCTCCCCCTCCCCGACGGCTCCTCCCCTCCACCTCGTTGCCCGAGCTGCTGCTGCCGCCGCCCCGGCGAAAGCTGCAGCCCCGTATGTCATCTCGGAAGCTCCAACGGTCGATGACGCGCGTGTCAATTCCGGCCCAATCTAGCCGAATCGACAAAATTTTTTTGAAACGAATGCAGGAGGAGCTTTACTAGCTACCATAGTAGTATACAGGTCATACATTGCACCCAAATAATAATGAAACTGAAAAGGAAGCATTTTGATTTTCTAGTTACGGATAAATCGACCTAAACATCTGTGAGCCTTCGCTTTTTTGCCATGGCAAGATCTCCTTGGAGGATTGGTCACTAGTTCACTACTACATGTTAGGCTGTACCTCACGATGATCGCCCGCCTGCTTGCCTCGAGTTTCATTTTAAACGCCCAATTGCGCCACAAAGGCATGAGATCAGCGGTTGGCAAGAGCTGGGAATCAGTGGATGGATACAGGCAAACAATCCTGACAGGTGAAAGTTGCGACAAAGCAGGAGAGTGTCAAAGACGGCCATCACAAGAAGCAAGCTGCCGGCCAATCCTCTCAACCTTTTATGAATATTCTTGATAATCACATTACCTGTGACTATCTATACCTACTAATAAAGAGAGGAAATTTCTTATCCACCTTTTTTGGGTCTGCCTTTTCTCCGTCCGTCGCTCCCGCAATCGGTATCCATCAAAAGTCCAGCTTCCGTCCCAGCTTGGAGTTTCGGTTTGCGTTGGAGTCCGGCCCGACTTCGTGCCCCGAACGGAGCCAGAGACCGGCAGCATGCATCTGGATGCAAAAAGCAGGCACGGGCCCGTGCGAGGCCCACGTGTCGGGCAAGGTAGGTGCCTTCTGGGGAGAGCTGGTTCTGCACGTTGTACTCGATCCCAGATTCGTATACCTGACCAAAAATACTAAGCGTACATGGGGAGCTCCAAAGCCTCAAAATCGAGTGGTTCTCATCTCAGGTAGCCAACAAATGTGTTTTTGCATCATGATAAATTATTACACTTAGCATAGCATGTAATGAACTCGATCGGTCCTGAATAATGCTCAGGAACTTTTGTTTGGTTCTGGTTAAAGTTTCCATAGTCAGTTGAGGTATTATGTAGAAGAGACGCACCGCTGCCGCATGACTCCATCAAAGGACGTTCGCGATTTTCTTGCAACCATTAAACCATATATATCTTGGTGCGGTATCTACAAGACTATTATTTTGTCTCCCGTTGCATTGCATGGACACTTTTGCTAGTATATACTAAACATTAAAAGTGTAGTTCCTAGTGGAGGATCTTTTGCATGTGTGCCTTTTTCATCTACCATAACGTTGACACGGATACTCTACTGCCTAACTATGCCTCGATGATCGGGCTTGGGAGATATTATCCTGAGATTCTTCAGCCACCCAGCTAGGAACTCTGTTTCCTCAACGGTTTAGGACACTCAACTAACGCAGGCCACTACGGGGACGAAATTTTCCCTCTCAAGCACTCCGTATATGCTTGGCGCGTGGAAAGTGGACATCATGAAAGAAAAGACAAAAAAAATGTGACTTTCTTTTCGCCAGTTGCGCTTTGCTCATCCACACGGGTCTATGCTGACCCACCGCAGAACTAATCTATACCTAATAATAAAACACAAAAATTTCTCGCCAATCTGCCACAAAATTTCTGTCGCCCATGGACCAGCCTCCTATCCGCCCAGGGCAAAATTTCAGAGTTGGAGACCAATACGGACCCGACCGGCAGGGGGCGTGGCACCGCGCCGGTGTCGGATGCATCTTGCTGGGGCGTGGCAGCCAAGTGTCGGCGGGGCGAGTTCCCACCGCGCTCGGCACTCGACTTAAGCCACTCCGGGACCTCCGCCTCGCTCTTCTCCGCTCTCTTCACCTTGCCCGATCCGCCGTGGATCGCGGCGCCGCCGCGGTCGCCCGGCCCGGCGAGCGGTGCCGCTCCCGCCGATCCCCACTCGGACCACCAAATCGCCCTTCCTCGAGCCCGTCCTTCCCTTCCGCTCCTCCATGCGAGCCTTGACAAGCTCCGCGCGCCATCTCCCATCGTCCTGGTGGAGTCCTCTGGGTTCTCTAGCTAGAAGAGGGCTCTGATTATATTAGAAACTTTTTCAGGGTTCCCGATGCTTATATGCTAGAGAGGGAGAATTTTAGATCCAACCTTCGTTGTTTTCTAAGAAGTTTAGGGTCCCGATGCATATGTGTTTTTCTATTTCAGCTTTATTTCGAAAATGATTTCAGATTTCTGTGCAAACTTTGAAAATTCATAACTTGAGATTTAGAGCTCCGTTTTGAGTGAACCAAATTTTGGCAGAAATTTTTTTTTTATTATTAGGTATAGATATGACAATGCGGTGCTATAGTAAAATATGCTAATGATAAATACATTATGCTTATAAATCAGTTTGT
The DNA here is from genome assembly GCA_015847255.1 of Hyparrhenia diplandra. Lineage (NCBI taxonomy): Eukaryota > Viridiplantae > Streptophyta > Magnoliopsida > Poales > Poaceae > Hyparrhenia > Hyparrhenia diplandra. Next base: position 241,078 of record JADLZK010006998.1, on the reverse strand, counting down.
AAAATATGCTAATGATAAATACATTATGCTTATAAATCAGTTTGACCTATTATTGACGTATTTGAAAACTCAATGTCTATGTGACACCTCTAAATTATTGTAGGTGGACATAATAATCTTTCTGTTTTTTACTTTTATTAATTTGGTAATTGTAATTTTTTTAATATATACGTTTATTCACGATATATATAGTGCATAGATTGTTCGCTGATCCATGCCGTATTTCTTTTGGTACTATTTTTCTTCAATCTCTTCGTAACTGGAGTATATGGTATAGTGGAGGTTTTCAAAAAGTATAATAAACGACAAATACTTTTGATGTATTGTATCGTGTATTTATTATTGAACGATGTCATATTAGACGCTCAAAACACAACATATTTAAAAAAAAAAAAATCAATAAATAGTAAATTCATCTTTTTCATTAGAACAAATGGTAGAGGAAGATTTTTTTTTTCACCCATGTCGCTTAACTCAACCCGGATCTATTAGATATTTATTTGGTTCTTGGCTTTCTAATCAAATTCTAAGATTAGAGATATGATTTGGGTTGGGGTTGCTGCTTTCTTGGGCCATCTGGAATACCCGCGAATGATATTAGTTTTAATAGAATCAAATATAACTCTATTCTGCGCAGGTTATTTTCGGGGAACATATTGGCTACGTTTTCGGGCCCGATTCGCGGTGTGACGATTTCAATAAGGATCTACTATCATCGTTGAGCACCAAAATAGAGATGGTCTCGCTACAACAATTGAACGGTGGTTGGAAGCACTTATACGGATGCTAGTTCTTTGTTTTAATTTCGAGCAGATGTTGCTCCTTTTATTATGCTGAGCATTTGTCATTCTTCTTCCAAAAACGTTGTATAATTGGGCTGTGTACGTCTGCGGACGTAGAGGCCGAATGTTTTTTCATCCATTATCTAAAAAAAGCTAAGTTCAGGCGTCATGAATTCAATTCGGCGCTCGCCCATCAACAATTCCTGGGCGACGCCGCCTCCGTCAGGTTCGTGCTCGCCGTGGATGCTTTGCTCGTACTGCTCTTCCTCTGCTTCCTTGAGTTCGAGCGCGGCTGCAATGGCAGGAATATACAAGAATTTTAATCATCTATATCCTTTCGAGACGAGATAAGGCATGTGGTGCCCTACAGATCATCCATTCGCCCCTGCAAGGTTGCAACTTGAAGAAAAGGACTTCACCATTCATCACCAACCGATCTGGGACTGGGAGCACCGAAAGATCTCGTCAATCTCACGATCGAAGTAGGTCTAACATGCAACTTTAGGAATACAAAGAGTGTTACCCTCTTAATGAAAAATTGGTGAACGCTTGCTCGCGAAAAAAAGGAATACAAAGAGTGTCGACAAGCACATCTCTAGGCCCTGCGTGTTCAGATGAGTGGCACGGTAGAAATAGTAGAGACAGTTGGCATCTGGAATCAGAGTGCCCTCCCCTTTCCTGGATGGCGGCTAAGACTATCCCACACTCATGTTCCTCTATTTACTTTCCTCTATACATCCTAGTCATCAAGATTCTCTCCTTTTACAAGCATTGTTTCCTCACTCATCCTTCTTTATATCTCTACTCTATACCAACTACCAACAAATGGGGTCCATTTATAATTTTATCTAAATATATTCATGTGTGATCTTGTTTTGAAGGATTTTTTTTTTTGAAACGAATTTAATGGTGCAATCGAATTTATTTTGGTTTTTTTTTACGAGTTATAACAATTTTTAGTTAGTAGAAATAGTGGGGCCCACTGTTGCAACCTCTCTCCCTTCACTTTTTCCCTCCTCTCTCGTGCGCAGGTACAAGCGCGGGCCCGCGCAGCCTGTCCAGGGCTTCCCTCTATCCCGCCATTCTTCCCGTGCATGTCGTGCTTCCAGTACCTGTACGGACACCGCTGCGGCGTTTTTGGTACTGGAGGATCGGTAGCGTGTGCCTCCCAGTACCCGCTGCGGTAAGTTGGATCCCGAGCAATTGACTTTACAACGCCGTCGGCCGTCGCCGGGCCGGCCATGTTTTATTTCCTCTGTGAGCTCAGCGTCTCAGGCCAACAGGCTGAAAGGTTTATAACGATGAAAAGAGAGTTCCTTGGTCCAGGGAGCTCTGCTGCCGGCGAATGTGCATGGCCGGTCAAAAGATGCCGGCCCTCTGTCAAGCAAGTTAAACATTGCCATGGCCGGGCGCCTAGCTACTGTTTCTGTCTGTGCGTGGTCACACAGCTGGTCAGAGACGAAAATATTCCCAAGCGTTCCATGCAGAGGTTCAGTTGGCGCCACCCTTCCGAAACCTTTACTGATGGAGACATGACGGCAAACATATTGTCGCACTAACAGTTTCTGCAGTGGTCTGGAATTTCAGGGCACCTTCGGAGTAGATTTTAATCAAACTTTTCTATTCAGGATCACCACAGGAATAATATCCCGAAAGTTGAGAACACCGAGCATCTAGCTTGTCGTGGCTAGCTTTGTCCCTCCTTCGTGCCATGGCCACGTCGGCCACTGGTATTGCATAATGCACGGCCAAGCCCTACGAGTAAAAGGAAGATCTCCACTGGCCGCCGGCCCCCGGCAGCCCTCTCTCTGCACCGTCGATCACATGGCAGGAGGACATCGTGTATTATAACCTAATAACATCATCTCCCTTGAACCAATGGAGATTTTGCATTGGCGAAAAAGCGACGGCTCAAAGATGTCCGAGGTCGTTTTAACTTTTGATGAAATTTCTTATACCAACCGTGTTCTACTAAGTACGCCGAATTGGTTGGTTTTCGAAATTCCGCAAGTTCGCGTTCGTTTTAGAAATGCGGCTTTATCGTTTTCGCTTTCATTTTCGTATTTAAATGTAAAAGTAGAAAACGGTTGTTTTTTTTTTTTTTTACCGAAGTTTGACCATTTTCATCCTTAGGAGCGGGTGCCGGATGGTGGGGACGCGACGACCTCGCCTGGCGATGGCTACCATAACAATGGAAACTCCTGCGCTTTGTTATCGGTTCGCCCACATTGGGAGCATACATCGACTCCTTGACGCCGCCGTTGGAGGAGCCTCTAATCAAGACTCCTTGGCACCGATTCCTAGGACCCGTAATGACGATCGGATCCCATGTCGCAGTGTCACAACCCGCTTTCCGATCCAACGCAAACGGAAGAACGAGAGGGGTGACGTGGCGTAAATCGACGAGGCGACGGCGGGCGAGAAGGCGGCGCTGTTGGCGGTGTTACAAAGCGGCGCTGGCAGCGGCGGTGGCGGCGGCGCGCCAGAGGCGCAGCCGCAGGGCGGTGGCGGCGTCGGCCGGCGAAGGGCGGCGGCGCTTGGCGCAGCGGGAGGCGGCGTCTTGGGGGGCGCTTAGGGAGCGAGGTAGGGTAGGGATAAACCCTAAATTATTTCTTTCTTAATTGTCTCACCATAGTTGCCCCCTGTATTGATAAGGGGGTTTACAATTGCTAATGGGCTAGGCCCAATAGTCTTTTCTAACTTATCTTAATTTAACTTAATAAACTTACTAATAAAGCTAAATAATAATTAAATATTCAGCCACTCCGCTTTATTTCGGGGCGACTTCATTGACCGAAGTCTCGACATCTCTCCCCTTTGAGATTCAGCTCGTCCTCGAAATGGAAGTCTAGATAAATTTTGTTGAATAGTTCAAAGATCCTCCCAAGAAGCATCTACATGCGGGTTTATTCTTCCATTTGATAAGTACTTGAAGCTGACCCTGCCGGACTCTCGATTTAAGCATGAGTTCGGGTTCGGAACCGGTATACCATCGTGAATCCTAGGCAATTCTTGAATAGCTGTAGGTATCTCCCCACGGTGTGGTTTGAGCATGCCGACATGAAAGGCGTTGTGGATGCGGGTTCCAGGAGACAAGTTCAAAGCATATGTAACTGGCGTAATAATTTTGCTGATACTGAAAGGTCCAAAATATTTGGGAGAAAGCTTGCCTTTGTGTAATTCAGATATGGATGCCACAGATCGTGAAAAGAGTTTGAGCCAAACATAATCACCCACCTTAAACTGCAATGCATCCGTATGTTTAGCGTCAAAGTATTTGCGGTAACAATCTTGAGACAATTGCAAACGAACCTTTGTCTGATTGAGAAAAGCATCCCATTGAGTTAATAAGTCATCCACTGCTGGTAATGTTGTTTCACCCGGATTATAGCCACGGATTGTAGGAGGGTCGCGCCCATATACCGGGTTGAACGGCGTTATTTTTGTCGATGCATGGTATGAAGTATTATAGCAATATTCTGCCCAAGGTAACCATCTTACCCAGTCTTTCGGTTTGTCACCGGTCCAAGCAAATAGATACATTGTAATAATTTTATTGACTACCTTAGCCCCGTCCATCTGCTTGAGGATGATAAGTCGACGTTGGTGATAAAATAATGTTGGATAGTCTGAAAAGCTCTTGCCAAAATTGGCTCATGAAAATCATATCTCGATCACTAACCACGGATCTTGGCAAACCATGTAATCTAACAATTTCGAGAAAAATTTCGAGCTACCGGTTGCCGTGTATGGGTGGGAAAGAGGTATAAAGTGTGCATATTTGGATACACGATCAACAACTGTTAAAATTACCGATTTGGTGCCAACTCTCGGAAGAGCTTCAATGAAATCCATCGAAATATCCTCCCAAATCTGTTCGAATTGGTAAAGGCTGAAGAAGTCCTACTGGATGAAGATGTTCGCTTTTTGTTGCGTTGGCATATTAAGCAATCATTCACAAAGTTGGTAACAATGCGTTTATCATTTTTAACAAAGAAGGTCCGTCGGAATCGATGCAGAGTTTTACGTATTCCCTCATGAGCTGAATCATGAATTGCATGGAGAATAGTCTCAAGATGTTTGGATGATTTTGAAAGCCATACCTTTTGTTGAACAAAATCAATCCATTGCGAACTTCCCATGCCGAGTCCTTACCATTGATTATAGAATCAATAAGGCTTATGGCTTCCTCATCGAATGTAATTTCCTCGCTTAACCGATCAAATAAACCAGTTGAATTTCCGAAATAGCCATTATAGAGGATTCTTCCGAAGTTCGACGAGAGATAATGCGTCGGCCACCACATTGAATTTACTAGGTTTGTATTCCACAAAGAAATCATAGCCAAGTAATTTACTAACCCATTGATGCTTTGTGGAACTGTAGATAGACGTTGATCTAAAATGTATTTAAGACTATAATTATCGGACCTTATAATAAAAGGGCGGCCCCGCAGATATGGTCGCCAATGTTTAATCACCGTCACCAAATTCAATGAGTTCTCTTTCATAAGCAGCCTAACTTTTTATACTTGTCGGGTAAGCGTTTGCTAGAGTAAGCTATTGGACCATTACCCCAGTGTAAAACAAAGCACCCATACCTGTACGGGCGCATCACATTCCACCACAAATGATTTATTGAAGTTTGGAAGTTGAAGAACAGTCGATGATAGTGTCCTCTTAAGATGCTCAAAGGTCATTTGTAGCCAATGGTGTCCTACGGAATGAGTCCTTTTTAAGAAGACTCACAAAGGACGTGCAATTGTACCATAATCCATAATAAATTTTTTATAGTAACCTCGCGAGTCCTAGAAAACCTCACAATTCATGGAGAGTTGTAGGTAGCGGCCAAGCAAAGGATTTCCTCAATTTTCTCGGGATCAACGGCCACTCCAAAGATCCGATATAATATGTCCCAAATAACCCGCTTATGACTGGTGATAGCCTGAGCGCAGATCCAATTTGGTGAAGAATTTAGCACCTTCTAATTCATCCAACAATTCAGCAATAACCGGTATTGGAAATTAGTCTTTCATGGTATTACTATTGAGTTCCCGATAGTCAACACAAAATCTCCAAGTCTCATCATGTTTCTTGACAAGAAGGACAGGTGATGAAAATGGCGGTGCTATACCGAATGATACCTTGGTGAAGCATCTCTCGAGCATTGTCGCTCCGGTTCATTCTTTTGTATTTAAGGATAACGATAAGGGCGAACGACACGGTTGCGTGGGATCCTTAAGATGAATTCTGTGATCATAACGCCTCCGAGGTGGGAGTCCGTAAGGCTCCCTCGAAAAGCTGTTGGAATTTACATAACGTAGGATCCATTGGAAAATTTGAGGTGGAGGATCTGCTTTCTTTAGAGAGATCGTGCCATGTGATCGGGGCCGTCCTTTCCGCCCGAACTTCATAATGAGTTTATTAAAATTCCAAACAATATTTCCCAAAGAACTGAGCCAGTTCACACCCAAAAACAACATCATAGCCTCCCAATTTAATGCTAAAGAAATCTGCCTTGAAACTTTCAAGAGCAATAGAAAATTCAATGTATCATACCTCCCAACATTTGTGATGTGTTGTCCATTAGCAACAACAACTTTGAGGGGACGATGTAAGGAAGAACTTTGTAGGCCCGCCAGAGCCAAATCGAGTCCGTAAAAAAATTGTGTGTTGAGCCGAATCCAATAAAGCCAATAAATTGGTGCCATTTATTTTGATAAGTAATTGCATAGTAAGACAAGTAGATATGCCGTTAACCCGTGAATTGATATTTGAATATCCGAATATCCTTTGTTGCGTACCTTTGAGTGTTGTCGACGTGATGCGGTATAGAGACGCGTCTAGCCGCTATGGCGGTCTCAATATCGTGGGGTTGGTGTAATTGGACGTCGATCCGAATCGAGGTGCTAACCCAAAGAATATAAAGCATAGCCTTGTTGTTTGGGGGAGAGGTGTTGTACCTTGTTCGTTGTTCTTTGTGAATGTATTTGTATACTTGTCCAAATCTCCCGATTGACGTGAAGCTGTCGGATCACCAAGATGATTATGTAGCGGAGATCCAAAATGCTCGGTAATAGCCGCGAGAAAATTCGCCAAACCCGTTTTTCTAGTCAAAGCGAACGGAAGAATGAGAGAGGTGACGTGGCGTGAATCGACGAGGCGACGGCGGAGAAGGCGGCGCTGTTGGCGCGCGACTAAAGCGGCGCTGGCAGCGGCGGCGGCGGCGGGCCAGAGGCAAACCTGGGCGGGCGGCGCGGGCGGCAAGATGAAGGCGGCGGCGGCGTGGCGCGGCGGCGGAGGCGGCATCTTGGGGGCGGCGGTGCTAGGGAGCAGGGGTAGGGTAGGGATAAACCCTAAATTATTTCTTTCTTAATTGTCTCACCATAGTTGCCCCTGTATTTATAAGGGGGTTTACACTTGCTAATGGGCTAGGCCCACTAGTCTTTTCTAACTTATCTTAATTTAACTTAATAAACTTACTAATAAAGCTAAATAATAATTAAATATTCATCCACTCCGCTTATTTCGGGCGACACGCTGTAACCAGCTAGCTACCAAGGCGCGCCATGATCCAAATCCGGAAAAGTAGGCGGCGCGTCCTCCTCGACAAGTGGGAGCCCGATCCGGTGGATTCTAATACACCGAACGCCACTGCCGCCATCAAGTTCCACAAAAAACATTCGGCAAGATGTGCGTGATCTGTGAAGTGGGAATCGATGAATGCATTGCTCCCCTGCGCGGTGCTCGCTGGACGAGGAGTTTGGCAGGGGCTCGATGGATTGCACGAGGGACTGATTAACCGTACAGGTCACGTTAGTCACACATTAGTTCATCCCTTAGTACACCACTGTAAGCTCCACCGCTTTTTAGTCGGTGATCTTTGTAAGTGTTCAACTCGTGTGGCTTATTGCAGCTCGCCGTTAGGCCAACCGGTAATCGTATTCCCACTTCTTTTAGTGAAACACGTGCAACGCATACGATTTTGAAAAAAAAAAGAATCCTAAATATTTTTAATTTTTTCCAGACTTTGAATTTCAAAATTTAGAATTTACAAATAACTTTGGTATACATCATATTATAGATGTCATTTTTTCTTTAGATTATAATCAAAATTTTCTATTTGAATTTGGATTCTAATTCGTTACCACCAGTACAGCTGACAGGATCACCACAGGAATAATATCCCGAAAGGTTGAGAACACCGAGCATCTAGCTTTGCCCCTCCGTGCTATCGCCACCTCGGCCACTGGTCAGGATTGCATAATCCACGGTCAAGGTGTACGAGTAAAAGGAGGGGCGGAGCCAGAATTATATATGCAGGGCATAATTAAATAACTATAGTCTACTAAAAATTTTGATATATAGAGGGAGACAAAGTTTTGATCATATATTGAAACACTAAAATCTTTATTAATTAATAAATTATTCATGTTGTGACAAATTTATGATGAAAAATATAACAACAACCATTAAGCACAAATAATTAAGGGGACTAACATGTTTCAATTAAATTTTGCCCCGCACGTCTGAATCGCATCAAAGTCATCAATAAGTTGATTGGTTGTAAACTCCACTGCAATCTTCTTTTCAATGTAAATTATTAAGCAATCTCTTAGGAACTCATCTTTCATCTTATTCCGTGTCCTAGTTTTAACAAGTTCCGCTGCGTAAAAGGCACGCTCTGTTGTAGGTGTAGAAACTGGTAGAGCCAGCTGAGCCGAAAGGTAAACGTCTTGGACGGACGATGAACCAAAGGCAGCGGACGGACGATGAACCGTGAGCCCGTGAGCCCGTGCCAGAGTGCTGAACCAAAGCAACGGCGGGGCCGTGGCAGTAGCTGAACACGGTCGTGAGCTCATACTCTAGCGGATCGCCCGCAGAAGACCAAAACCGACTGTTGTATGTGGTGCCGAGGTTTGGCTACGTAGGAGTACGTACATGAGCTGATATTGGTGCTGATCGGCTGGTGTTTGATTATACATAAAATACAGAAGATGAGAAGAGTTACTAATTCTTTTCACTAAACATTGGTTTTTTTTTTTTCACTAAACATTGGGTGGGGCCCTGGCCCCGGCCTGCCTCCGCCACTGAGTAAAAGAAAGATCTCCACTGGCCGCACGGTCAAGGTGTACGAGTAAAAGGAAGATCTCCACTGGCCGTCGGCCCCCGGCGGCACCCTCTCTGCACCGTCGATCACATCGTGTAGTATTGTATGGGCTTAACATCCATCTCCCTAGAACTAAGGGAGATTTTGCATTGGCGAAAAAGCGACGATCAAACGAGTCAAAACCTCCGTGGATAGGTGAGTTGTGTAGCAGTCAGGAAAAGAGGCAAGGCAGGTAGCAACCCAAAGCGAATGGCAACCTTTTCTCTCCACTCGTACTGACAGCCCTTTTGTTGGCGTCACACCACACCAGCCTGAGCACTTCATCATCTCCTATAAATTGTCGCAGAGATCGCCCCTCTCGAATCAAACTCCAAGCCAAGCTAAGGAGCTCAAAGACACTACTAGTGCTAGCACCAGACTACCAGAGCACACAGCTATTGCAGTGCTAAGATATGGCTCTCGCTCTCGCCCGACGGGCAATATCATCCCACCCCGACCAAACTAGGCCTTGGCGCCCTGACCTTCAATTCGGCCATCGCCATCTACAACTCGTGGGGCGACGCCCCCACGTCCGTCACTTCCGTGCTCGCCGTGGATGCAGCGCTGCGTGCTCCTCTTCCTCTCGCCTCCGTGACTTGAAAGCGGATGGCGGCGGCAGGGGCGAGTGAGGGGAACCAGGATCAAGGGCGCAGCAGGGCGCCACGACGCTGCTCACGCGGCCATGTTGGCGTCCGGTGTAGCGGCGACGATCATGCCGCTGGGCCGCCGGGCGCCCTGGTCTTGCTCTGCTTCGCGACGCCGATCACGACCGCGCCCGGAGAAGGCGGCGGCAGAGTCAACATGCTGGACGAGCAAAGATAGCGTGCTTGCTATGGTGGGCTTCGCCCGTGCTCGCGTGCAACACGGGCGCTGACGCCACGACACCCGGCGCCGAATCGGACTCGGGCGGGCGCTTCGTTTTCGTGTCCTATACAATCCTCGAATCCCGACGTTCTTTTCATCCGTGCATTCGTCCGCGTCACGCCGCGACGGCAGGGCCGAGCCGCGATAGCCGTGGGTCGATCGATCGATCGATCATCGTCGTCGGCGGGGAGAATCAAACTGGTTTTATGATAGGAATATTCTGGAACAGAAAGTGAGTTTATGAGAAGTGGAGCATGAACTGCATTCAACTAAACAGAAAGGCCTACTCCTTAAAATTGACCTCGAAAAGGTCTATGATAGGGGTTACGTGAAATTTTCAAGAATATGGTTGAGAAAGGTTTCCCAGATAAATGGTTGGAATGGGTTATCGAGACTGTAAAAGGGAGTCAAGTTTTTTTTTTTTGAACACTTAAAAGGGAGTCAAGTTTGTATTAATGTAAATGGAATCAAAAGATACATGTGCTAATATTAATTTATACTCTCTCTATCTTAAAATACATGTCGCTATGATATTCGTATCGCCAAACTTTTTTTAAGTTAAACAATACTCTACTTATAGAAAGTATCAACAACTCGAATAAGTTCAATATGAAAATTGATTCAACAATTTATGTAATGATACTACTTATTATTAGAAATATTAATATTTTAGCGTATATATTTAGTCAATGTCGAAAGCATTTGACTTATTAGAAAAATGAGAACGACACTTATTTTAGGACAGAGGGCATATAAACGATGTGTGGTCACACTTAAAAAAAGACTTTTTAAACAAATGAAAATGCATGTTTATTTTTGACCCTGATAAAGAGATTTCTTGAGTTATCTTAAATAAACCTTTTAAAGTTTGGCCGAGTTTATAGAAAAACCAATTAAATAAAACAAATATACAAAAAAAAACTTTGCATTTTATTTTATTTTTCTCCAGGGGTAAAACGGTTTTTTTTTGCCCCTGACTTAACACCGTTAGTAGTCCAAAACCGATGGAAGACCATAGAGCCGAAGAAAATTGCCCAAGGGAAGAGAGCAAAATTAAAAAAAAAAATAGGCATACACCTAAGAAACATTTTTTTCCAGAACCATATAGCTAATTCTCCCTTATATCACTATGACAGGATATATCTTTTTAGGGATTGTTATTGTTCTGATGAAGAAGCTCATAATATAGCACAGATTGTTGCTTGTCCATTAGGCCAATTGCCTTTAAAATACCTAGGTGTCCCTTTGCATTATGACAACTTAAGAAGGGAAGATATACAACCTTTAGTTGATAAGCTTTTTAGATAGAATTGCTGGCTGGAGGGCAAAGTTACTGTCCCAAGCAGACAGGGTCACTTTGATAAGGGCCTATTTGATTAGTATTCCAATTTATCTCGCTATCTTTCATTAAGTTTCCAAAGTGGGCCATTAAAACTTTGAACACTCATATGGCTAACTGTTTGTGGAATGACACTGAAGAAAAACACAAGATTCATTTAGTTAATTGGGATAGCTTATCTGTCTTGAAAGACTTTTGGTGGACTAGGGATTCCAAGTCCGAGAGACCAATGTTTGACACCGAACAAATTGTGGATAGCTTATCTGTCTTGAAAGACTTTGGTGGACTAGGGATTCCAAGTCTTAGAGACCTGAATGTTTGCCTCTTAGCATCCTGGATTAGGAGATATAATATAGACAAGAACAAATTGTGGAGACAATACTTAGATTTTAAATATAGAATAGACGAACCAAACATCTTTTTATAGTCCCACTTTAGGAGCTTTGGAAACTGAGGAATTTCATTTGTTTTCAGAAAGGATCTTGGTTGGATGTGAGGAACATATTGTTCAACATCTATGCTCTTCTACACACCTGGATAATCCTATGTCCAGAGGAAAAGGGGGAGGAGTATGCAACAAGATTATCAAGACTCAAGCTGATAGCATCCTCTCCAGCAAGAATCTATGGTTGACACAATTGGAAGATAAGTGGGATCAGTTCATGTTTCTCAAGGCTCTGGACTGGGAAGATGTCAATGTACCGGTGGAAGTGATGAAGATGCTGTCAGAAGATGGTGACCAGAGGGCAACAAATGATTCCTGTGATATGATCTAAATCATGTTTAGATGGTTCGTTATGATGTTTGTGATGGTTTGAGACTTGGTTGTACAGATGTATCCCATCTGAGAACTGAAACTTTGTATCCTGGTCCTTGCTTATTGCAATGACAGGGGTTGAATGCCCTTTTATTCAAAAAAAAAAAAAAAAAAAGATCAGAGGACTATTTTCCATGTTTGAATTTAGTACAAGTTTGATGATAGATCCTTCTACAAAGTTATCACAAAATTTTTAAAACTATAATCACAAGATCCTTGCCGTATGCTCAGCCCGTCCCACGTAATCAGCTTAAATAGTAATGAACAATGCTAGCTTCTATGCCTATCCATGTCGCCTAAAATTCAAGGATTGTTCCCCCCCTCAGCTCTGTCGCTTGGCTAGCGTTCACCTAAAATTCAAGGATTGGTCCACCTCGGCTCCGTCACTTGGCCAGTGTTCATCCACGTCGCCCACAAAACCACCTCCACTCATTCACCTACATCTTTTTTTGCGGTAAATATCTTCTCCATTCTTTCTCTGAGGGTTAAGGCAAAATTCTGTGCTTCATTTGATTTATGGATCCAATATTTATTATAATGTCTTTCTTGTCTTATTTTTTTCATTTTTTTTTTTTTTTTTTTGTCCCTTGAACCTTTCGAGATGCTTTGCTGTAAGACTCTTTTATTCGTTTCTTAATAAAGTCTTGTAGAGGCCTTCCGGCCTCTCTAGTTTTAATCAAAAAAGAAAAAAAGAAAAAAAAACTGCAGTCAAAAACTCTGTTCTGTTCATTTTGTTGCCGCACTGGGCCACTGGCCTGTCTGCCCTGGTCGCCTCCTGCACAAGCCCTATGAGCTTGTTGGAGTTTGGGCTGGCAAAGGATCTGGGCCTGGAGGAGAATATCTTGCCTCGGAGGTACCTGGGCCAGATGTCGGGTCTTTTCCGTCGTCTCCCTCCGCTGAGCAAGAGAGATCACAAGATGCGATGCATTCTGCAGGTTGCTCCACCGTTGCCCGTACGTCCATTCCTTCAGGTTGCTAGGATCGATCCACCGGCCGTTGCACAAGAATAACGTCACCTGTTAGTATAGTAGCTACTATATAGATTTGAACATTTCTGCTTGGAAGAACGTAGTCATGTGTACATGCAAGCCTGAGTGTTTGACAGCGAGAGCCAGAGGAGGCGAGGAACGAATGAACGATGAGTCCATTGCGTGATCAATACTCCCTCTGTCCTATGGAGTTCGTCATTTTTGACTTTGAACTTCATGTTTGATTCCATCCGTCTTATTCAAAATATTTATGCAAATTATAAAATAAATTAATCAATATTCAAGTATCTTCATTGACAAAATAAGTTATAACAAAATAAATTGTATTTGTGCAAAAATTTGAATAAAGACGAAGATCGAATAAGATGGCACAGAATCCGGGGTGACAAACTTCGGTGAGACGGAGGGAGTAATTGGTAGCGATATCATTTCGTCATTTATATATCAAGCTCAGTCAGACCTATGTCTTCTATCGTCAGGCTTATTACCTTGCAATAAGTTAAACTCATATATCAATCTGTCCGAGGAAATAAATAACAGACGAGCAAGTGCATACGCTGCAATCTCGCTCGAGGTCGACCGCATCCTACTAGTCATCTCCGTCTAGAACCTAATCCAAATGCGCGTCGTCGTCGACTGATCACGCGGTCTTTTCTTTTTTGCTCGTGTCACTGTCTCGATCGGCGCCATGAGATTACTGCTGCAAGGCGATGATCGATGCACGCGCACATGGCACCAAGGCCACTCATATCACTAGCTAGCTAGCTAGGCAGTCGTTGTGGTACACCCACTTCGACGCCAAGTATTTCCCCGGACGCGAAGCGACAGCTGAGGGAGAGGGACAAGGGGAATCGACGCCATTGCCAGTTTCGGCTCCAACGCCGAGGAGGGCCCCGCCGCCTGCTGCGGTGCTGCCTCTCCCGATCGATCAGGCCGGCTGGCTGGATTTGATCGGACGATGATACATTGCTACCGCGTATCGATCGTCGTCGTTGCTAGCTGCCTAGACTACCGTACCTTGATCTCCTGCTGTGCCGGTGCCGCGTCGCGTGGCGTGGGTACTCTTGTCCAGAGGCGGATCCACCCATAGGGCGAGCTCGGGCGGCCGCCCTAGGTGGTCGCCGGCGAGAACCCCAGTACCCTGCAGTCTCCAGCAGCGGCAGCGAGCAATCCCGGCGGCGGCAGCGAGCATTCCAGACTCAGAGTTGACCTCGCTTGTGGGCTTTTTTGCATACAACAAGGCGGCCCATTTTTCTGGCCCATTACAGCCTTTAGGGCTAGGTGTCGTAGGCGAAGGGCAGGGCCACAATCACGCGAATCGAGCCGGCACCGCGCCTCCGCTCCGCCTCCACTGCGACGGGCGACTCCACCGAGCACCGGCAGTCCGCGAGTCCGAGCTCTGGGCCTCTGGCGGTGGCGCCGGCTCCAATCAGGCCTGCCTCCCCTTCCCTTCCTGTCTTCCGGCGCCGATTCCTCCTCCCCTTCCCTTCCCGTCTACAGGCGCACAGCGGACGGCGACCAGCGAGTGGCGCCGGGCGGCGAGCCAGCAGATTTGCAGATGAACGGGGGAGATGAAGCTACAGGGAGGAGGCCGGCTGCTGCCCCAACTAGAGCCCCAACCAGGTATTGATGCTGCCAGTGCCATTAATTTATTGCAAATTTGTTTGTCAATTAAATGGATGGAGATTGATCTCTCATTGAAATCAATTGAATTGTTGCAGATTTGAAAAGCTTTTTTCCTAGTACAAATTCCGCAAGCAGAAGCAACTCGGGGCCAAGTACTTAAGAGGACTTTTCAATCCATGAAAAATCGAAAGATGAGTTTACCTGCAACTACAAAGCGGCCTCGACATGATTCTTAGATTACTAGGATTTGTATGTTTCCTACAATATTTGGACGGTAATCATACTTTAACTTGTTTTGTAATTTTTGTTTGTTGAATATATGCTAGAATATAGTAATACCGGTTATATTGGTGAACTTTTGTAGTTGTACTTAGTGATCGGTTATATTGGTGAACTTTTATAGTTGTACTTAGTGATCCGCCCTAGCTCATTTCTTCGGCTGGGTCCGCCACTGCTCTTGTCCACAGTCCTGATCTCGCCTGCTGCGCGACACGTATGACGCACTTTGTTCTGTGACGAGTGAGGACCAGGATGGATCCTGCTGCTGGGAGCAGCGCTGATACGTGAGCGAGCTCTCCATCATCATTCTGCGGCGCCTCTCGATCTCCATCCCTCCTCTTTGGTTGTTTCTGATCGTCGAGAATCCTGTGTACTAATCCTGCGAGACAAATAAAGTATCGTATGCGCATTGCAGTATTTAGCATTAACAAGACAAGACATATCGTTTTCGGTTAACAAGGTTTGCCGGTTCTTACACTCACCACAAACCTCAGTTCATTTTTGAAGTTGTGAAAACAAAAAGGAAAATCGGTTGGGCCTTAAAATTACAAAACCTGACTCCGTGAGAGTGAGTTCTTTTACGGATGCATATTGGACAGGGTGTCCCGATGACAAATGGTTTTTTTTTCTCGAATACGCAAAAGGTTTACGATCTTTTATATTAAGTAGAAAAACAAAGAAGTTTACAACGACGCGCCACAAATGACGCAATAGGGGGAACGGAGTTATGCAATCAGTTCAGCCCTCTCAGAGCGGAAGGAGATCAAGACGCTATTACTCGCTAATCGAACTATCTAATCGCCACCAACGATCAGAAGCGTCGGCTAGCGCGCGCCTCGACCGCCTCGGCCTCTCTCCGTGACGATCTGTCGCAGCCGCCTCTTTATGAGAGGGGTTGGGATCCTCAAGGCAGCTATCGTAGCCTCCTTTTTTTCTCGCAGGGGGCTCCCCCGCATCCGCCGATGAATCCCAACCGCTGCATCGCCAAAATCTCACCACGCTTTACGCAATGGGGAGACGCGAGAGCGGCCGGCGGCGATCCTCTTGCTGCGGTGCGGCAACGTTGGCGGCGGCGACTTCTCGCGATGGAAGAGGCAACGACGGCGACGGCGCCTTACGCAGCACCACCTCTTTGCCGAGTGTAGCACCCGATGACAAATGGTTAACCGGGGCATCGCTGTATTTGTACACTACTCGAAACTCACTCTTTGCCGAGTGCTTTTTTATCGGTCGGCAAAGACCCTCTTTGGGAGTGCTAGATCAAAAACACATGGCAAAAAAAAAAAATAAAAAACTCAACAAAGGTGACTTTGGCGAGTGTTGTTTTCAGCACTTCGACAAAATATGCATTTTGCTGAGTGTTATTTTCAACACTTTGGCAAAGATGTATTCTGAGTGCTTTTATTCGGCTACGATAAAATGAATCTTTGTCGAGTGCCAAAAAAAAAAAGGCACTCAACAAGATGCGTCTTCATCGAAAGTGCTTATTTACACGGTAAAATGCGTCTTTGTCGTGTCTTTTTTTTGCACCCAGTAAATCAGTTTTTGTAAGCACCTTTTTGGGGCCGTAAACGAGTTCAAATCAAAGATTTTAACTACATAACTTCTCAATTTTGTTTTGGTCATTTAAGGAGTTGTCGTCAAATTTGTAGATTTTTTATCGCCTACAAACCAAAGATTAGCTAATCTTGGACGGACTTAATGCACGACTTTCGTCTTGAGATGTATTTTTTAACCTCCTATGCCTGAAATCCAGTCTACAAAGCAAATCAATTTATCAGAAAATGGGATCGGCTTCGAGTCGATTGAACCTTTACGTTCATTGCCAACGACTCAATATGAGAGGTACAGTGACAGTACGCGTCCTCGCTACTAGTATTGCATTTTCCATTTACTCCCAAATGCCTGCGATGGTGTCACGCGGTAACGTCTCGTAGCTACTGGGGTATTGCTTTCAGCTGAAGCCTTTCCAGTTTCAGCTAGCATCGGACTGACTGAGCAGTCGTGGGGTATTGTGTTGTACTGTACTGAGCCTGTACCAGCATCACCTTTCCACGAAGCTTCCGGATTCCCACGATCGTGTACGTACACTTGGCACACTACGGCGACGCGGCGCGTCGCTCGGCACGGCCACGGCTCTATATATACGCTCGCTTCGCTCGGCCATCCCATAGCCCTGGCATTCGCAGACCGAGATCACGAGAAGCACACACTTCCAGTGTACAAGACCAGTACGACGGCCAGCAACCGAGATCGATGGACCATCCGGGTGCTGGAGGTACGTGTGATTTCCATGCATCTCATCTCTCCAACAGTCTAATCGTCTCGACGACCAAGCAACTAGTTCTATATATTCACCTTTTCCCATGTCGAATGTTGCTTGAATTTGCCATTCGCTACGCAGGTCAGCCAGCAGCAGGCGGGGTTGTGGTGGTGCCCGTGGAGGCCGCCACGCCGGCAGCACCGGCAGCGGCAGGGGCGTGGCCGGTGTGGACACGGGTGAGCGCGCGCGTGGTGTTGGCGGCGGCCCTGTTCCTCCTGGGATGCGCCGCGGCTGCGCTTGCCCTCTCCGCCATGATCTTGGTACGTACGTACGTTCGCTAGCTTGTCTCAAGTCTGCTACTGCAACACTCGTTCGCTTTTCGATCGGATGATCCAACGCCAACGCACGGCAATAATCTTGCTCCGTCCGGTCATTTCGTCTGAAATTTTTTCTCCATTGTAAATTAAACCGTTCTTTTCATCTGGTTCTTGGGTAATTACTGTAAATTGGTTCTTGTATGTATCGGCCAATCCAAGGGCGGTGTGTATATGTATAATGTAACTGATGTTTGCGCGCGGCAACTGCAGGGGAAGGCCTGCGCGGCGCCGACCGACGCTGAGGTGGCGAGCCTGCGCACCGCGTCCGAGTGCCTGCTCCTGGCCGCCTCGGCGCAGGTGGTCGTGGCCACCATGGCCCTGCTGGTGCCGGCGCGGGTCGTCGCCTTCTTCGGCAACCTGCTGGGAGTGCTCACCGCCTACCACACCATCGACGTCCTGGTGAAGCTGGTCGGCAGCTGCGACGGCAGTGCTCACGGAGACCTCGACTTCCACTTCTGGGTCTTCTTCATCGTGCTTTGGCCGGCGTTTGCCGTCTGTGCGGTCATCTCCTCCGCTGATCGAGCGAGAGAGATCACAAGATGTCATGCATCCCTTCGGGTTGCTCGGATCGACAGGCCTGTTACTCTGTTAGTAGTATAGTATCTACTACTTGTAGATTTGAGCATTTCTGCTTTGTTGGGGTATTAGCTTGACGGCGAGCCGAGCGCGGCTGAGAGGGAGGCGATGAGCGATATGATTTCGTCACTTATATATTATTATGTATCAAGTTATTACTCAGACGACCTATGTCTTCTGGCCATAATCAGGCTTATTACTTTACACTAAGTTACACTCATATATGTATCAATCAATTTGTCCAAGAAAAGAAAAAACATACGAGCACGTACGCTGCAATCTCGCTCGAGCTCGACCGCGTCAGGCTCCTAGCTACTTACAGTTACAATAAGTTACACTCATATGTATCAACTTGTACCATGCGATTTCTGCTGCAAGGAGATGCACACGCACATGGCACCAAGGCCGATCATTTCAATAGGCCGGCAGTCGTTGTGTGGTACACCCTAGCTAGCTATACACTTGGACGCCAAGTATTTCCCTGGACGCGACAACGCGATAGATGATGGAGAGGCCGGGGCAAGGGGAATCGAATCCCATTGCCGGTTTCGGCTCCAACGCCGAGGGCCCCGCCGCCTGCTGCTGCGGTGCTGCCTCTCCCTCCCGATCGATCAGGGATTGATCGGATGCTACCGCGTACCTAGCTCGATCTCCTGCTACCTGTGTGCCGCGTCGCTTGGGTACGTACTCTCCTGACACGATGCACTTTGCTATGTGAGCGGCTTCATCTCATCATTCCGTTGTGCCTCTCCATCCCTTGTTGCTGATCGTCGAATCTATACATTACTAATCGTACGAGACAAATAATGGTAAGGCGCTGGTACGCGGCACTAGTCGTCGTCTCCGGCCTTACTTTGAGTTGAGGTCATGCCTCATCACATCACATGCTACCATGCCGGATGCTCATGCTGCAGGGTTCCATTTGCGCACGCGAACGTCAACTTCTCCAGTCGCGAGGTCCCGACTCCCGGGATCTTCGGCGCCCGGTCACGCCAACCACCCCGTGGTGAGCCATCCCACGGCCTTGTTGGCCCAGCCGGAGGCGGAGCAGAGGCGGAGACGACGCCGCCGAGGTGGGCGCGGGGCTCGCCGGAGCCGGAGGCGGTGAGCGAGGCGGAGGGGCGGCGGGTGGAGAATCGAGGGCGCCACCGTAGCTTTAGGGTTCCGGCGGTGGAGAACCGAGGGCGCCGACGACCATTAGGTCCGGGCTGAATCCCCATCGCCTCCATCCTCACCGCCGGTCAGAATGCGCTCGGCCGGGCCAGCCGCGGCCGCCGACACGATGGTGGCCGGCGGTGAGCGAGGTGGGGCGCCGCCGAAAGCCGGGCCGTGGCCGACTCATCCGGGTTAGGGTACGGGTCGGCGGCGGGGGCGTCGAGGTCGCCCATGGCGGCAGCGGCGGCAAAGTGGCGGCGCCGAGAAGAGTGGGGAAGTGGAAGAAGGGGGCGCCATGGAGCTCCGCCAACCCTAGGGCGCCAGCGGGGGGCAGGGCAGTAGCGGGAGGTGGAGTCGACGGCGGCGGGCAGCTCGAGGAAGAAGACGACCGCTGGGGCAAGGAAGAAGACGACGGCTGGGGCGGGCCTTAGGCCGTTAGTTGGGCCGCCAGGGTGGTCGGTGCCTAACACAATTCGTATGCGTTCTCGAATAGGCCGGGGATCGAATTGATTATAGAAACATGAGTTTAATTAATCGATTTATTAGTGAATAAGGAAAAATATTATCCAGACGAATAAAAAGATTAACCTTGAAACAACAAGACTACTCTTGCTATAAAACATGCTCGTAATTTATCTTTCTTACCATTTCGTAACTATGAGAATGAGAAGCAATTTTAAGCCCAAACAATTTCAATAATTACTGCCCGACTTCACTGCATTGTTGTGCAACTTTGGGCCGGTCAACGGACAAAATTTAGCTTAGCTGTTAGCCTTCTTTGGGCCTTGAACCAAAAAGCTGCCCACCCGGCCCATTCCTCTCCCAACCAGCTCCATTCTGCGGCTCTTCACCTTCCCCGTTGTTTTATGCGTAGCGTAGCGTAGCGACGTACGCCGCCGCCTCCATCCGGACGAGCCCCCGCCTGCTTGTATCCTCACTCCTGACGCCCAGCAGCACCAGTACACCTCGGCCATACCTCGTCAAGGTTAGATCGTGTTCCATTTCTATGTACATTGATCGTGGTTTAGGTACTACAAGGCTTGTAGCACTTGCTTGATCTGTGGATTTGTCTGCTGCATTGCATCGGTGTTAGGGTTTGCTTGTTTGTTTGTTATGAATTGGATCTGTGATATTAATCCCTGAAATGAGTAGATCCACTTAATTGCTTGTGCGGGAGAATGGGATAGATAGGTAGATGGAGCTGTAGGAGTGCCACTCCTATTGTGTAATCAGGTGTACTTGGATGGGGATGTTCTTCTGGCCTGAAGCCCTGAAATCTTTGACTGTTCTCCAAACCAAATCCTGCATTTTTTTTTTTTTTCATGTTCCTATTATAGTAGTGTCAACAGCAGACGACTTGAAGCTGCCTGTCTGAATAGCTTGCCTTGCAGCAGAATTATGTACTCATCCATCTTTACTGTATGTCATGTATATGTTTGATCAGGGCACAGCTAGTGAGATGCATTACTGAACCCTCAAATTCACATTAATTATTTTTCTCATCAGCAGAGTAAATTGAGAATGAGATTAGTGTTATGTCACAAGAATGAGAACTTTTAAAAAATGCAGAACAGGGTTGTGTGCATGCTGCACTCTTACAATATTTTAAGCGCCCTGTTCGCTGGTTTAAGCATTTAGGCACGCAATATTAGAATTTGCTAGCTATATCTGCAGCCTGCACTGTTGACACCGTGCACCAACCTGTATTCAACAAAGCGTGCAGAAGCTGAGGTTAAGGATTGATTTAGGAAACAATTCTGAAATGAACTTGCCGCTGTCAGAAACAAACCGGAAACGGATTATCAGCTGCCAGCATTCATTAATTACCACAAAGATGTGGCTTATGGCATGTACGAATGTTAGAATGCTGTAGTCTCAAAATTTTAAAACCCTCCCTATGCGAATGGAGGGATATTACGAGCAAGTGAATCGTCTGGACCTGTGCTTTTCATGCTCCAGTCTACTCTAGTTTTTGGAATGGTTCCACCTCCATTTAAATCATGTGCTGTGAATATGCAGTGATGGTCATTGACACTAAATAGGATTGAAATATGTGGAACCCTTTAGATTGTCATTCTGCTATTTTAAACTGATATGCCTTATTGCGTGTATGTATATGGTGCTTGATTCACTGATCTTGTTAAATTTTCAAGTCTGTAGTTTGCTAATTCCGAACCCTGTGTAATTTCGTCTCAGGCCTGCATTTTCAGGATGAAAGAGGCACAAGGTTCATCTTGGGCAGACCTCTTGCCAGAAATTTTGGTGCTTATTCTCAGGATGCTGCCTTCCTTAGTTGATCGCGTTCGTCTAAGGGCAGTGTGCCGCCCATGGCGTTCTAAGGCTCAGCTGGATCCCCTGCCCCCACTGCTTCCTTGGCTCACCCTTCGTGACGGGACCTTCTTGACTATTCCGGATGGTAAAATTATCAGAATGCCGATACCAGATAACGCTTTTTGCCGTGGTTCTGTTGACAACTGGATGTTCTTTGTGCATAGTGATGGTGGTTGCTCACTGATGAACCCTTTCTCGAAGGCCACACTGAACATTTCTGAGTTAGTCACCACGTGGTTCAATGCAAACTCTAGATATAATTCTCATTTCTATAAGCTGGTTGCACCCTCGCCCTTGGAATCATCACCAGGTTCCCTTGTTGCGCTGTTAGGTGCTTGTGGACTTCGTATCTGCCAGCCACCAATCACAGTTGACTTTTGTTTACACCTTGATGATATTACCTTCTTTAATGGAAAGTTGTATGGTCTTAGTGTCCATAAGCTTTCAGTATTTGAGATTGATTATTGTTTTGATGGCAAGCCAAAGATATCATCCGTCCGATGCATTACTAGTTACCCTACTTTTAGACTTGAACCACCCCAACCCTTGCCCGGCACGTGCCTGTTGAAGAGTTATCTAGTTGAGTGTTGTGGTAGACTGTTGATGGTGAGACGTATGATTGGGTGTAATCCAGACACCTTGGAGTCTGATCGCACTGCCGGGTTTGAAGTCTGTGAGGCAGATTTTAGCAACAAACCTTTCCGATGGAGATGTGTCCGTGAACTGGGTAGCCAAGCTCTGTTTGTTGGGAAGCACTGCTCCAAGTCTTTTCCTGCTGGGGAGTGCACTGGAGTTGAAGAGAACTGTATATATTTCATGCATGACTATCTTCCGGCGAACCGTGCTGCTGATCCTCTTGGTGACAGTGGTGTGTACAACATGAAAAGTGGGATTATCAAACCCCTGTTATCAGAGACTGCAGCTGTGCCAGATCATCATGGTGGTCAGTGGCGTCCAACTTGGATATTCCCAACTGATACTATGTAATCATCCAGCTTAGCTTTGCTGCTTTGGTATTAAGTATGCACTCTTAAACTTATGCTAGTTGTTCAGTTATCTGTTATTGAACCATATAACCTAGTACTCAACAAGACTAAAGTATCGTCCATTTGCTGTAATATTCTTATGCTAGTTTTCTTTTGTACTGAGCTTACTCTCGATAATCATGTTTACTTATGGTGGTGATGTACCAAGGAAAATTTCATTTCACAAAATGGCTTGACTTGGTGATTGATTTCCTTCTGTTGTCCCGTGGTGATGCCTGGCTTTGTTGCTTACAATTTCCTCGCTTCTTATTTATGCATGAGATCAATGTGGTTGTATCCTACATTTTATTGAAGAAAAAGCCAACAACAAAAGCATGCATGTCACATTCATGCGACCACATTTTATTAAAAAAAAAAGCATTCATATTTTGAAGGAGATCATAAGAAGCACTGACTTTTGTCTACAAACAAAGGCATTCAGGAGTTGTTGTCAGGGGTGAGTGTGCGTGCGTGTTGAGCGTCTGCGTTGTACTGTGTAATCTCAAAAAAAAAAAAAAAAATTTGTAGATTTTTTATCGCCTACAAACAAAACATTAGCTAATCTTGGACGGAATTAATGCACTGACTTTCGTCTTGATATGTATTTTTTAACCTCCTATGATTCTGATCTCTGAAATCCAGTCTGGAAAGCAAATGAATTTATCAGAAAAGGGAAGTCGATTGAAGTCGATTGAACCTCTAGGTCCATTGCCAACGACTCAACGAGGTACAGTACGGGTCTGCATTTACTCTAAAATGCCTGCGATCGTTTCACGCGGTAACACGTCTCCTAGCTACCACTGGGGTATTGGTATATTGCTTTCAGCTAAAGCCTTTCCGGATTGAGCTTGGATCGGACTGAGTGAGAGTCGTGGGGTATTGTTCTCCTGAGCCTGCACCAGCATCACCTTTCCCCTTCGCCGGCGGGTTACACGACGCAATTTCCAGGAAGCTTCCCGGATACCCACACTACGGCGACGCGGCGCGTCGCTCGGCACGGCGAGGGCTCTATATATACGCTCGGGCTCGGCCATCACATTGCCCTGGCACTCGCAGACGATCGAGATCACGAGAGGCAGTAGTAGCTAGTTGCACGGCACACACTACCAGTGTACGAGATCTGTACTCCTGTAGTCAGTTTGGATTGGAAGGAAGTTGGTTGTTCAGCGATCGAGATGGACCATCCTCGTGCTGGGAGCAGCAGTGCTGGAGGTACGTGTGATTTCCATCTCATCTCTCCATCCCTCTGATCGTCGACGACGAACTTGTTCTATCTACCCTTCCAATGCATGTCGATTGTCGTTGCTTTAATTTGCCACTACTACTCGCTACTCAGGTCAGCCAGCAGGGGCGACTCTGGTGGTGTCCGTGGAGGCCACCGCGCCGGCAGCAGCAGCTGGTGCACTGGTGGCGCCCGTGGCGGTGGCGGCACAGGCACCGCCGGCGTGGATCAGCCGGCCGAGCACGCGTCTTGTGTGGCTGTTGGCGGTGGCTCTGTTCCTCCTGGGATGCGCCGAGGCCGGGTTCGCCTTATACTACATGATCCACCCCTCGGTACGCGCCGTTCCATTGCTTCTTCTTTCTTGTGTCCAAGGGAGGGCGGCGGTGGTTGTAGGTAAATGATGATATCAATCGTCAACTACATGCAGGGGGCGAAGGCCTGCGCGCCGACGACCGGCGATGCTAAGGCGCCGGGCCGTCTGAGTCTGGGCTTCGTCATGCAGCTGCTCGCGGCCATGTTGGCGGTGTCGGGCCGGCGGCGCCGTGGTCGCTCGCCGTCTATGGCACCGTGATGGGGAGCCTCACCGCCTACTACTTACCCGCCAGCGACGTGCTCTGGCTGCTCGTCGCTTGCGACGGCGACCTCGCCCTCTTCTTCTGGCTCTTGTACATCGTCGTCTTGCCGGCATTCACCATCGCCGCCGTCATCTGCTTCCTCCAGAGCGAGGAAGCTCGCACGTCCATGCCTGCAGGTTGCTCGGATGGAGGATTGATCGATCGGCCGTACGCCTAGCTTGACGGCGACGACCGAGAGAGGCGGAGAGGAGCGATGGTGATTTGGAGCAGAATTAGGGGTCCTGTTATGTCTTCAGTTCCTGTTTCATGCTTTATGCTACCTAGACCTAGATGTGGGTTTTGGATGTCCTGGCGATTATTTGTGTGGGTAGTATCGGGGTTGATGTTATCTCCTACGTTGCTTTCTGAAGTGTCTTTTTGCTTTCTGAACTCTCTTAAAACTCTATGATGTGTTTCGGATTTTCCGTTGATCTTAGTGGAAATAGGGAAACCCCTTGTTCAAAATAAATGTTAGCTTCCATCAGACTTAATTATATTACCTTACAATAATTTACACAGCTCATAAATATCAATTTGTCAAAAAGAAAAACAGACGAGCACGTACATACGCAGCTGCGATCTTGCTCTACCACAACAACAGTGTGCAAGTGGTGTCGATCGGCTGTCGGTTAATTGGTCATCAAAAGACTATTGTAACTGTACAGTACTGTAACAAACTTTCTCTTGCTTAATTGTGTCACTATCTCGATCGGCGCCATGCGATTTCTGCTGCAAGGCCGGCGATGCACGCACATGCATAAGGCCACTAGGCAGTAACCAGTCCATCATTGTGGTTGGACGCGATAGACGACGGAGGGATGAGGGAATGGCATTGCCGGTTTCAGCTTCAAAAAGGCCCAGGGCGTCACAAGCTGCCATGCCTGATGAAGGGTGCACGACGACTACCGTCGTTCATACTGGATCGCATACATCAATGATGCATCATGAGTCCCTACTCGCGCTACACGATGCAATTTCCACGAAGCTTCCCGGCGGCGTTCCCATCGTACGTACACCTTGGCACACTGCGGCACTACGGCGTACGTCGCGGCGCGCCGTCGCTCGGCACGGCCACGGCTGTATATATACGCTCCCTTCGCTCAGCCATCCCATAGCCCTTGCCTGGCAGACGCACGCAGTGCTGCTACGCTGCTAGAACTAGTTCCACGTCAGACTTGCAGTGTACAAGACCTGTAGTGAGTATTATTATAGCTAAATTTGGCCATCATCCGTGCAACACGGCGCTCGACACCTACGACAGCCGGCGCGACACGGACTCGGCGACGCTCGTTGTCGTGTCTTACACCCTCCTCGGAATCCTGACGGTCCTTTATTTTCATCCGTGAATTCACCCGCGGTAACGCTGCCGGGCAGGGCCAGGAGCAGCGGTAGCTGTGGTTTCGATCGATCGATCATCATCGGCGGCAAGGAGCTGGTTTTATGAGAGCAAGGGATAGTGACTTTACATGAAGTGGTGCATGAACTGCATTCATCTAACAGAAAGGCCTAATCCTTAAATTTACTATGAAAAGGCCTATGATTAGGTTAGGTGGAATTTTCTAGAACAAATCATTGGTTGGGAAAGGTTTCCTAGATAAATGGATGAACTGGGTTATCAAGACTGTAAAAGGGGTCAAGTTTGTATTATTAATGTAAATGGAATCAAAAGGTACACTTGCTAATATTAATTTATACTCTCTGTCTACAAAGTATTAGCAACATTGTATCTTTGAATAAGTTCGATATGAAAATTGATTAACGATTTATATAATAATACTAATTATGTTTTATAAATATTAATATTCTAGTCTATATAGTTGGTCAATGTTAAAAAAGCATTTGACTTATCGAAAAAACGAGAACAACACTTATTTTTAGGACGGAGGGTGTATAAACGATATGTGGTCACACTTAAAAAAATCGACTTCTTAAACAAACGTAAATGCATGTTTATATTTGACCCTGGATAAAGAGATTTCTATACTTATCTTAAATAAACCTTTTAAAGCTTGACCGAGTTTCTAGAAAAAAATAGTCAAATAAAAACAAATATACAAAGGAATATTTTGTCTCCAGGGCTAAAACGGTCTTTTTTACCCTGACTTAACACCGTTAGCTGTCCAAAGCTGATGGAAGTCCATAGAGCCGAAGAAAAATTGTTCCAAGGCCATAGAGTAAAAATTTTTTTTCGAAAAATAGACCATACATCCAAGATGCATTTTTCTAGTACTATATAGCTAATGCATCCTTATATACAATGAAACAATTTATTATCGCGTCTTAGACGCATTCCTGAGTTGGCTGGGCACGTTAACTCATGAATCAGACGGTAAAAGTCCAGTTTTGACGCCTGAAACAAAAGGGCTATCAGTAGGATCGAGGGGGCAGAACATGAGTGACCTTGAACCCATGTTAGTCCACCATCGCGCCATGTCACTTTCAGCGCAATCTGAGGTTACTGTCACATGGTAATAAGACTGCAGTCAAAAACTCTGGTCTGTTCATGTTGCTGCCGCACTGGCCTCTCTTCACTGGTTGCCTCCTGCACAAGCCCATGAGCTTGTTGGAGTATGGGCTGGCAAAGGATCTTGCCTCGGAGGTACCTGGGCCAGATGTCGGGTTTGCCTCACCCGTTGCCTACAGTGAGTGCGATGGCCGAGCCGATTGCTAGGCCGCCTCTGTCGTCTCCCTCCGGTGATCGAGCGAGAGAGATCACAAGATGCCACGCATTCGTGAAGGACTGCAGGTTGCTCCACCGTTACGTTGCCCGTCCATTGCTGCATCAGGTACTCCAATGCGCGTCGTCGATCGTCTACTGATCACGCGGTCTTTTCTTTTGCTCGAGTCACTGTCTCGTTCGGCGCCATGCGATTTCTGCTGCACATGGCACCAAGGCCACTCATATCACTAGGTAGGCTGTCGTTGTAGTAGACCTAGCTATATATACACATGGATTCGACGCCAAGTATTTCACCAGACGCGATCGACGCGATAGTTGAGGGAGAGGGGCAAGGGGAATCGAATCCATTGCCAGTTTCGGCTCCAACGCCGATCGAGGGCCCCGCCGCCTGCTTCGGTGCTGCCTCGATCTCCAGATCGGGCCGGCTGGTACGTGTGCTATACCGCGTATCGATCGATCGTCGTTGCTAGCTGCCTATACTACCGTACCTTGATCTCCTGAGTGTCCTCATCTCTTGCCCACGCGCGACACGACGCACTTTGCTCTCCATCGATCCGTGTCACGCAGTAACGTCTCCTAGCTACCACTGGGGTATTGCTTTCAGCTGAAGCCTTTCCGGTTTCAGCTCGGATCAGACTGGGAGTCAGTCGATCGTGGGGTATTGTTGTCGTGAGCCAGCATGACCTTGCACTTGACTCGATGGCGCGCTACACGATGCAATTTCCACGAAGCTTCCCGGCCGGCGGCGTTCCCATCGTACGCGTACACTTGGCACACTGCGGCACTACGGCGTCGCGGCGCGTCGCTCGGCTCTATATATACACTCGCTTCGCTCGGCCATCCCCTGGCACTGGCAGACGATCGAGCACGAGATCAGGATTCAGGAGAGGCAGTGCTAGCTAGCTAGTTCCAGTGTACAAGACCTGTACTACTGTAGTCAGTTTAGATTGGACATTGGAGGGAGGGAGTTGGTGGTTCTGAGTTGTGACGACGACCGATCGAGATGGACGATCCTCGTGCAGCTGGGAGCAGTGCTGGAGGTACGTGTGATTTCCATCTCATGCCTCCATCCGTCTGATCGTCGACGAACTAGCTAGCTTTATCGACCCTTTCCCAGCTTGTTGATCGATCGTTGCGTTTTACTCTGCAACTACTCAGGTCCGCCAGCAGGGTCTGTGGTGGTGCCCATCGACATCAAGGCCGCCGCGCCGGAAGCACCACCAGCAGCACCGCCAGCGCCAGCGGCAGGGGCACGGCGGACACGTGCGTCTGGCGTTGGCGGCGGCTTCACGTTGTGCTCGGCGTCCATCACGTGCACGCCGTCTGCAGCAGCACGGCCGCCGGCCTGCACCAGCCTGAACGCGCGTCTGATGGTTGCGGCGGCACTCTTCCTCCTGGGATGCGCAGCGGCGGGGCTCGCCTTCTTCGCCATGATCCTACCCGCGGCCGACTCGAGCTCCCACCTCCTGGTACGTTCGCTTCGCTTCAATTCTTGTCAACTGCTACGCACTGCACATATGCTATTCATCGTCGCCATGAAATCTCTCCTAAAACCGGGCCTTGGTGGGCGGTGACGACTGCAGGTGAAGGCCTGCGCGCCGGCGACCGACCTGCGCACCGCGTCGGAGTATCTGCTTCTGGCCGCCTCAGCGCAGGTGCTCGGTGCCACCATGGGCCTGCTCGTGCCGGCGTGGCCGTTCGCCTTCTTGGGCGTCCTGCTGGGATGGCTCACCGGCTACCGCGCCCTCGACGTCCTCTGGATGCTCGTCTCCTGCCACGGCAGCACTGCCCACGGCGCCCTCGCATTCCATTTCTGGCTCTTCTTCGCCATGTACTGCGCGGGCGCTGCTGGTCATCGGCTGCGTCATCTCCAGGCGCTGATCGAGCGAGATCACAAGCTGTGCTACCTGCCATCGATCGACCGGCCGGCCGTTCCACGATTATAGCATCTACTAGTAGTGCATAGATCGATCGCATATGCATCGTTTCATCCTATATATCTAGCTTGAGTACTAGTCGTCTGGATGATTGTTTCACACACCTACTTTCTGTCGATCTGTCGCCGTATATATATGATCTAAGCAAGTATATGGATTAGTAGCTAGTATTATGGTTGTCTTGAGTCCTATATATACGAACATTAATGTTGTTTGGAACTTTGGTTTGTTGATGTGTTTGTGGCGTCGTCGTTAATGACTGGTTTTCATCATCTTCTAGCTGCTAGTTCATTGCACTGCATGGCTGGCGGTGCGAACGGACCGCAAGGCGACGTCGTCGTGTGTGATAAAAGCAGCCCAGACAACCAGCACATACACAAATTGCTTAGCTTTTGCATGTGAGGAGCGTGGAACTGTGAAACAGAGCAGGGCCGCCAGAGCGAGTGTGTGTGCAAGGCGATCGTGTAATAAACAAGGTCGGCTGCAGCGAGATATACACATCATACACTACGTACACTATCTACGAAGTAGTATCGATCCACTGCTCTCGTCGACCGACCGGGTTCTGCCCTCCCCTCCTTAGCTACCTGCATTTTCCCTTCAATGTATGAGATAGATCTATCGTGTCACGCGGTATATATCGCATTTGCGTTTTGCTTGTCTTTGTCTCAGCACCATATATGTATGCGCATGTAACAATGCAAATGCACCGCGTCGATCAGAATTGGCAACATCAAACCAGCAAAAGCCTTGTACACGAGAAGACTTTCCGATTTCAGTTCGGATTATATTGGACGGGAGGCACGCGTAGTAGCTAGCTAGGGTGTTAGTTGTAGTCCTACAACCCTATACGAGTAGCTAGGCAAGATAAAGAGCCACATCGCTCGGCTTGGACAATATGACGGCCAGCCAGATGCATGGTCGATCTGGTGTACGCACACGAAGGGAATAGTTGCCTTGTCACGAGTGCGTCCACCAATAGACGACGCGGGCAGCGGCTGGCCGCCCCGGCTGGGTGATTACCATTCTGGAATGCTGCCGTTTTCAGCTCGCATGATGCGAGTCGCATCCGTTCGAGGGTCCCCGCTTCCCGTCCCGCCCGGGCCCCGCCGCCTCTCCCGATCGGGCTTTGGGCCGGTTGCTACCTGGCCTCGTCGAGAGCGGGACGAGCGCGCGACACGTACGTACGACGACGAACTGGCACTTGGTGGCAGCGAGCCATATATACAAGCTCGCTCGATCTCCGTCTGGTACTACTGCGGGCGCCGGCCAGCAGTCTTGAGAGATCGACGCAGTGCCAGCTCGATCTAGCTCAGTTTTTGCGCCAGATCGACGTACGGCCGGGAAGGATAGATACTGGTACATCGAACTCAGCTCCATCTATCCACACCCCTCCCTTCGATCCATCTCGACAGTTGCTTCAATTAAATCCGTACTGCATGCATGTTCACAGGTCTGCCGATGCCTGTATCTGGAGGGGTGGCAGTTCACGTTCACGTGGAGCCGACGGCCGTGCTCGCTAAACATCAACCCTCGGCGAAGGCAGTCTTTGCCGAGCGTGGCGATGGGACGGGAGCGCCCTTGAGGTTTGCATTACTCGTCGTACATTGATCTTTACACGCCTTATTACGCTTACATTGATCTGATCAAACGCTGTATGTGGATTGGTGAACGTGAATTGGAATGGATCGAATCACTCAAGAACACGCAAAGAAAGTTTGGAACCACCCGGTGGTTGCCCGGGATACACTGCAGTGCCCTTTTTCACTTTAGTTTGTTCTTGATACAAGGCGCCTAGCCGGCAACCAACTCGATAACTTAACACACCAAGGTCCCTCCTTGATATACTAGCTAACTCATGCACAACCATTAGCTAAACAAACCGCTACACACGATACAAGAGACGGGAAAACACACACTGCAGAATACGCCATGTCGTGGGCGCGGCCACTCCAACTGCCGACGCGCTCCGCGTTCCAGTTCAAATTCTCCCGCCTTGGCATCACGTACTCGCTGCACGTCTTCAGTGTCAGTGTTGGCAAGATTACACCAACACTCGATCATCTCTTTAATTCATTTGCAGGTGAACAACAACCCAGCCGGGTGTGCATGGCCGACAACAAAACCAGCAGCAGCCTGCTGCAGCTGCAGAAGCCGCTAAGTTGCGGCTGCCGGTGTCCAACAAGACGGTCTGCCTGTGGGTCTTCTTCAATGCCTTGGTCTTCAGCGGCGCCAGCATTTTCTTGCTGACCGACGCGGCGACTGCGGATCAGCAGCGCGTCCCAATGTACGGGAGCTGGGGTGTAGCGTAGCGTTGTCGCGGTGCTGGCGGCGCCGCTGCACCGCTGCTGCTGCTGACGTCGACGAGGACGACCACCACCAAGAGCGGCCGCTGGGCCGCCGCCGCCGTCGAGGTCCTGGCCTGGATGGCCCTGGCGGCCACGGCGGCCATCCACTGCATGGAGGTCGCCTGCGACCGCATCTTCTTCGCCACTGCCCATCCTGAAGACAAGCACAACTTCGCCTACGTTGTGTTCATCTCCGTCTGCCTCTCTGTGGACCTGTTGCTCGCCGGCGCCCTTCTCTCCTGCTCTCCTCGGCGCCGCCTAGAGGGCGACCAGGGCGACGACGACGATGAGATATAGCCGGCCGGCCGACCGGCCTTGTTGCATGATTTGATTGGGATCTGCAGAGCAAGCTAGCTATTACAACTAGTAGTACGTATACTAAGCAAGCCAGATGGAAAGTGTGTTTGGACTCTGGAGTACGTACGGTACAGACAGGCACGGCTGCTGCCAGCGATGTTCTTGCATTCCTCAATTGGCTTGCTACCTGTAGCTTGTTTTGCCTTCTCAGTGTGAAGTCACTCAAAAACTGATCGCATCCATCGCTTGCAATAATTCCCAGTGACTGTCTGTATGTACGTCGTCGTGCATGCAACACCCACCGTCAGTAACTGCGTGTTACGATTCCACTACACCATGTCTTAATTAACGATGAACAGAGTAGAGTTTACAAGAGATCAGCTACAACACCGCCTCCTCTAGCTCTCTCCGGGCACTACCGCCGGTTAGTTCTCTCCTCTAGCGCCGTCGTCTCCCTCCGCTAAGCAAGAGAGATCACAATGCCATGCATTCGTGCCGGACTGCAGGTTGCTCCACCGTTGCCCGTCCATTCCTGCATCAGGTTGCGTCTAGTAGGTACTCCAATGCGCGTCGTCGTCGACTGGTCACGCGGTGTTTTCTTTTGTTCATGCCACTGTCTCGATCGGCGCCATGCGATTTCTGCTGCAAGGCGGGCGACGATGCACGCGCACATGGCACCAAGGCCACTCATATCGCTAGAGGCGGTCGTTGTAGTACATGCAGCCTAGCTATACACTTCGACACCAAGTATTTCCCTAGACGCGACGATGCGATAGATGACGGAGAGGACAAGGGGAATCAAAGCCCATTACCAGTTTCGGCTCCAACAACGCCGAGGAGGGCCCCGCCTCCTGCTGTGGTGCTGCCTCTCCCGATCGATCAGGCCGGCTCGATTTGATGGGACGATGCTACATTGCTACCGCGTACTCCATCGATCGTCGTTGCTAGTGCTACTCTTCTCCTCGGTCCTGATCTCTCGCCCGCGCGCGACACGTACGACGCACTTTGTTCTGTGACGACTAGGATGGATCCTGCTGCTGCGGGGAGCAGCGCTAGCTGATACGTGAGCGAGCTCTCCATCATCATTCTGCAGCGCCTCGATTTCCACCCCTCCTGTTTGGTTGTTGCTCATCGTAGTGGTGTCTACACCATGAAAAGTGAGATTATCAGACCCTTGTTATCAGAGACTGCAGTTGTGCCACAACTTAGTGGTGGTCGGTGGCGTCCAACTTGGATATTCCCAAGTGATGCAATGTAATCACACAGCTTAGCTTGTTGTTTTGGGAATAAGTATGCACTCTTAAACCTATGATAGTTGTTCAATTATCTGTTATTGAAGCATATTATTAACCACTCAAGAACACTAAAATATCATCTATTTGCTCTACGTTCTTATGCTACTTTTTCATTGTACGGAGTTTACTTTCGACAATAATGCTTTTTTTGACCGAAGTCAGGAAGGGAAACCCCACCCTTATATTTTTGGGTTTTTTTTAATAATAATGCCCCAGCCTGAAATTCGCTCCCACTGAGAATCGAACTCAGGACTGCGGGGTGCCTCTAGAGTGTACAGGCTGGCTGGGGTAACCAACCGAACCCAACATCCTTTGGCTTTCGACAGTAATGCTTACTTATGACAATCTTGTACCCAGGAGACTTCATTTCACAGAGAATGGCTTGACTTGGCCGTTGATATTCTTTTATTGTCCTGTGACGATGCTTGGCTTTGGAACTTGTTGAAACTTGGGTTTCTAATAGGGATATGAGGTCTCTGCCTGGGCGTTGCTCTAGAGGAGTGATATTGGAAGAATGGCTAAGTATGAAACAATCTGTATTTAATAGCAATAAATTTAGTTCACCAACCAACTTACATGAGGATCGAAGCCTCTATTTATAGCCATTTATTATAGCTAACATGGTTTTACAAAGTTGCTCAGGGCATATTCTTGGAATATTTCTTCATTACTCTTTGTAGACGAGGGTAATCAGGTCTTTTCTTCTTGCAAACCGCCTTTGCTTGAGGGCCTGCGTCTCGACCCATCGAGGGAGCCGGCCTGCTAAGAGGAGGCATGCCGGGGTTTTCTTCTCTCCACAACCTCCGCCTGCTCCTTTTTGATCTCAGACCTCCGCCACCCGATGCTCCTACTCCCGACATCTCCACATGCTCTCGGACACCAGTCATGGTGTTGGCAGGCACCTCCGAGTCCTCTTGTGTCCGGCGCCACGCTTTTCCTTGAGAGGTCGCGGAGATGATGTTGTCGAGACCTTGGCGCCGCGGCATCCTGTAGAGTAATACACGACAAGACGAACAGTTGTAATAGTTAGTCGCGACGGGCACACTTCGTTTGTCTTAAGTAGACACCTCCGCCTGTGTCCGGGACCGTGTCCCAACAGTTCCTAATCCCCTTGAGGACCAGGGAACAAGGCGGAGACGTGCCCTTGACCTGAACCTTTGCGACACCGGGCGGAGGTGTCGATGGTACCTCCCCACCCCCCCCCCCAGCCTCCCCCACCCCCCACCCCCGCGCATTTTCCCTTGGACCTTTGCTAGAGGAAGTTGAACCATCGCGGCCCTAACGGACAAAAAAGGCGCACCTTTGAGGTCGATTTGACCGCTAACCACACGATGGTCGCGTTGGCGTTGGCATGCGAAGGGTCGCCCTGGTGCCTATATATAAGTCCCCGATCCTCGATTAGGAACGAAGGCCTCGTTCCCGTTCCGCGGTGACTTAGCACATGACAAGACGAACAGTTGTAACAGTTAGCCGCGATGGGCACACTTTCGTTTGTCTTAGGTAGACACCTCCGCGGAAACCAACAGAACTTAAAAATTCCTAGCTCTTACTTATGCATGACATGTTATCTGCGGCTGTATCCTATACATTTGTATCTGAATGCATGCCTTTATTTCATCATCTGTCGTGCAGCAGGCAGCATGCAGCCAACAAGTTCTTGATATTGAAGCTTGCCCTCTGTTGAACCAACCATATTGGGGTGTCAATTGTGTTGATCTCATAGGATTGTGCATGTTTTTCTTTTGTTGTTCTGGAGTCTCTGTTTCCATTTGTCAAAATTTGCGTAGTTCATTCTGTGCATCTACCAAGGAGTTCTCGTCAAATTTGTAGATTTTTATCGCCTACAAAATCAAATCATTAGCTAATCATCGACGGACTTAATGCACGACTTTCATCTTGAGATGTACCTCCTATGGTTCTGATGCCTGATCAAATCCAGCCTGCAAAGCAAATCAGTTTATCAGAAAAGGGGAGTCGATTGAACCTCTAGGTTCATTGCCAACGACTCAACGAGATACAGTACGCGTCCACTTCCTCGCTACTGCATTTACTCCAAAATGCATGCGATCGTGTCACGCAGTAACGTCTCCTAGCTACCACTGGGGTATTGCTTTCAGCTGATGCCTTTCCAGATTGACAGCTTGGATCGGACTGACTGAGAGTCGTGGGGTATTCTTGTTCTCCTGAGCCTGCACCAGCTGCATCACCTTTCGCGCGCTACACGACGCAATTTCTACAGCTTCCCGGATTCCAACGATCGTCGTACGTACACTTGGCACAATACGGCGACGCGGCGCGTCGTTCGGCACGGCCACGGCTCTATATATATGCTCGCTTCGCTCGGCCATCCCATTGCCCTGGCACTCTGGCAGACGAGATCACGAGAGGCTAGTTCCGCGGCACACTGCCAGTGTACAAAACCTGTACTCCTGTAGTCAGTTTGGACTGGACATTGGAAGGAGGAGGGAGTTGCTTGGTTGTTTGATCTGACCCGACGACAACCGAGATGGACCATCCTGGTGCTGGAGGTACGTGTGATTGCCATGCATCTCATCTCTCCGGCCATCCGTCTGATCGTCGACGACCAAACAACTAGTTCTGTCGATCCACAGGCGGGGTTGTGGTGGTGCCCGTGGAGGCTGCAGCACCGGCAGCGGCAGGGGCGTGGCCGGTTTGGACTAGGGCGAGCGAGCGCGTGGTGTTGGCGGCGGCCCTGTTCCTCCTGGGATGCGCCGCAGCCGGGCTCGCCCTCTTCACCCTGACACTCCCCCCGGCCGACTCCCTCCTGGTACGTTCGTTAGCTTGTCTCAAGTCTGCTACTGCTACACCTACACTAGCAAAAATCTTGCTCCATTTCGTCTGAAAATTTCCTCCATTCTAAATTAAACGGTTCTGCTGTGCGCAGGGGAAGGCCTGCGCGGCGCCGACCGACGCTGAGGTGGCGAGGCTGCGCACCGCGTCGGAGTGCCTGCTCCTGGCCGCCTCGGCGCAGGTGGTCGTGGCCACCATGGCCCTGCTGGTGCCGGCGCGAATCGTCGCCTTCTTCGGCAACCTGGTGGGAATGGTCACCGCCTACCACACCACCGACGTCCTGGTGAAGCTGGTCGCCAGCTGCGACGACGACAGTGCTCACGGCGATCTCGTCTTCCACTACTGGTTCCTCTTCGTCCTGCTGTGGCCCGCGTTTGCCGTCTGTGTCGTCGTCTCCCTCCGCTGATCGAGCAAGAGAGAGAGAGAGATCTTCACAAGATGCCATGCTTCCGTGCAGGTTGCTCTTGCTCCACCGTACGTCACCCATCTCCATTCCTGCATCAGGTTGCTCGGATCGGCAGGCCGTTGCACAAGAATTAACGTCACCTGTGTTAGTATATATAGTAGTATCTACTAGTAGTAGATTGAACATTTGTGCTTGGAAGTTAGAAGTACCTAACCTAGTGACTAGTCATGTGAGATGAGAGGACAGAGGAGGCGAGATGAGCGACGCATGCATCGCCTGATCAATAATTGGTAGCGATATGATTTCGTCACTTATATATATGTTGTGTATCAAGTTATTACTCAGACCTATGTCTTCCGGCCATAAGTTATTACCTTACTTTTTTTTTTTTTTTTTGAACGAGATTTCCTTTGCTTTATTAGAAAGCAACATGGTTTGATTCATCACTGGGGATACCAGTTTGAAAGGGAAATACATGAAGGAAGCCAAAAACAAAACTATATCTCCCAGACGTCCGATAACAGATTTGTTCATGGCTTGAACGTTTGTAGACTTGACAGGATCTCGTCCTTCACCATTCCGAAGCGCTTTAAGTCTTTCTCCTTGAAGCTCCGTTTCTGCATAAGAGAAATTGCCGTGTATATAACATCATCAAAAGGATATTTAAGTACAATTTTCTCAATAACCAACTTTTTCCTTGTAATCCATAAGGACCAAGCAAAAAAAAACTTATTACCTTACTCATATGAGTTATTACCTTACTCATATGTATCAATTTGTCCAAGGAAAAAAAAAACAAACGAGCACGTACTATGCATACGCTGCAAGCCTGCAATCTCGCTCGGGCTCGACCGTGTCCTATCTACTTACAATAAGTTACACTCATATGTATTACCATGCGATTTCTGCTGCAAGGGGAATCGATGCACACGCACATGGCACCATGGCCACTCATTTAAATAGGCCGTCCGGCAGTCGTTGTGTGGTACACCCAGGCCAGCTAGCTATACACTTCGACGGCAAGTATTTACCCGGACGCGACGACGCGATAGATGATGGAGAGGCCGGGGCAAGGGGAAAATATACGGTGGAAACCACGTAGTAGGTGGAAACATGAAAACCAATTCAAAAGTCATATCTGCGCTGTTTCAAAAATTTTAAAACTTGGCACACACATAGTGCATACACATATGTACTCATATGGAAAAGTTGACATGCACACTCAACTTTGAAAAATTCATACAAAAAATAACAAATTTCGGGTGCTTGTGCACTAAAAGACAAAATTTGAAGGATTTTTTGTCTTTTTAGTGCACAAGCATCTGAAATTTGCCATTTTTGTATGAATTTTTCTAGTTTGAGTTTACATCCTAACTTTTGCATGTGAGTACATATGTGTATGCACTATGTGTGTGCCAATTTTTAGAACTTTTGAAACAGCGTTGACATAACTTTTGAATTGGTTTCCATGTTTCCACCTACTATGTGGTTTCCACCATATATTTTGCCGGGAATCGAAGCCCTTGCCGGTTTCGCTCCAACGCCGAGGGCCCCGCCGCCTGCTGCTGAGGTGCTGCCTCTCCCGATCGATCGATCAGGCCGGCTGGATCGATCGGATGCATGCTACCGCGTATCGATCGTCGTTGCTAGGTAGCTGGCTACAGTACTTTTACCTCGATCTCCTGCTAGCTAGCTGTGCCGCATCGCGTTGGGTACTCTCCAGACACGACGCACTTTGCTACATCTCATCATTCCGTTGCGCCTCCCATCCCTTCGCGATCTTTGGTTGTTGCTCATCGTCGAATCTATACATATATACATTATGAATCGTATGAGACAAATATATATTTAGGCGCTGGTACGCGGCGCTTGTCGTTGTCGTCGTCTCCGGCCTTACTTTGAGTTGAGATCGTGCATCATCACATCACAAGCTGCCATGGTGGATGCTGCAGGTTGCACTACGTACCGTTGCATTTGCATGCTGCGCTGCACGCGAACGTCAACGTCTCCCCACTCCACTGCATAGCTGTGCTACTTTGGGCCGGTCAACTGACAAAATTTAGATGAGATGTTAGCCTGCTTTGGGCCTTGAACCAAAAGCAGCCCCACCCGGCCCATTTCTCTCCCAACCATCCGTGCCATACTCCGCGCTGCCCAAACTGAGCCTCGCCGTGCTGACGTGCAACGTGGTTCTCGATGCCTATGATGCCCGGCGGGCGCGACTCGGGCACCGCAGCGTTCGTGTTCGTACGTGTCGTACGCCTACGTCGGCTTTGAACTGAGCCGACGCAACGCAATGCAAGCTAGCACGTAGGCGGTTTTCTTTTTCTAGCGAGTTACTTTCCTGTGTTCCTGGATAAAAAAAAGAATATTAGTAACTATAAATACCAAATAAATGTTTTTAGATTTGTCACAGGACAGATTTTCATATTATGCCCAGTTTGTGTTATATATACAATAATATTAATATTCTTTTATTGCCTCGTTTTTTCAAAAAGTAATCAATTAATGCTATCCCAATGATTATTGCAGTACACACATTAAAAATAAGAAAATGCAGATCCGCGGCCACAGTGGTACATTTCGCTTCCGTCGCCAGTGTCCATGGACTGAACAAAAGGATGACGAACCAGGGCTCCCCGATGGTTTGGCTGGTTCCGTCACTGGCATGGCCGGAGATGTACCGTGTGGCATGTGGCATCCGAGCAGGGTACGATGGGGTTGACGACCCTCGCCACCAGCGGTGCACCACGCATGCACAGCAGCAGCGCACCGCAAGGCTGGATATAAAAACTAATCATACGCTTTGTCAAACCCGCGAACGCTTTTGACATAGAGGGCTACGGTAACACTTTTAGTTTGTATTTGAAAATATTATCCTACAACAGACTAACTGGGCTCAAAAGATTCGTCTCGCACTATGCAACCAAACTGTGGAATTAACTTTTTCATTTACCTCCATTTAATGCTCCAAGCATGCGTCAGTACATTCAATTATTATAGTACTTTTGGGATTTACTTTTTTTTAACTAAACATTAGCCTCTTCTGTGGTAACAGAGATTGCGCATTGGAAGACATGGCATTATTGTAGAACCCTTGAAATCTCCATGCCAGCTCCATCAATCTCCAAATGACAAGGGCAGATCTCACATGTGCACCGAAGAGAAGAGAAACGGTTGATACCAATTACACTATTCTCGAGTCATGCATGGTGCTTGCATCTAGGCCCCCTATCTTTTCTCACCCCTCAAAACCGAACGGTGCAGAGTAGCACATCGGGGATGGCTGGCCGGAGCCTGGAGGGGCGCCTTGCCGGGCGGCAGGCGGAGGCGCGAGGGCACCGCCATCATGTGGCATGTGGCATCCGAGCAGCGTGCGACGGGTTTGACGACCTCGCGCACCAGCGGTGCACCAAACACGAGCACGTGCACCACGCATGCGCGCAGTAGTGCACGTGCAACAAATTTAAGTTCACATTACAAGCGCGAGGAGCGCTCCCTTGCTGTCCTAGGCACAGACAGGGGTCTAAATTCCAAACTGACTACTCACAGGTATCTTGTACAACTGAAGAAGAAGGGGCCAGAATAAAAGAGCAACCCGCTAAGGCCCAATGCTTTGTCAAATCAATGATGACTGAGAACATTTGCTGCACCGATTTCCGTTCATCTCTGAAGACCACTGCGTTTCTTTGGTTCCAGATGGCACATAGAGTCAGTATTGCCGAGGAGTGTTGCTTCTTTCCGCCAGCTAGTAGCCAGCATTATGATAAATGTATCTATGGGTTTGTAACTGTCAACCAGATTCCATGCCACTGGGTGTAGTCCTGGGCAGCTGCTCCAGCTAGCCATGAGCTCCCAAACTTGCCGAGAGAAAGGGCACTCAAAAAACAAATGATGCGTTGTTTCAAGATTCCTCTCACATAATGCACAAAAATAGTTGTTTGCCCATTGTCTCAACTCTCAACTGTAGCCTTGCCGCCGTCCATAATCTGTCTTGCACTAGTAGCCATAGGAAAACTTACATTTTGGAAGAGCCCATGCCGCCCATATCAAGGTAGGGAACCTTGGCTGAATGTTTGTCTCTTCTCCCGGATCTCACCGTTGGCATGCATTTCATCATCACCTTGTACCAACAAAACCATCTCCTGCCTGCTCAATTCATCACCCATCGATCATATCGAACCGCACGCTTAATTTGACGCTGACAAGCTAGTTTAATCCCCAGGGTGAAAGTGAAACATGACATGCATTGCAGCTTCTCCTGTCGATCGATGATTGCAAAAGCGTACAGATTTCTACGCTCTGTACAAGATCAGAAGCAATACAAATTACCCGTCTGCAGTTCACAGTTTCATAAATCTTTCTATCCAAGGAGGCAGGAATAACATAACATTAACGGGAAACTTCAGCTTGAGACAAATCCTTACTAGAAACAACAACCGGAACGTTACTGTTGATGAGACGATCAGATTCGCACTTTTTTATTCCACGGAGGTTGGGAGGATACTGACAAATATCCTTAGAAACACTAGACGGAACTTGAGGTTGACGATGACAAGCGACCAAAGCCGCGGTGTGGGTGAATCCGCCCGCATGCAAGCATTTCTCCGTATATAAAAAGCCCAGTAGCGACCAGACCACACGTATCCGTGTACACTTGTACTATCTCCCCTGCAGCCCAAGCGCCCTGCCGGTGCCGGCACAAATGATCAACATGGCCGGGCCATACTCCGCGCTGGTCAATGTGGTCCTCGCCGTGGTGACGTGCTACGCGGCGCTCGACGCCTACGACGACGCCCGGCGCGCGCGCGACCCAGGTTCGGCGGCGTTCGTCTTCGTGTCCTACGTCGTCCTTTTGGTCCTGATGGGCCTTTTCATCCGTGCATTCTTCGCCCGCGCCCACGCTGACGGTGGCGAGAATGGGCACGAGGACTAGCCCAGCCTGCGTTGCGCTGGTGTGGGCGATGGCCGCCGATCGACACGGCCACTGGTGGTTCTTCCTAAATAAACCTTGATTGTGTTCTAGTCTGAATCCGTATTTTAATTGCCAAGCGGATGCGTCGTCGGTTTCCTCGTGTATGTGTATTTTCCGCCACAATTTGCTTGTTTTCCCTCTACAACAAGAATTTGCTTGTTTTGTCAGTTGGCTTGCAATTCTGTTGTCGTCCGTGCCATTCACTGATGATGACACGGTTCGTCGGCGCGTGAAAGGCCAGCCCAGCCCAGCCCAGCCTCTTGATCAAGAGACGTCGCACCCTGTGCTTTGGCTCACCATGCACGACGCTGCTCACGGTCATGTTCTCCCGCTGGCGGGTCAAATACAATATAGTATTGTGAAAGTGGTTTTCA
Organism: Hyparrhenia diplandra; assembly: GCA_015847255.1. Taxonomy (NCBI): domain Eukaryota; kingdom Viridiplantae; phylum Streptophyta; class Magnoliopsida; order Poales; family Poaceae; genus Hyparrhenia; species Hyparrhenia diplandra. The sequence goes on along the minus strand of JADLZK010006998.1, from coordinate 199,548 downwards.
GTTTGTGACAAGTGAATATGAAAATTTCAAGCTTGTGATGGTCAAAGTTCGTTCGACTGTTCACCACTGCAGAATATATATATATATATATATATATACCTAATCTAGGTTAATGGAAATTCTACCCCTTGACGTCGTGATCGTGACTCCTTTGGTTTAATTTGGATGCTTGTGGCCCTGTTCTCCGTTCTCCTCATTTCTTCTTTCTTCGAGTAGAAGGCAAGCTCAGATTTACACAAATACGCTCTCGCCAGTCATCACCCGTCCTCCCACACTCGCACCCAATTCTCACGCTTCTAGCACCAGTTCATCACCCGATGGAGCGCGCAACCGCGGATGTCCCTTTGCTCGCCCGGGCGGGGGCTATGCGCCCTTACTGCGACCTGCGGCGCGGCCGTGTACAGGTCGACGCAGGACGCCGGCTCCGTGGCTTTCGTGGGCGCCAGTTACGCCACTCTTCTGTTGCTATTCCGTTCCCTTCTTCTGGTGTAGAACAATACATTTGTATGAATAAATATGTTTTGCGCAAGGTATTGTAGTATTAATTGAGTGGCAATGCATCTTTTTTGTGTGCAAACATGGGAGGACCCATGTTCAGTGTAGGCGGTGCCGCATCCATGAAAAAACAGAAAAATAGTGATTATGTTCAATTTTTCACCATATTGGTAAACTCTATGCACCCACAAAGCTAGTGCACCGCTTGAATTTGTTCTAACTCTGCTACTATGTGTACAAAAATGGTTGTCATTTCTATGTATTTATAGCTAGTATCTATATCTATATGTCCAATGCAACAAAATTATTAACACATCTTACACGTTTGCCCAACGAATAATGTGCGTCGTCGTCATGAAATACAATAGCGTGGGTACAAGTACAACACAGAGAGAATGCCAAAGCATGGAAACGGCAACATCCTTTCTAATGTAAACAACTTTTGAGAACCATCGCCTGTGGCTAAGGCACGTTTTTTTTAATAACAGAGTTTTCTCGACTTTAAGATGCCTCAAACCTTGCATGTTTGAGAAAAAAAAAAGGGGACAAATAGACGTATACTACTCACAAGAAGTCTAATTCTCCTATGCAGGTTTTCAGTCCCACTAAGGGCTCGTTCAGCAGTAGAGGTTTCAATTTGAACCTGAATGCTTCATGGGTTAGGATGAAGTGAATCGGGTTGGTTCATTTAATACTGTTGGATTCAGCCTAGGTTTGGTTCCAGACCTACAAGGGCTCGTCTCCATTCCGGGCCAAAGAGAGGGACGGAAAGTCTGGATTAACCGAACGGCCATTTCTGGTCTGTATCTAACCGAATGATCATTTCTGGTCTAATCTGGCTCCGAACTAGTCTATATTGATCTGAGCACAAACGAACGAGGCCTAAAGGTGTTGTTGAGAAGCCGAGACTGCAAGGGTGGGCTCACGCACAGACGTGGGCTCACGCACAGACCGAATGATGACTTTGTCTTTGGCTAGTGTGTTTTCCGTGGCTCATGCTGGCGGTGTGGTTCATGGCCGTCGCCGTAGCCACTGGACCTTCTTCCTTAACCCCTTGATTCAGTCGCATGAATCCGTATTTCCATCGCCTACCCGGCCGATGCGTTGGTTATTACGATGGCGTCAGTTGCAACGTGTGCCCTGGGTTCTTAGAATTAATATTGGATCTTGTTGCACGCCGGCAACTCGATCATTGCAATAAGCAATACACAGGTAATGGGGAGATGCTGCCGCGCCGGTCGTCGTCATCGCGTCCTACGCCACCCTCATCCTGCTCTCCTGTTGCTTGCCTGGGCAACAGTTGGGGACGTAGTCCACAGGCTCCCACGGCGTGTCGGCTCGTGTTGGCCTCGTGTCTGGCTCATGGGCGAGGTTCCACAACATGTACACCACCTACGACTCCCTGCAATCCATCGTCTTCTCTGCCATGACGACATGAGGTACTAGGAACCGTACCTAGGAACGCCGCGTGTCGTCCGTGAGCACAGCGCAGCGGATGGATAAAAAGCGCAGCAGCGGCCTAAGACCAGTCTCAATGAGGGTTTCATGAGTATTTTATGCATATTAAATGCAGCGCCACATCAGCAAAACTTCACTTTTTGCATTAAACGTATAGGAGAGAGAAGGAAAAGTTTCACCATGGTGAAACCTTTGGGCACGGTCTCACATGAGTTGAAAACGGGTGAAGCCCCTATTGAGACACAAATAACGTTTCACCATGGAACTATGTAATTAAACCATGCAATGACAGAGAGGCTGTGGGACCCTCGAGCTTATAAAACTGTGCATTGAAGGATACGCCTATTACATGCCAAAGTTTCACATCTTAAAGACCGAGAGGTGAAACTCTCCATTGAGACTAGCTTAATGTATCCATGTACACTTGTCTTGTAGTATCTTCATAGCTCGAGCCAAACAGAGATTCCACACCAAAGCACACATGCTCCGCGCCCAAGCTCTCTCGTTACTTGACGGCTTCAGGCTTGAGCACACGAGCACACACTGGGCGGGGTGCAGGATCAACCTGCGCGGGTGGCGTTGCGCACGACTGATGCCTCCCGTGCGTGGTGTGGGGGTGGGGCGATGATGGCCGTCGACGTTGATGGCGGCCACTGGAGGTTTTCTGGGGCTCTAGGCGTTCTTCCTAAATAAACCTTCATTGTGTTGTATTCGATTGCATCAGTTCCCTAAATAAACCCTAGGTCCATTCACTCTCCAGTACACCCCCTCAAGGATAACCTAGCAAAGCGCAATTGGAAAGACAGTAAAACTTGTTGCTTTTGTCACAAAGAAGAGACAATTAAGCACCTGTTCTTTGATTGTAGGTTTGCTTGTTCAGTGTGGTCTTTTATTCAGGTTGCAACAGGTCTTTTAAAACCTCACAGCATAGGTCATATGTTTAATGGTTGGCTTAGAGGTGTCAACAAGGATGTCAAGCTTTTGCTCCTACTGGGAGGAGCTGTGACTTGTCAGTCTATTTGGCTCAGCAGGAATGATATTGTTTTTGAAAAGAAAAAAATTGTTTCTCCTATGCAGGTTATCTATTTGGTTACCCACTGGCTACGTGCCAGGGCTATTCTGCAGAAGCCGGATTTGCAGGATATAGTTGTAGCGGTATCACAACAGTTGATGCAAGTGGTCAAGGATATTTTCTCCCAGGCACATGGGTGGCGGTCTAGTTTACGAATTGATAGTCACTAGATTGTGTTAGGTTTTTTTTCTTTCTTTCTTTGGCTGTGTACAGGCCGGAAGTTATCTCTTTTGGCTTTGTATCACTCGATGTATCGCTACTGAGGTTTAATAAAAAGCTTCCTTTATCAAAAAAAAAACACCCCCTCAAGGATGGTTGACACATGGTACGTTAAAAATCACAACCCTATGATGCTAGACCCTACCATGCATGGATGCACAATTACCCTAAAATATAGTACGTTTAGAGTTTATATAGCACAAGACGTAGCGACTGCCGGTGTTAGTTCTAGCTCCATCTGTTTCTGTTGGAGCAAACCAGCCCTCTGTTGCTTTGAAATGGGTCAATGAAATCCTTTTTTTCGACACGCAAAATTTACAGCAGGCTGTAGCGACTGCCTTATCCTCCAAAAGTACAGCTATCTTCACCGTATTCTGGAGGAAAGTTTTGTGTTTATTCCCATGTTCCAAACCCAGGTACACTGAAAAAAACTACAGGAACTGCATTCCTTTCCTAGTACGTTCTTCACGTGAAGCAAACAAGGCCTAAAAACAGGGTGCAATTTAGTAGGCCTAGGTTTTTTAGGGGAATTGATTGCGATAGTAAATTCAGGTAATAATCAAGGCAACCTTGAATGCTTGTTGAACCAATAATTGATTATATAGCATGAGCTGTGTAAGAATGTGATTTGGCTCAAAGCTTAAAATACAGAACTGTGAGCTCATTTGAATGAACCAATAGCAGCTTATCACATTAAGCAAGAGTCTATCAAAGATTGTGTCTGCTATCTCCAGGATAAAGCAAAATCGCGAAATAAGATGATTTCTTGAGGGGACTCGAAAGTTATATGAAATAAAAATGAACAGTCATATAATGGGTTGCATCAAACACACGACATGCAAACTCATAAGAGGCCATCAGGGCAAGCACGGGAGGACAGAACATGCGCTCGAGTGGAGGTCAGGACATGCGAATAGCACCTCGTCTCCGGCAGCGGCGCCTGGTGTTGTTGCCGGTAGACCTTGTGCCAACAGTGGTGGTGCACTGAGGCCGCGGCGCCGGCGCTACCTGCACTGTGGGCACCCGCACCCGGCCACGCCGGGTGCACAGTGGCAACCGCCTGGTCGGAGGACCGCCAGCGCGGGGCTGAGCTCGGTACGCTGCCACACAGGAGGAGACAGAGACAGAGCGGCCAGGCGCGACACCGGCGGTGCCGCAGAAAGGGCGGCACGCCATGTCGAGCTAGGGTCAGCCGCCGTTGGGGCTCATGGAGGCGCGCGACCGCCGGGAGGCCGCTACCGTCGAGGTCGGCCGCACCGCCAAGATGGTCGGGTCCGAGGGTCCGGGGCCACCGCGCCGCACCCCTGCCTGCGCCGGGTCGCCGGAGACGCTAGGGGCTCCCACGCGCGCCGGGATGGCCGGAACTCAGCGCCCACGGTGCCCGCACCCCCGCCCCGCGCTCTCGGGTCGCTACCGCTCGCCCACGCCGGGAGGAGGAAAAGGGAGGTGCGAGGGGCGGCGGAGCTGCAGAGGGCAGCGCGGGAGGGAGGTGCGGCCGGGTCCGCCGTGCCCACAACCCGCCTGCGCCGGGCCGCCGCGTTGTTGGGGCCTCTCCAGCGCCCGGATGGCTGCGATTGGACCGGCCGAGGGGTCTTGGAGGCCCGTGAAGGTTCGCGATAGCTCGGGTCGCGATAAAAACGGAACAGCGAATGAATGCAACCGGACTCAAGAGATCGCTTGCTCGCTCGATCCGACGGTTAAGAGCTAACGGTGACGTGGGGCTTAATCGGGTGTCCGAGCTTGTACCCTGGATTCGATAGGTAGAGATGTTTTAGTTAGTGTTGTTGCAGTTGAAGGCAAAAATTGGTAGCATAGAAATAATCAGCTACCTAAATAGTGATTTAGGTAGTGTCTATTAGGTAGTAGTGTTGGAGATGCTCTTAGGAGACACGTCTAGATAAATTATAAATACAAAGTAGATGTAATCAATTCAATCAAGTAATAGAAACGGTTTATCCCTATATTCCAGCTCTTCAGCTCACACACGCCCGCACCACCGCACGAGCCACCGCCCACGGCTAACCCTAACCGCCGCACCGCCGCCGTGACCCTGCCATATTGCATCGTCTAGTGTGTTAATTTAGCATTAAATTTACTAGGCTACCAAAATAGTGGCAAAAATTAAAATATATATTTTCTAACATAACTTTTGGTGTCTTGTATCACATCACAAAATTTGATATTAAAACTCAACTTATACCTGAGAAGCAAAATTAACAAATTTTGTTATGGGATAAATTATACTAGGCCAATTAAATTAGTTCGATAGAGTAAATTGAACCAAGTGTTAGTTTAATAGTTACTACATATGTAGATATATTCAGTTCTTACAGGAGTAATTTAAACGTTTTTTTATATGTATAAGATTAAAGTTAAAATTATTTGACCTTTTGGAAGTAAGGCATTGTTTAGTTCCCATTTTAAAGTGCTATAAAAAGTGCCTGATCGGATTTTGTGGTACACAGTTCAGGTACTAAATGTGGTCCACTTAGAAAATAATTATAGATTTTGGTCTGTAAACGATGTGAGAAATTTTGAAAGCCTAATTAATCCATCGTTAGAGCATGTGTTACTGTAGCAATTTGGTGTCTAATCATGGTCCAGTTAGACTTATTAGATTCGTCTCGCAATTTATAAACTAACGTTGAAACCGGTTTTTATTTCGTCTAGATTTAATGCTCCATGCATGCGTCGACATTTGGATACGATATGGAAGTTTGAAGTTTGGATCTAAAATAGTCTAGGTACTAATGCATATTACTTTGTATTTTTTTGAATTTAAGTGAACATGTGATGTGCTATAAGGCCAGTCTCAATTACGGGGATTTCATGCACATTAAATAAAGTGCCACATCATCACAAACTCATTTTTTGCATGAAACTCTAAAGAGAGAAGGAAAACGTTTCACTATAGTCAAACCTTTAAGCGTTGTTTTCAATGACTTGAAAATCGTGTAAAATCCAATTGAGAAAGAAATCGGGTTTCATTCTTCATTAACTAATAACAGGAAGAGAGATGATAAGACGGGTGAGACTCATAAAATAGTAAAATAGTCTATAAGTAAGAGAAATCTGTTTCATATTAAAATTTTATGTCAAACTGGGAGATGAAACTGTGGCCTAAGGCTCTCTGGTTGAGTCAAGTGAGTCAATGGAGAGGACTGCGTGCAGCATACGGCGGCGTGCCCACCGGAAGAATTGCATGCCTAGGGCAGCGGGCAGGGCAGGGCAGATGAGAAGATGACCACGCTGCGGTTCCCCAGATTCACATGTTCAGAAAAGGATTCACAAAATGCTCGTGAGTGACTGGTGAGGTCCGAGAGCTTCTGCATTTCTGTGTGCTGTGCTGCTTCTGCATTGGCCGTAGCTCCCCTAATCCCCTCCTCTATTATAGTAGTTTCATATAGAAGGTTTTTCGTACTACTTAGTATTTATTTGATGATCGAGGACAGGTAATCTCCCAGAAGTTGCTGGACACAGTCACAACTGCACCAGTCCAAATCCAAATATAACGCTTGGCTACACAAACTTCAGTAGCACAGCTCCGATTAGTCTTGTTCGCCAACGCCCAACGGATGCCCAACGGATAAGGCTCAGGTTGGAACTTCCACAGAAGGCTCAGGTTGGAACTTCCACAGCTCGCTCGCACCTCGCACCACCATCTCTCACTCACAGTCTCACCTGCTGCCACGCGCGAACAATCCAGAAACTCCACCAGTGGCCATGGCGGAGAACAACCGCGGGCACAACACCTGGGTCACCGGCGCGGGCTTCGGCGTGCTCACCGTCAACTCCGTCCTGGCCATCTACCGCGGCTGGGACGACGCCACGGTCATCGCCTTCGTGGCCGGTTCATACCTCACCCTGCTCCTCCTCTTCGTCGCTGTCCGCGAGTACGAGCGCGCGGCAATCAAGGCTGCGGTGTGGGTGCTCACCACGCTCCTCACGGCCATGTTCGCTTCGAGGGTAGCCCTGCTCATGCCGCTGGCCGTCGGCGTCCTCGTCTTCCTCTGCCTCTGCGATGTCGATGACCTCCGTGGCGGGGAAGGCGGCGACGGAATTAACATGCACGGGCAATATTACGCGCTTGCCAAGGTCTGTTTCGCCATGCTGACGTGCAACTCGATGCTCGAGGCCTACGACACCCGTCGTGACCGGGGCTCCGCGGCGTTCATGCTCGTGTCCTACGCGACCCTTGTGATCCTCATTGGCCTTTTCGTCCGTGCTGTCGCACGTGCTGTCGCACGCGGTCATGCTGGCGAGCACGGGCAGGGGCAGGGTGCGAGGTGCCCCTAAACCTGGTGTCGTTCTGGTTCATTGCCGCTGCCACCGTCGCTGGAGGATTCTGGTCGTTCTTCCTCAAGCCTTGTGTCGCTGTCTGAATCCTCCTGGTCGTTCTTCCTCAAGCTTTGTGTCGCTGTCTGGATAATCCGTATTTAAATTACCTATCGAATGTGTCGGTTTCCACGCGTATTGTTTTGTGTTTTTGTGCCGCCGGAATTTGCTTGTTTCGTCAGTTCTCTTGCAATAATAAATTATAAATTCGATTGACCAAGAACCCTGTTTGTAATTCCGGGACAGACGCGGGCCCTGCTTGATTTTCGTCCGCGGACGGCGCGTTCGTGCTCCTCTGCGCCCCTCTGCCTCCATGTGAGTTCGAGCAGGGAGGCGAGGGCAGGAATATCAGGCCGCCGTGTGGGCGCTCACAATCACAACGCTGCCTGCCCCAGTGCTAACGGCGGCGTTGTTCGCCTGGACTCGAGCATGGCGCCGCTGCTGTCCCCGGTCCTGGCCGGCTGGCCTCGGACGTCTGGCTCATGGCCTTGCTGATCGCCCATGTGTATAGTCTAACTAATAATTAATCAAATCTTGTCATGAGCCAGCATAATTTATTCGGCGTGGGGTGATCGAGGAAATCCGCGCTTCAGGAGTTGTGGAACAAGGCCCAGAATCCAGCGCCGGCGGTCCCAGCCGCCATCAGGTACACGACGACGCCGACGGCCAGCGGCATCAGCGGGGCGACTCTGGAGGAGAACATAGCCATGAGCAGCGTCGTCAGCAGCCAGACCGCCGCCTTCTTCTTGCCGCGTTGGCCCGTCCCCTTTCCCGCGCTCGAACCTCATTCCCTCAATGATCGATTATGGAGAAACAGTGTGCCATCATTATTCTGGTAAAGACTGAGGAAACCGGCACGTCAATGGCGAGGAGAAATAAGGCCCAGAAATCAGCGCCGGCGGTTCCGGCCGCCATCAGGTACACCAAGAAGCCAAATGCCAGCGGCATGAGCGCGGCGACTCTGGAGGCGAACATTAGCAACGTCGTGAGCAGCCAGACCGCCACCTTGGTCCTTCCCCTGTCCCCTTCCCTGCGCTCGAATCTGCGCAGGAAGTGGAAGAGCAGCGCGATGGAGGCGTATGCGCCGGCCACGAACGCCACAGAGCTCGGGTCGTCCATTGATCTGTGCACGGAGACCACGGAGCTTCCTGTCAGAGCGGCGAAGCCGAGCGTGGCCAGCACGCCGTGACCGTGAGGGTAGAGCTCCATCTATCGCTTTCTGGCACGCCACACGCGGCGTGCAACCTGGAGGCTGGAGCTACACTACTACACCCAGCGTTTCGCCACAATGGTAGCCTTGCTTTGGTGTTGACGGAGAGAGCAAGGTCCTGTTTGTTCCTCTTTTACTGAGGACACCTATTATGCGCCGCCGCTGCGACTATGGACATGGAGGACCAAGCCAATTTCCTAGTACTGTACTAGTACTATACATATACACATGATAACTAGTACTGTAGTACAAAAGTAAGTCTTGCAGTCTCACCGTACACGACATGATTACACATAATCTACGGCTGTGTACACTGCAAATATTTTTTTTTAAAAGAAGTATACTGCAATGAAATATCACGATTCACGGAGCACAAAATGCAGAAGCAAGAGTAGTAGCGCTGCGTTGGCGGAGACCCGATCCGACCGAGACCAGGTCGCCCCAGGACCTGTATGTAGGCGGCCGAAGCACAGTTGCATACCATGGTTTATGAGTTGTCTCACGGAATGGCTATGAGTGGTTGTTTTGCGAGGCCATTCTAGGTCTTACCTCCCTGCGTCCCTTTCATATCATGGAAAAATCCTACGCGGGCGTTCGTGTTCGCGTACGTGGCTTCCGTGACGCTCACGTGGCCTTTTTCATCGCTCGCTTCGACGGCCGCCTACGTCAAAAGATACGTAGGCCGGGATATATCCTCTGTGTCCATTACGTAACTTGCCGAGCGTATCAGGACAATCGTAACTCGAGGACGCGGCGGTGACGACTATCTGGCTTGTCGACTCTTCACACTTCTTGCTTCTACAATAAGCACAAGACGTAGGCTACCTGTCCAGCCGCTGCACTATATATAAAAATCTCAGCTGGATACTTTTAGTTTCATCTGGTGCCACTGCGCCTGCCGCATGAACCCTCCTTTAGCTTCGTCCATTCCGCACATATAGACGGCAAAAATAATCCTGTAAAATATGGTTACTAACATAGTTACTTCTGCTGGATTTTGGTGCCTCTGGAAACTAAGGAATGATATATGTTTCAATACTTTTCAGTGGGAGAGTATGGCTATACTCTTTTACAGGATCTCCAATACAATTCAGAAGTGGGTGGTCTTATGCCCGGAGGAACAAAAGGGGGACTTGCTACTGAAGGCCAAGATGTTGAAGCAAGCTGCTGCTCAAGTGCTTTGGCTCAAGGAGAACTAGAAGAGGAGGTTCGCAGGATCTGGAGTCGTCATGGCATGGAGATACATCAGGCTGGTTGATGATGGAAGGAAGGGACAATGCTGGTGGAGGGTCATCGTCTAAGCTTCATAGTTTCTATATCAAACTGGTTGCTGCTGTTATATCAGCCTGTAATAAGTTGTTCTAGGAGTTTTGGTATGTCAATTAGCGCGGAGCGTCTGGAAAGGGCTCGTCAGGAAGTGGTTAATTTCGGTAATGAGGAACTGATCGGTTACCGGGTGGTTTAACCATCTGTTAGCGCTGTAAAACTGAATGTTTATGGTCTGTTGGCCATTGGTTAATAGACTGGGGCTATGCCCTTAAGCTCTTAAAAAAAAAAAAATCGCGCAAGCAGGCATATGGATCACAGGCAAGGTTCGTCGGGGCTAACCAGCCTGGGCTTCGGCGTCCTGGCGTTCAACTCGGCGCCGCCATCTACAACTCCTGGGGCGACGCCGGCTCCGTGGCTTTGGTGCTTTCCCCGCGGGCGCCGGGTTCGTGCTGCTCTTCCTCCGCCTCCGTGCGTTCGAGCAGGGCGGCAGGGCCAGGGATGACGCCAAGACCAAGGCCGCGTTGTGGGTGTTGACACCTGTTATAGCATAATATTACTAGTCAACTAAACATGAAATAAGGGCATAAAATGAATAATCACATAGACTAGGGGCTTTACTAACATAGTTCCACAAGTTTTGGTGATTTATATATTTTCGGGGACTAAACAGGAAAAAAGTCTAAAGTTTGCAAGACATATGAAGCATAAACATGTTACAAACATATTCCAAGATAGCACCATTGTAAGGAGCTCGTCAAGACGATCGAAAAGATATATTGTTTGCTATATTCGAGTCCGAATCAAAAGATATCGATTCTTGAGCGAGTTCACTAAAACGGTCATAACTTTCTCATACGGACTCCGTTTCCTGCAAAATACCAGTCATTACGAAGCTATCGATGAGACCGACGCACCCACAAAATATGAACTCATAATTCCACAAGGGCCTGGCGGCCGCCAGGCCTTTCACGCCGGCCGCCCGGGAGTTTGAGCCCAAACCGTTTCAACTTTTTATGTCGGTTTGTAACCGACTTTGAGGTTGTATCTACACCGTTGCCAAGGTCGGTTTGATCCAAGGGCTATCGTTCATCGCCAAGGGCTATATAAGAAGACCCCCTGACCTAGGGTGAAACCCTAATTCATTACTAACTCATTCTATCTCATTATCTCTCAGTTGTAGAGGGGTCCCATGTAAGGATCAACTCTCTCTAAGAGATTAGTGAAGTAGAATTAGACATGTAATTAGAAGTAGATTAGATCTAATTAGATTAGATCTAATTAGATCTTGTTAGATCTAATCAAGAGCGAATATCAAGTTGATAGATTAGATCCAAGTCCTTCATGAAAGTGACTAGATCTAGTCTTGAGAGCTAAAGAGTGAGTGGAGGAGAAGAAGGGGAAGCACCGGATATGTCGGTGACTCCTCTATGCTTGTACCTCCAGGATCAAAGGCTTTATGGCACTTGATCCTAAGACTTCTATGGTGGATCAACTTCCTGTTTGAGTAAGTAATCGTTTTATCTTAAGTGTTAGTATTGTTCTTATTGTTCATAACTCTTTGAGTACTTTAATCTATGGGAATCTATAGATTAGAGGGGTATGCTTAGGTGTAGGCGTGGTGCCTAGATCAAAGTTACTTATGAATGCACCCTACCTTCCGGAGCGTGGTAGTTCGTGGTAGTGACAGTACCATTGATTCCTTTGGATTCCACATCCCGTTGGAAAGGACACGCAGGACCATGTTGCTGGAGGAATAGTAAGTTTCGACCTTACTTTCCTTTGAGTACGTCCCTTTAAGACAATATCAACATAGCTTATAAGGATGAGAACTAGACAACCATAGAAATCTTCTTACCTCTTTTATTCCTCTCCTGTTCCTTGATTTCTGCTCAGGGATTAGTTATATACCTCTGTTATCTTCATACCATCCTCCCTGTGGATTCAATATTAAAACCCTCTCCCGGGTGAAATGCTCACTAGTATCCGTTCGCTTGCGGATTATTATTTCTATAGGCTTAACAAATACCAACAAGCAATTCTGGCGCCGTTGCCGGGGAGAATGGTTGCTGAGAAAACATTGAGTATGACTAATCTTGTATCATATCTTAGTGTAGTCTTTCTTTTTATTTTCTTTTCTTTTTACATCTTTTTGGGATCCTCGGATTCCACACCTATCCTTATACTGCATCCATAAGCACAAGTTCAGGCCACTAGAATCTATAGAACCTATCCTATCACTTGGCTTTGAGCTGTGTCTAAGGTTGATCAAAATGATCATGAAACAACCCATTATAGGAGAGAATTCTGAAGTTAACCTCAGGCCAAATCCTATCCTTTAAAAAGGATAATGTATTTGGGGCTCATCCTAGAAAAGTTGTTCTCATGACCATCATGCAGTTTTCTAGAGGAACTTTTCTTTCCTTTTCTAAAGCAAGGTTTGTCCTTGACAAACTCAGTGGGTGTGATCTTTTTCTTAGAATTTTTTATGAACACCCAAAGGAAGAGAAGGAATCATCCTCTAGACCATAGAAGAAGTTTTGATAGCCAGATCATAATCATTCCAATCCCTTAATTAGCTACCAATCCTAAATCATCCATACTCTAAAAACACCTCCAAGGGAAGAAGTAATTCTACCCTTGATTCTTTTATGGCGATGACTTTGGGAGACAAACTTCTAGCTTCATAGGAGACCTTTGAGTGCCTATAAAATCCTCTTAGAGAAGAGTCTCTTAGAAAGCATCCTTATTCTTACAAAGGACGTTGGGAACCCAAGGATGGCATATCTAATAATGCCATAGAAGGAGAAAAAAGAAACTATCTAGAATCCATTCATGTCTTCTTCCCTTCTATTCCAGATTAGATAACTTATCTAAACATATTTTCAACCTCATCCTTGACCCCAATGAATCCTCTAGTGTTCTTTTTCGTGAGTCCACCTACGATCCTAGAAATCCCAAGTATAGACATCATGAAGGATCCAAGGAAGACCAGAAAGAGCATTATCCATAGTTGGAGAACATCCATGAGCATAGGAGTTACATCCTAAATTTTCTATCCAATCCTTGCCCATGTGAGCAAACTCCCGAATTAATTACCATCTCTAATCTTGCCACCTACAAGATCTTAAACCCCCTTGAGATAATTGTTCATAAAGATTTAGAAAGGGTGGTTGTTGATCTTATTGGTTTGAATGTTGAGATTGGTGATATAAGGGAAAACTTCTTTATCATCTTGAATCATATTTGAAGGTTTCCCAAGGACGAGCTTTTTGTCCTAAAACAAGCATTTCAGGGAGAAGTAATATAAGTATAGATCTTTTGATACCCCTTGTGTAGTGAGCATTGAGATATAATTATGTGAATATTCCTTCGGGTATTTTTGTTACTAACCATTTCAGGTCTATAATAAAAAGAACGAAGGATGACACTGTAAAGGTATGTCCAAACCAATCATTGAGCAACATTGAATCATTCATATAATTCTTGCCATGTTGCTACCTTTACCTTGGTTGTTGCTACCTTTAATACATGCTCAAGTTACTACACTATTTCATCTCTCTGTTTGAATCAATCTCTATAATGCCTTCATGCTATCCTTTATCTACCATAGTATGCTTTGGTTTGGAAATACTGAAAATTGAGTATTTTCAAAGGCTTTTAAATTAAGCATGGTGCTTAGGTTAAAATGCCTTCTTTAATTAAATTAGACATGGAGTCTAGTTTGGTTATTGAACTAAATATTACTTGTGTAGACATTGGTATATTTTGTTGGACTAACCCTTGTAGAAAACTCTCAAATCCAATTCGGGTAAGTCAAAGAGATGAACTCGGATCGGAGATGAAGCAAGGCATATGATGAACTCCAACCTTGTGCAAAAGACACGGCTCATTCATCATTAATGGAAGAACTGTAAGTATCAAATCATTCACTCGTCCTTTGCTACAAGTCACCTTTGCCTTGATCCACACTACTACGTAATCGCTCATCACTACCGCCGGTATCACTTTGCCGAAATTTAGTCCACCAGCAGAGATGAACCGCGCCCGGCGATGATGAACCGTTGGCGCGGGACAAACCGTAAACTCCACGGACTCGACCAATACCGGCAAAGGAAGATTTATATCTCTACCGGGGAAAATTATGCCCGGCGGTGATCGGATGGACTCATATCACTTTGCGGGTGAAAATAAGAACCGACAGCGATCTCTCGCATACACCGTCGGTTGTTGTCACCGAAAACTATGGTGTGACCGATCCGGTAGTCTTTGTGCGGTTCACTCTCGGTTCTAAAATAATGCCGGCAAGTGATAAGTCGCCAACTCAAAAAGGTGACAGAGTGTTCTCTCCTTCCTACTCTGTACCATCCCAAGAACGAGGCGCCGTTTAGACCCTCCCCACAGTCTTTGCGACCGTTCTAATCCGTGAAGGAATCGCTTGCATTTGAAGAATGGCTTGACGGATTTGGTTGAAGGTTAGTAACAATCATCTGCTCGTTTGATTTATTCCCTAATTACCTCTGTTATGATGGGTACATCCCTTGATTCTTGTTCTTGTTCTTTCTACATTGTAGAGCCGCGAGCTCCAATTGAACGTAATTTCTGCTAGGCTTCCAAGCAATTTGTGGACAATCCATCATCTATAAGGTTGGTCGCCTAATTAATTACGCCGTTTTCCTGTGGTGCTATAATTATTTCTTGTTAGTATGTGAGTCGAGATTTTATAATTTTGCCGACCAAAATAGTCCATGTGTCACCTACCGGCCACATTTTTTCGAAATTTGAATTGATCAAGTCTTCAATTTCACCTTTTTGTAGAGATGGATCGAGAGTGGATGTATGGGTCCCGTGCAAACCGAGTGTTCTTTCATGGAGTCTCCCAGTTTCTGCGTGTTGCCAGAGATCATGCTGGGGTTGGGAAGTATGTTTTTTGCCCATGCTTGGATTGCAAGAATGAACGGAAATATGCTAACACAGAGTGTATCCGGAACCACTTGTATACACGGGGGTTCATGCCAGGGTATACCACATGGACAGAGCATGGTGAGATTGGTTTGAATGTTCCGCGAGGAAAACAATGATGATCGTGCCATTCCTATCGTGCACGAGAAAAACAATGATGATCGGAAAAACAACGACGTCGCCATGCACGAGCAAAGACGAGGGCACTAATGGGCTTGCTTAGTGATACTCTTTGCCGATGACAACGACGAAGAGGATGGCCTTTCTTTGTTGCTACATAATGCAGAGTCCGCATTTCTTAGTCCCAAACAGCTGAAAAAGCTAGAGAAAATGAGGCAAGATGGAAAAACGCCATTGTACAAGGATTGTGAAGTGAGCAAACTGGAGGCCAACATATTGCTGTTAGACTACAAATCCGTAGAAGGGGTGAGTGACAAAGGCTTCGATTTCTTGTTAAGTGTAATCGAAATTGCTCCCAAAAAGACAATGAGTTGGCAGAGAAGACATACCGTGCCAAGCGGATGATCTCGCCCTCGGCCTCGAGGTCGAAAAAAAAATCCACGCATGTGTCAATGATTGTATATTGTACCGTGGAGAAAAATACGGAAAGTTGGATGCATGCCCTGGTGTAAAGAACCACGCTACAAGCATGGGCCATCAAATGAAGGTAGCAAGAGCGCGAGGAGGTCCCGTTAAAGTCGTTTGGTATTTCCCAATAGCTCCCGGGGTGTATAGGTTGTTTGCATGTGCAAAGTAAGCCAAGCCTGTTCTTGGCATGGCGAAGAGCGTCCCGAAAGACACCAAGATGAGGCACCCAAAATGACGGGCGTGATCGGAGGAGTGTCAATACTATGTTCTACAAGGAGCTCGGTGGAGAGGTAAGGCACCTTTGGTTTGGTTTGAGCACAGATGGGATGAATCCTTTCGACCGTGTTACGAGCAAGCATAGCACATGGCCGTGACACTCAGTATATACAATCTTCCGCCACACCTCTCGTATGAAGCGTTCGTTCATCCAAATGACACTATCGATCCAAGGGCCAAGACAGCCGGGGAATGACATAGACACGCTTCTAGAACCAGTGATCGATGAACTGTTAGAGATGTTCAGTACGGGTGTGAAGGATGTTTGGGACGAGTACAAAAAGGAACATGTCACGGTCAAGGGAATACTAATCGCTACAATCACCGACTTGCCGGGGCCGAGGTTGCTTATCCGGAGAAAAGACAAAAGGCTATCTTGGATGTGTCGAAGTGCTTGGATGAAACACATGCGGTACATCTACTGGGCAACAATAAAATGGTTTATATGAGAAACCGTAGGTACCTACCGAGGGACACTCGTATCAAGGAACAAAAGAACGTTCGGGAATATGAAGAGGGGAGGGCTCCAGTTATCGAGACGGAAAACGATGCTTCGAGAACTAGACAAACTGAATTTTGTCCTTGGGAAGGGGAGGGGCGTGAGCGCACACGAAGGGAGTATCCGGAAGAAAAAGTCGCTTTTTTGGAAACCGCCTTTATCGGCCACTATTGAGGGTACGCCACTCGTCTTGATCCCATGCACCTTACTAAAAATGTGTGCCGTGACACCCTAAACCATTTGATGAACACCGGGGACCTCGAAGGATTCACTAGCCACACGGGAAGACATGGAGCACTTGAGAATCATGAAGGGTCGGGCATCCAAGCGGCTAGAGAATGATCAGTGTACCTTCCGCTGCGACATGGACCTTGAACGGGCAAAGAAGAAAAAGTTTATCTCCTTCTTCAATGAACTAAAACTCCCAACCCCTCGTTTTTCATATCGTCCCGATAAGTTGCGATTAATCGCGATTAATCGTCCATATCGTAATCGCGTGCTCGATAAGGCCGTTCGATCGCTTTTGTTCGATCGAGCGATTAGTCGTCCGATTAGGGCGATAAATCATGATTTATCGTCCGATAAGTTAAAGCCGGACGATAAGTTGTCTTTGGTATGTTAGGAACTTAGGATTCCAGAACTCGGCCCAAGGCCCATGGCCCACTAGGGTAAGAGAAAGAGTGAGTGAGGGAGTGACTAGTGAGTAAAGGGAGTGGCCGAGAACCACCCCTCCACTTTCCAGTTCCCACTTGTGTTGCGATTCTGGTAAGTGGCCAAATCACATATATTTACATCATATATGTATAGTTTATACAAGGTCGATAAGGTCATCGGGCATCGACAATAAATTTGTCCGATCACCGATCGCCGTCGACAAATGATTAATCGTCCGATAAGGGCGACTAATCATCCTTATCGCCCTTATCGGTGGTCTTACGACTAGGAACGATAATACGATATGAAAACAGGGGGCTCCCCAACAAAGCACTGTGGTAGCCTGAAGAGGCTAGTGAACATGAAAGAACTCAAGTTCAACTATGGCTGCGACTACAAGAAATGGTGCTTTACATGACGCGTTTTGGTGACGTTCAAAGAAAACATCACAAAACTGTATTGTGCGTGGACGGTTCATTCCTGAGGCAATACATCTGTGACAGCTGGTTTAGTTATGGTCAAGATTGGACGTCATAGACCATTTACCCTCTAAAAGATGCAAGCACAGATATCCGGTCCAACACCCCCGATGCATATATAAGCACTTGATTAGGATTCTAAGATTAAAAGCATTTACAACTAAGGTCGCCAATATATTTTCATAAGATGCTTGCTCTTTGTGACCGTGAGGCCACTATTTCAATTCCGTCTTGCTGCCTTTTTTTTGCTTTCATTTTCCATTTTATGTTTTTATATTTTCCATTTTATGTTTTTTTTTTCAAAAATATATATATGCACACACGTATATGACTTGGCCTCCCTAGCTCACTTTTCTCTTGACCGTGTGAACCCGCTTGGCTGTGCACCTTCATTAGAACGGCCCATCTGAAGCCCAACTACACCCAGCTGACTATATATGATGTGAACTAACCCTAGCCTTATCTGTTCCTCGCTCCGCACCTTACACAAGCACGCCGCCGCCACCGACCTCTTATCTCTCATCCGCACAGCGCACAGCGGCCAGCCAACGCTCGTTGCTCGGCCATGCCCTACGCGGACACGCCGCCGGTCCGCCGCAGATGCGCGTGAGCTGCCGAGCATGCTCCTGCCTCCTGGATCCTGCACTCGTTGGCTGTTTTTGTCTCTCGTAGATCTTATTTCAGGCCACGGCACCAGCAAGCTGCAAGCCTCGTCGCCATCCATTGGCACAATCAAGAAGCAAAAGTTGTTGGGGACCGCTTCCAGGTGTTAGTGCTAGAGATCTCTAGACCCGTAGTCCTTTTCTTTCTTTCTGATCTATATTTTCTTTGGATTTGAAATGAGATAACTAGCAGTTAACAACAGTTTTTGTTTTTAGTTTTGATCTGAAGTACTAAAATCATGAATGCCTTTATTAGTTTGTGTCGATGGACATGAAGCCATGATGCTGGAGCATGAAGGCATGATGTGAGGCAGAAGAACATGAAGCCAAGGTGCTGAAGCCATGATGTGAGGCAGAAGAACATGAGTATCACCTTGGTCAGTTCCTTGTTCTTTTAATTTACCATCCATAGTGACGATTCAGACATTTATTTTCAGCTAGACTAACTTGTATATACCTTTTCAGGTATTTGATTGGCTATCTCTGAATTAAGGAGGAGGATCAAGGTGCTCATGGTGGCTAGTTTTGTTAGTGCTAAAGATTTAGATGTACGAACAAATTATGAGTTGTATGCATCACAAGCTAGCCAACACCTTAGTTTTGTAGGAACTCGAGTGCAGGTTGATTATTGCTTTAGTATTTCCTCTGAAATTTGTACACAAACAAATGTTGATGTTTCAATGAAAATTTCGAGTAATGTTTGTAGCAATGTTGTGATGATTTGCACTAATTTGTGATATAAAAAAACAAATTTATAGCAATGTTTTCATGATTTTGCACTAATCCATGACGTTCTTTTATGTCACTATGGTTTGGATCTGGGTTTGGATATGGGCCGGTTATAGGATATAGACAATTAATTCATAACGAACACAAACACCAATTTCGACGGCTCAATTCAGCCAGAAATCTATGACGCGAGATACATGACAGATTTCTTGATCGTCATGGCAAGTTAACTGTGATGTATTTTTAACCATCTCGTGACCAAATCAACTGTCATGTAAAGCACCATTTCTTGTAGTATGAAGGCCCATGATTGTCATGTCATTATGACTCAACCGCTCCCCTCGTTGCTATACGTGGTCTCCAGCTCCCCAAGGCTCACCGAGGGAATCCTAAAGTTGTGCTCGTTCCTCAATGCGATCTCAAAAAGGTCATTCCTATGTCCACGCCGACCACACCCATTTCGCCGGCCCGGCAGATATCCGAAGCACTAAGCTTGCTTGAGGTGGAATTCCCCGACTTTCTTTGATATCTCGGTGCATCCGCCGGTTCATCTTGTTGAACAAATTAGAGGCCTTGGCCCAATGCACCCGCATCGATGTTCCCTTTCGAAAGGTTGATGAAAGTTTTTAGGAAGTATGTCGAAACAGGTTCGCACCCGAAGGGAGCATGGTTGAAGGATGGTCAACGGAAGAAGCCATCGAGTTCTGCACATATTATCTAGACATGGAGAGGGTTGGACTTCCAAAGATCTCGTCACGCTGGAAGAATAAGTGGCAAAGGAACGATCGGACCTAAATCAAGCTACGGTAAAAAGACGCCGTTGCTTTTAGACATGCACATTTTCGCTATTTTACAAAAGCCGAGGACGCGAGGCCATACCTTGTGCGGCACAAGGCAATGCTTAAAGAGCAAAATCCCAACATGTCGAGAATGGGCTACATAAGAAACATACGGATGAATTTTGTGATTGGTTGCGAGTAAGCTTGCTTGGGAAAGAGTTGGGTAATCAACTGGATTTCCTAGGTGGGGGGCCTAAGAGTACATATGTTATGTACCAAGGGTACGAGATCAATGGATACACATTTTACACAAGAAAGCAAGATGGAAAGAGCCAATACCAAAACAGTGGTGTTCGTTTTGAATCTGTAGATGACAACGACAAAGTGGAAGATACCTACTATGGTTTCATAGAGGAGATATGGGAACTAGACTACGGTCACCGGAAGGGAGCTACGCTTTGCCGCTGGGTTCGAAATCAGTCATCAACATCGATACAGAAGGGTTCAATACGGTTGATCTCAAAGAAGACCGCACATAGAGAGGACCCTTCATCCTTGCAAAAGATGTTACGCAAGTTTTCTATGCACCGGACAACAAAACAAATGGAAAGCTACACGTACAGCTAGAAGGGAAAAGGAAGATTGTCGGAGTGGATGGAGTGACGGATGAAGCTGAAAACTACAGAGGTTATCACGAAATGCCTGCATTCGCCGTTAACGTAGCCCAACCGATCGTAGATGAGGGTGAAGGTGAACCTGCTTAGTACAAGCTCGATCACTATTGTAATCGATGGAGTTAGATTACATTGTTCACTATATGTAATCGATGGAGTTACATTATTGTTAACTACATGTAATCACTATGTTTGGACAAATTAACGTTCTTCACCAACTATGTAATCTATGGAGTTAGTCTATCTACACTAACTGCCTCCGATTTGCAACGGTTGCTTTGAGTGAACCGATCGGAGGCCAAAAACAGAGGAATTTAGGTTCACTGCCGGTTCAGAACCGAGAGTGATAGCCATTATCACTACCAGTAGGGTTCACTGTCGGTTATTTCACTGTCGGTTAAACAAATAAACCGGCAGTGATAGGAAAAAGCCTAAGATTTGTATGTTTCCTATGTTACCCGTGGTTCATATGCTCTCAGGTGTCCTATCGGTCTCAAACTTTTTCCATGTCTTTCACAATCAGTGGGTGAGTCATCCAAAAATTTGGAGATTTTTAGGAGTTGGTTTGGTACTTTCTGCAGTTTTATTGATTTTTTTCTCGCGACGAGGCCGAGTAATTCTAGGTTTAACGAGGCTACCCCCAAAAGAATAGACACCATGCCAAACTTTTCCACATGGTCTCATTTGGCCTAGGAGTCAAATGTATGCACATATACATGCTAAATTCTTGTGTTTCCATGGTGTAATTTGCCATTTTCCGCCCCGTTTAGCAGTAACGAAAAACCTAAAAATGAAAATATTCACCGGAAAAACCTAAGATCTTGTGTGGGGGCATATTTTGGGTCTAAATGACTGCAAAAAAAAATTCAAGCCATTTACACGTTGGTGGATGACACTTGCTTCACAAAGGCACATGCATGATCCCATGTCACCATAACTATACACTTAGGTTTATGTTACCCGTGGTTCATATGCTCTCTCGTGTCCTATCGGTCTCAAACTTTTTCCATGTCTTTCACAATCAGTGGGTGAGTCATCCAAAAATTTGGAGATTTTTAGGAGTTGGTTTGGTACTTTTCTCGCAGTTTTATTGATTTTTCGCACGACGAGGCCGAGTAATTCTAGGTTTAACTGAGGCTACCCCCAAAAGAATAGGCACCATGCCAAACTTTTCCACATGGTCTCATTTGGCCTAGGAGTCAAATGTATGCACATATACATGCTAAATTCTTGTGTTTCCATGGTGTAATTTGCCATTTTCCGCCCGTTTAGCGAAGAACGAAAAACCTAAAAATGAAAATATTCACCTAAAAAACCTAAGATCTTGTGTGGGGGCATATTTTGGATCTAAATGACTGTAAAAAAAATTCAAGCCATTTACACGTTGGTGGATGACACTTGCTTCACAAAGGCACATGCATGATCCCATGTCACCATAACTATACACTTAGGTTTATGTTACCCGTGGTTCATATGCTCCCAGTGTCCTATCGGTCTCAAACTTTTTCCATGTCTTTCACAATCAGTGGGTGAGTCATCCAAAAATTTGGAGATTTTTAGGAGTTGGTTTGGTACTTTCTCAGCTTTTATTGATTTTTACTCAACGATGAGGCCGAGAGTAATTCTAGGTTTAACCGAGGCTACCCCAAAAGAATAGGCACCATGCCAAACTTTTCCACATGGTCTCATTTGGCCTAGGAGTCAAATGTATGCACATATACATGCTAAATTCTTGTGTTTCCATGGTGTAATTTGCCATTTTCCGCCCGCTTAGCGAGAATCGAAAAACCTAAAAATGAAAATATTCACCGGAAAAACCTAAGATCTTGTGTGGGGTCATATTTTGGGTCTAAATGACTGCAAAAAAATTCAAGCCATTTACACGTTGGTGGATGACACTTGCTTCACAAAGGCACATGCATGATCCCATGTCACCATAACTATACACTTAGGTTTATGTTACCCGTGGTTCATATGCTCTCGGTGTCCTATCGGTCTCAAACTTTTTCCATGTCTTTCACAATCAGTGGGTGAGTCATCCAAAAATTTGGAGATTTTTAGGAGTTGGTTTGGTACTTTTTACTGCAGTTTTTATTGATTTTCTCAGCGACGAGGCCGGTAATTCTAGGTTTAACCGAGGCTACCCCCAAAAGAATAGGCACCATGCCAAACTTTTCCACATGGTCTCATTTGGCCTAGGAGTCAAATGTATGCACATATACATGCTAAATTCTTGTGTTTCCATGGTGTAATTTGCCATTTTCCGCCCGTTTAGCGAATCGAAAAACCTAAAAATGAAAATATTCACCTAAAAACCTAAGATCTTGTGTGGGGGCATATTTTGGGTCTAATTGACTGCAAAAAAAAATTTAAGCCATTTACACGTTGGTGGATGACACTTGCTTCACAAAGGCACAAGCATGATCCCTTTGACTCTTACAAAAGCTTAAAATTCATAAACTGCCAGCTGTATGGACATCACTGCCGGGTTAATTACACCGGCTGTGAACATATATCACTGTCGGGGTGTAACTGACCCGGCAGTGATGTGTTATGCTTATATATATGTGAATCGGCGCGGCCTTGAAATTTTCCCCAATTCTTTTTGAACACCGCGCCACCGGTTTCCCGCTCAACCTGAGCCACCACACGACGCCGACGAGCCGCCGCCCACCTCGGCACCGTCCTTCGCCTCCATCGACGCCGCCTCGCTGCCTCCATCGACGCCGCCGAACTCGGCGCCCTCCTTACCGCCTCCATCGACGCCTCCCACCTCGGCGCCCTCCTTCGCCTCCATCGACGCGCCTCCCACCTCGACGTCGTCCTTCGCCTTCTTCTTCGGCCGCCGGCCTTCGCCAACCTCGACGCCGTCCGTCAATGTCTCGTTATGCCCACATCACACTTTCGTCCACGACGCCCGTCCGAGGACTTGGAGGAGCGCAAGGAGAGCGGCTTTCTCCCACCCTCCCTAGGTGCTCTCTCTCACTACCCCTTACATGTTCGATAGAATGCCGCTGATGATAAGTGCACCCTCCCTCTTCGTGTAGCACATTCTCCATTCTTCGTCGTATTCCATCTCCCCGCCGGCTGCCCTCGCGCCATCCTCGTCCCACGACGCCGGCCGAACGCGTGCCCCTCCACCTCCACGCCCGCATCTCCGGCCCATCTCGTCCAAGGTGAGTGCGACGCCATTTCCCCAACCTATTTGCTCAAATCATGTTAGATGGTGCAGCAACTTGTTATTTTGTTTTTCTACAACATTTGTACCAACTGTGAACACGGTTACGTCACGACCATGGTTCGCCCTCGCAAGTTAGTCCGTCGACCTGTTCAAATAGAACCGGCCGATAACCCCGGGGCGGGAGAGCCGCATCGGCCGCAAACGCGGAAGCCGCGAATGACGAAAGGGTTTGGAGCCCTAGCATGGTGCTGCAACTGGATCAATGTGACCCAAGTGACCAGGTAATGTGCCTGGATTCATGTGACTAGCTAGGTTGCCATACACACGCAAGTTAATTGAGAGTGTCTTATCTTGCTTGGTACTTGTTTTGCGTAGCGAGGAGCGGTAGTGCCTGGAGCGGCCGTAGAAGGTTCGGTAAGCAAGAAGCCGAGAACCAAGCGAGGCAAAACAAGGCTTCTTGAGACGAATACAAACTACGTTATCACCGAGGTGGATGAGTACGGGAACCGGCCGCACCCCCCAACATTTGTGTCCAAATACTCTAGTGTCTTGGGGGTACTTGTAAGGGACAAAATCCCAATTAAGTACGAGGAGGTGGACTGGAAGGAAAAAGATCCATGGAGGGTTCCTGAGGCTACGAAGAAGATTGTATGGCTCCTCTTAAAAGATTATTTCCGTTCAAGAGGGTTGTGACACGGAATTGGTACGAAAAAAACTTATGAAACCATGTGTAGATGCTTCACGACTTTCAAGGGGGAGCTGTATAAAAAGTTTGTGCTCCAAGGTAAAGAGCCAGATTGGGATGGAGGAGAGTACACCTCACAGAGGATCTACTGGGAGGAATTCAAGGAACACAGGCTAAGCTCTGAGTTCATAGAAGTGAGCACAAAGAACAAGCAGAACTCGCTGAAAAACGTAAATCCTCATCGTCTCGGCTCTCGTGGCTATGCCCAAAAGATGACGGATTTTCAATTAGAACTGGATGAGATGGAGAGACGCCGCGCTGAAGGTTCAAAGGTTGACACCAAGATTGGGAGACAAGATCGATATTATACTGTATGGCGAGGAACGTACACCACTCTAAAGAAGACGGGAGCTTTAGCACTGAAAATGAACCCATGAAAAACCTCGTCAAGAAGATCTCTGAAGTAACCGAGGAGGTGAAGAAAGGGTCTCGCGCTTCTAGGAGGGAGAATGACGTGCTCACCCAAGCACTCGAAAACAAGGAGCACCCTGGTCGCACTAGAGGAGCCGGTGTTGTTCCTTGGAAACTAGCATTGTCGGACTACTCTCGAGAGTATCGGCGCCGCTCGGTGATTGTACATGAGACTGACGAAGAGTTTGATAGACGTCTGTCAAGGTTGGTGGATGTCAGAGTCGAGCAACTTTTGTCTCAAAGACAAGCAGGACTACCAGACCCTAATGATGCCTTGAGCCTTCATCACAAGGGCGCGGCAGCTGCGGGATCGGCCCGTTGAGAAAGATGTGAATGCGCCTCATGCGGTGGACAACATCAAAGAACCTTGTCAATGTCAAGTTGTACGTCCGTCGGCAATGGACGAAAGACAAGGTGGCGGCCGGCCGGCCGGCCGACCACTCAAGATGGGGTCATCAATGGCCAACCAATTCCACAGGGGGGGTATGCTTTCGCGTCGGCATTGATGTCATACTTGATAAGAAGTATAACAAGATAGTCATTGAGCACCGGCCCAAACTTGGTCAGAACATCCACCAGCAAGTTTTTTGGCGCAAGCGCTACATTAAGCTGGACAGCGAGTTGTCATCGGATGATGAGGAGGACTGTGAGTCTAATCCCTCCCATGATACTAATCCTGATAGAACTCCTAGTTCCCCCGGACATGTGCCAAAGATCGTCCCGGCAAAGACAGACATTCATCCTTCCTCTTCATTACCCCCCGAACATCATAACCCTCCTCACTCTTCATCGGCCCGCCAAAGCGAGGTTCCTCCTCCTCAAGTGGCGC
This sequence comes from Hyparrhenia diplandra, assembly GCA_015847255.1. Lineage (NCBI taxonomy): Eukaryota > Viridiplantae > Streptophyta > Magnoliopsida > Poales > Poaceae > Hyparrhenia > Hyparrhenia diplandra. The sequence continues at coordinate 174,025 of JADLZK010006998.1, read as the reverse complement.
CAACCACAAGATCAAAGGCAAAGGCAAAGGATAGCTCACGTGAACCAACCCTGTCATACCAACACAAGGCCGATGGATTACTGTTCACAAGGCCAAAAACGAAAATTTCCGACCCCCGGAGGGCAGCATACAATACATTCGTGGGCTTCATGGTCCCATTTGTGGAAAAACACGACAACCAAATGGATCGGCGCAAGTTCGACACCAAAGATAAAATGAAAGAAACCCAAGAGAAGATAGAGAAGCTTGCCGCTAAGAAACACATTAGTATGGCAAATTGCTGCAGACATGTATTTTGCCCAAGATGAACCTGCTCCAATGGCAATGCAAAGATGTGAAGGGACATAATTTGGTTGAGGATGAGCTGGTCATGAACTTGACCCCAGCCATGCGTAAATTGCATGACTATTACCTAGTCTGAAACAAGGGCTCCAATTTTAGATGGAATTCAGGTTATCATCCCTGCAAAGTCTGTTTTTCATTATGAAGAAGAACAGAAGCTATTTGTTGGATGGGAGGTCTTGTTCCAGCTATACCAACAACGCGCCCTCGATACACAAATCTTGACGCTGTGGACGATGTAAGTACCTGACTCGCACGGCAATGCAATTAACTACTATGCAATCACAAATTGTTGAGTTTCGAGCATTCCTCATGGTTTTATGCAAGTATATCTCACAATATTGTGAAGTCATCGACTTATTCAAAAGGAATGGCTTCCTCGAACCCACCAAATTCTTCGAAGTCGGCGTCGTCGGTGGACTACACGGAGAAGACCCGCTAACACCTTGAAGCAAACTTTGATGGATGTTATTGATGAATTTGTGTTCCTCGAGAAAACAGAAATCTTACTAGCCCACAACATCGAGTATGTGTTCACCGCTTTTAATTCATATGTACGCATCTTTCTCATTAAGATGATTCGATAATTAGGAATTTGTGATTGCAGCAAGCATTTTGTCTTCGTTGTTGTCAATCTTAGACGCAATGAAATCTTGGTGTGGGACTCGAAGGATAAACCACTTTCTCTTACGGATCCACTAGTAAAGTTCTTTGAACAGGTAAGTGACCCTAATAACCTATTAATTTTGACATCACGTGTGTGATGCAAGTTAGTTGCTCACTATTTTCTAACCCACAGTATATATTTGATGCTTGTGAGACTGGTACAATTGTATTGTAACTAGATTCTACTACTACTACTTTTCTAACCCACAGTATACATTTGATGCTTGTGAGACTGGTGCACTTGAATTCTAACTAGATTTTACTACTACTACTACTTTTCTAACCCACAAGATAAGCTCCACTCTCTCCATATAGGCCCTTTTGTTATGTCTTTAGACCACTAATCAACTTGATATCATCACCGTGCTCTAATTTTTTCCCTTTTCACTCTTTTTAATGTGGCTCAGTGCCCGTGAAGCAAAACTCGGGGCTTCATTTGTCCCATTCAAGGTTGAAAAAATGGGGGAAAATATTGTGCCTCGGTTAGAGCAGCCACCGGCGAACGATCAGTGCGGTTTCTATGCAATGTGGGCGATGTTTAAATTCCTCCACGGGCAAATGAAACGACAAGACGAAACTATGTGTATACTCCCCAATTCATTTGGTTTTTTTTGAATAATTCAATAAACCGATCTACTGATTCATATATATTTTTCTGAATGACAAATAAGCGCAAGAAAATCAAGTCCAACAATATCCTACCGTCGGAGATTGCAAAGACTTTGCAAGAGGAGCTGGCCAAATTCATCATAGATGAGGTATTGACAAAAAAGCGGGACGATTTTCCATTGCAAAGGGTAGGCTGATCTATAAGAACGAAAATACACCGTAACTTATCAAGAGACTACTGTAGTTTGTTGTTGATGTTGTGAGAGATCTGAACATGTGTGAGCTACTCGATGTCTTGGCTGCTGGCCAAGACCCTCTAAACTTGTGAGCTATTGTAACTGCTGTTACACTACTTGGTGGCGACCAAGACCCCGTGATGTGGACATGTGATTATGATAATGGTTTGTTGATAAACCCGACATTATACATTGCTGTAATTACTGGTCATTCTTATTTTGTAACGCCGCCGGCTATTACAAATCGGCACCGTTGGCATAGCAATCAATCACTGCGGACGTCCAAAAAACGGTAGTGCCACTGTCTACAACACTGTAGGTTTCGAAACAACCCGGCGGTGTTGGCATAACAAACACTTTTCGGTTGAAATGTACAACCGGCGGTGTGATCGTAAACATCTCTCGTCGGTTGACACGAGCCAACGGTGTTCGTTATATGGTACTTTGCGGTTTCGATACACAACCGAAAGTGTTTTGTTCCTCAACACTACCGGCTCCGTTGCACACCCGGTAGTGTTATTTGAAGTAATTACAGTCGTATTGACACCCGGCGGTGTTGTCTCAAATCACCGCCGGTGTTTTGACCCGGTAGTGTTTGAACCCCACATCACTACCGCTATGGTTCTGCGGTTCAGTTTTTCGGCGGTGAAGGGGGTTGGAGCCCTGCAGTAATGGACAATTCTGTAGTAGTGCCATATGCTAGAGAGTAATCATAATTAAAATATATATGAGACATGAATAAATAAAATTTGTGCTTAGGTAATCAAAGAACCACCTTTTCATTAGCATAGATTGGATCATAACCTTGGGCAACCACCCCTTCTTCAACTATGTTGTATTCCCTCGGGTATGTGTCCACTAATATTTTGTAGAAAAGGAATCTATGCTATGTCTATTCTATGAAGAAGAGTGCCATACACCACGATCATGAAAAGTAAACACTCAACAGTAGATGGACAAAGCAATGGGCCACAAGAACATCAAAGACAGGTAAGTGAATATAAATCACATATTTGTATACAACTTTTTGTCTTATGTTCTAATAATAATAATAATAAAAATCTGAGTACATAAAGGCTCATGCTAAAAGAAATCAACAACATGTTCCTAGGACAAGTTCCCTTTGGATATTTTTGGTCACTAACCTTGCGGGGAACAAAAGGACGAACAACATCTAAGGACATAGTGATTACAACACGTAAATAGGGATGGTTCAGCATTCACACTTAATGTGCCAAGTGACGGGAAGGCTCAAGCATGGGGAGGAAGGTCCACTCCTCTATAGATCTGACATTACTCTTCCTCTTCTCAAGCTACCGTCACTCGACATGCTTTGGTTTGCAATTCCTTTACTCACTATTACTTTGTCTCTCTAAGATTGAATGTTTATAAATGTCATACATCAAAATCAATCTTAAGATTTCCCATTAGAGAAAAAATGATAGTGAGCACATGTTAAAATATACATCCAAAACTTTTTGTAAAATAAAAGATACCTTTAGCTCTATGACAAATCTACCCTTGTTTAAAATTACTTGTATATTCCTTCGGGTATGTACTTTGTCAACTAATACTTGCAAGAATAAAATCATAAAAGGAGCAAAAAGGTTTTACACAATTTAAAAGAGAAGAAAGAAAGGATGATGCAATAAAGGAAACAAGTTAGGAGCAAGATATACAAAAGGCCAAATGAGGAAAGCTCCAAGCAAAAGGTAATAACCACCACAAGTTGTTCTGATTACCGTCACACTCTAATAAAAGGTAACATCTTGAGGTAAGCTATCATCAACTAAGCTTCTTCCTAATTATGGCATGCTCATAAATAATCAAACATGTTAGAATTAACCGTATCCATCCTGCTTAGTTTCACATGTTTAGTTCTTTGTTCCTAAACATCACTCTTGATCTCATAATTCCTATCCATGTAAATTAAAATGTTGCTCATCCTGCTCGGAAGATAGTTACAATCAATTAAAACTGTTGATGCTTAATCTCTTGATCTTATCACCCTCATCATAAATGAATGAAATAGTTAAACATTAACTCTGCCTTGTTTAAAGTGCTTAAGGGTAGAGAAGAACGAATAAGGTTTTTGGTTACATTGGTGTTTTCCCACCAACAGAGCCCATGCACTTGATCTCTACCTTGTCTTTACAAGCGGGACATACTTCGAGCAAAACATGGAGGAGTATGTCATTCCTCCAAAACTCTACAAGGAAATGTCCTGAACCCACAAAGCACGCACACTAAACAAGATGTTGCATGCTTATACTTCAAAAGCTTCACTTCAAATCATAAGACAAGCAAGCAACATGGGTGATGTCTTCCTCGAGAGATCACTATCTCTGGAGACGCAACCACCAAAGATCAGATGATGTACTTGAGGAGTGAGTAAGGTAAGAAGTCTTGTTCAAAGAACTTAAAACATTGAACCCTCGCCGAAAGGTAACTCGGTAGTTACCCACTTTTAATTCTTAGCATTGCATCTTTAATTGCATATCATATTTATATTTTTGCATCTTGCATTAGCATATTTATTTCCTTACATTGCATAATCATTTTCCCTTTTAGCATATTTATATTTATGCATTGGCACTTTGCATTGAAAAATTCTCAAGCCCCATGTGAATAATCTTGTGGTATGACAACCCATAAGGATATTCACCATGGTGGAACAAAAATAATTATGCATTCATCTAGTTGCATTTGCATTATAGTTCTTTGCATACATATAAAATTATAAAACTCCAAAAATATTTAGAAGAGAAATCTTATTGAAGTTCTATTTGGAATAATCATGATCTATCTTGAAAATCTTTAGACACATAAAAGCTTATGTGGCAAACCACTAACGCTTAATCAAGTTTCACTAGCTTTGTTATCTATTTGAGTTCAGCAGGATTTAAAGGAGAGAAACATGATAGGGCGATACCCTAAATCCTTTGTCTACCTCAACTCCCACAATAAACCCGACACTTCAATCCAAATTGGGGAGAGCACCCCGGTTATCACGATAAGTATCTCTACTACTATCTATATATATTATTAGCTAATATCTCGGTTTGCTTAGTTTGTTAAGAGTCTAGTTCATAAAGTTGTTTAAAGAGTCTTAGTAGAGTGTGATCCTTTAAGTGTGAGAATAAATAAATAAATAGGAGTGTACAAGAAGTTTTCTTTTCCACCAACAAAAAAATCTCTGAAGCTAAATCTCATGCATGGAAATGATGAATAGTTGCTCCGCCGTAATTCCTTTTCAGTACCTAGCTTTCAAGCTTAATTTCTCTTAAGCCTTAAAATGCAAAACTGCTTTGATTTGAGATTTACCTTGAACCCGAAATCTGTGGGTTGCAAATTGCTTGCTCTAAAGTCTAGGTAATTGACAGATATGATATATGAGAGTTTTGAGTCGCTATTGATCTTACTACTAGTGATGCTAGATTTCCTCCTGAAATTTATTTTGAAACTTTAAAAGTGCACATGATAAGTTCTGTGTGACAAAGTGTTGAACCTCCTACCACAGCCATATATACATATTCCCTAGATTAGGAAAACCTTTTGACATATATATAGGCTGCTTGCTTTGCATTGAGTTTGTTCAATCTTTGTCGACCCTTAGAAACTTGTCATGCTGATCATGTACACTCCACTCTATCCATTCCATTCACTATATTCCACTCCACTCGACTCCATTCACTTATATGCTATTTCCACCACGGAAGTACGCAACCACCATATATACACTCATCATATACATACCACTATCCATTTCACTCTAGCCACTAAAAATGTTCTACTCCTATCCTAGGAGAGAGCAACCAAAAATATTTCCTATAACCATCCACTCATTTATTGCTAGCCAATATCTTACAGAAGCTCCATTACATTTATCTATCTCTTAAAAGTTATTGTGAAAGAGATTTGGGTTGCATGTTAAAAAAAAAAAGAGAAGAAGGGAGATGAAAAATGGACAAGTGTCCTACGGGCGAGTAGAGCCTACCTCCCTAAGCAAAAGAAAGAATAAAGGAGAGTTAAAAAATGGACAAGTGTCCGCTGAAAACAATGGGTACTTAGATGCTCGCCTCTCCATAAAAAAAAAAATAAAGAAAGAAAAAAAGATACAACCCAGGTTCTCTATAGAATTTCTAAATTCCAAAAGAGATGATTCTTCAAGGAGCACAAGTAAGATTTTCCCCTCATTCATTCCATACACCTTACTACCATATTCTATCCATCATACACATGCACCACTTGATCGAGTGTGACTCGTGACTTTGGATCCATTGCTTGAACTTACAATATATGTTTAGTAAGTAGAATTAGTTTTCTCCCACCTATAACTCCATATATAAACTTTAGATATAGGATGAGAGAGAAGAAGGCATAGTGTGCTACCGCCTTAGTCCAAAAAATATCACATATTATGAGAGAAAGGCAAAACAACTTTGTTGCCTTAGTGAGGATCCATAAATACCACAAATGAGAGACTTGAGAGAGTCATACTAGGAACTTTGAGTTTTATTTGAAAACTTGCAAAAACTCCAGAAGGACAGTTGAACAAAGAGTTTGAGATATGGTGCTTAACTTGATTGTTCTATCTTTCAATTGCCCAAGATCAAAGAAAAGGCTATAAGCTCCATGGTTAAAGGTAATATGGGTAAGTGAAGAATGAACAATTTATTCTTATCTGGAGGAGAAATTTTGTTTGAAAGCATGTGTATTGTTGAGGTGTGAAAGCATTGTAGCAACTCCCCGATCCTTTTGTCGTGGTCTAATACCACCGTCACGCGTAATGTCTGGCTAATCGTGCTCCGATGGCCTAGCTCTAGAGACAATGACACAAGATTTATACTGGTTCGGGGCAAATCGTACTCCCTAGTTCAGTGTGATCATTATTCGAGCTCAAATGCTCATACCGGGGCGAGTACAAGCGAGTCGAGAGAGAGAGAGGGCTCCCAAGTCTCTGTGATTGAGGCTAGTGCCAATATCGAGTGTGTGTGTGAGTGTGGGTGTTGAGAATTGAACCTCTGCCTCGACCTGGTGGCCGGCCTTCCCCTTTTATAGTCGCAAGGGGGCGGGGCACACGGGCTCATCACAGGTTGAGGACTTGAAGAAACGTAGATACATGTACGGAATGAGAGGAGCAGTATTAGAGCTCGGATGAGCTCGTTCGCGGACATGAACTTCCTTCGAGCTCCAGAGTAATTTTGGTGCCGAAATTGGTCGTCGCCGTGCACGCTGAATCGGGGTTTGGGCGGTGGTCAGGCGTCGCCCTGTCCCCAATCGTAGTTGGAGGACGTCTTCTCGGTATGGGGAGGCCCATACCGAGGATGGGGATGGCGTAACCCGTATGTACCCGCGCGGCACTGTGGCGGAGTGGTTGGAGTCGACGGGGCATGGCGAGGTGATCGGCTGATAGCTCTTTCCCCACTGTTGCCCAGCGTGGAGTACGGTGGTCATCGAGGAGTTGTTGAGCTTGTCGAGAGTTGTTGACCAACTCCCGTACCCGCAAAGCCTCAGAAGGCAGGTGGATGAGCTCTCGGTGGCCCTCATAAGGTCCGTCACGAGGGAGCTCGAGCGAGGCGGAAAGAGGTCCCCGAGTGAGGTCGAGCGCGATGAAGACGGGGGAACTCGTTATGGGAAAGCTCGAACGAGGCGGAGGCTTGTCCTTGCTTGGAGAGCTCGTCGGCGGTGAAGATTTCGAGGCACCGTGGGTGGGACGCCCTGTCTCCCGTGCGGTCGGGGTCTGAGGCCGTGTTGGCTAGCGGATAGCAAGTGGGGAGCTTGTTTATGGGTGTCCCAAATATCGATCCCCCACACCATTGCTATGTTTGGCTTTGCTAGGGACTAGCAAAGGGTAAGCTTGGGGGAGCTTGTTGACACCTGTTATAGCATAATATTACTAGTCAACTAAACATAAAATAAGGGCATAAAATGAATAATCACAAAGACTAGGGGCTTTACTAACATAGTTCCATAAGTTTTGGTGATTTATATATTTTCAGGGACTAAACAGGAAAAGCCTCGAGTTTGCAAGACATATGAAGCATAAACATGTTACAAACATATTCCAAGATAGCACCATTGTAAAGAGCTCATCAAGACAATCGAAACAGATATATTGTTTGCTATATTTAGAGTCCAGAATCAAAAGATATCAGTTGCAGAGCAGAGTTCACTAAAACGGTCATAACTTTCTCATACGGACTCCGTTTCCTGCAAAATACCAGTCATTACGAAGCTATCGACGAGACCGACGCACCCACAAAATATGAACTCATAATTCCACAAGGGCCTGGCGGCCACCAGGCCTTTTCACGCCGGGCGCCATGAGTTTGAGCCCAAACCGTTTCAACTTTTTATGTCGGTTTGTAACCGACTTTGAGGTTGTATCTACACCGTTGCCAAGGTCGGTTTGATCCAAGGGCTATCGTTCATCGCCAAGGGCTATATAAGAAGACCCCCTGACCCCAGGGTGAAATCCTAATTCATTACTAACTCATTCTATCTCATTATCTCTCGCTTGTAGAGGGTCCCATGTAAGGATCAACTCTCTCTAAGAGATTAGTGAAGTAGAATTAGACATATAATTAGAAGTAGATTAGATCTAATTAGATCTAATCAAGAGCGAATATCAAGTTGATAGATTAGATCCAAGTCCTTCATGAAAGTGACTAGATCTAGTCTTGAGAGCTAAAAGAGTGAGTGGAGGAGAAGAAGGGGAAGCACCGGACATGTCGGTGACTCCTCTATGCTTGTACCTCCAGGATCAAAGGCTTTATGGCACTTGATCCTAAGACTTCTATGGTGGATCAACTTCCTGTTTGAGTAAGTAATCATTTTATCTTAAGTGTTAGTATTGTTCTTATTGTTCATAACTCTTTGAGTACTTTAATCTATGAGAATCTATAGATTAGAGGGGTATGCTTAGGTGTAGGCGTGGTGCCTAGATCAAAGTTACTTATGAATGCACCCTACCTTCCTGGGCGTGGTAGTTCGTGGTAGTGACAACGGTACCATTGATTCCTTTGGATTCCACATCCCGTTGGATAGGACACGCAGAGGACCATGTTCTTTGGAGGAATAGTAAGTTTCGACCTTACTTTCCTTTGAGTACGTCCCTTTAAGACAATATCAACATAGCTTATAAGGATGAGAACTAGACAACCATAGAAATCTTCTTACCTCTTTTTATTCCTCTCCTGTTCCTTGATTTCTGCTCAGGGATTAGTTATATACCTCTGTTATCTTCATACCATCCTCCCTGTGGATTCGATATTAAAACCCTCTCCCGGGTGAAATGCTCACTAGTATCCGTTCGCTTGCGGATTATTATTTCTGTAGGCTTAACAAATACCAACAGTGGGCGCTCATGACCCTGCTCACGGCCATGTTCTCCAGCTACGCCGTGAAGATGGCGCCACTTATCGTCGGGCCCTCATCTTCCTCCTGCCTCCGCGAGTTGGGCGGCCAAGACCGGCCGGCGGACAATGCGCTGAGCTGCTCAAGATGGCCTTCGGCGTCGTGGCGTCGACTCCGCGATCACCGACCACCACGCCCACGGCGGCGCGGGCTCCCTGGCGTTCGTGTTGATCGCGTCGTTGGTTTCCTGATGCTCACCTTTCTCTTCCTCCGTCGCCGACAGCCGCGCTCGCGCGCCGAGCAGTGAGGGGGCGCGCGCCCTGGCCGCCGACGCTGGTCTCGTGTCCACGTCGCCGGCTAGCTCCCATGCATGCTGCTCATGGCGCCTGCTGGTATGTATGGCCAGTTGGCCACTAGTATTGATCCTCAGCACGTACGGAAGGAATTTACTTGTTTTGTCTCTGTTCCCTTTGAATAAAATAAAAGTCGGTTTACTTTTCATACATCATGTCACTATATATTGTATGTCAGTGAAAAAGTCTATGCTTCCTACGTCAAAAGGTCGGTGTATCTAATATATACTAGCAGGGAACCCCGTGCTTTGCACGGGGCGGGAAGCTGAAAAAATAGTTAAAATTTAGAGACCATTACATGAAAGACCATGGTTTTCCGGAATCAATATAGTGTTTGCATACTCATTACAAACCATAAGAAGTTAAGAGTGGAGCAACACAGTAAGGCTTGTATTGGTATTCCTTTTGGCGGCAAGATTGAATGTATTCATGGGCATGGCAGAGTAACATATAATGCTGCACTGCACAATAGCTTCATCGAATCTCTTGAGCTTGATCAGGCATGCAGCCATATTGGGATGGCATGGATTTTCACAGCCAAGGCCATGTCTTTATAGTTTCCAAATAACTGGAACATGAAATCATCTACTATGTATGCAATCACCTGTAAAAAATAATAGGTCTACTGAATTGAGGATATGCTGATAACTTTAATATATAACGCTCAATATACACCATTTGTTTACTGTAGCAGAGCATTACTCACCTTTTGTGGAAACCAAACTCTGGTTGTTTTGCCTTTAAGAACTGTTAAAGTAAATGCAGCTGTTGCAATATGTACATTACTGTTTTTGGAAAGTAGAATCGAAAGGAGATCATAGGAAGACAGCCCAGCCCCTATCTGATCCCCTCCCCACTGAGGTTTGTTAGTATTTTTAATTTGTAATAAAGACTCTAGTTAAAGAACAATTTAAAGGGGAGGCCACGGTGTTAAAAATGAGTGTGTCAGGAAAAAATGCTTAAGATTTCAGAGAGAAGGATGGAACTATGTAATCACAGAAACATCATAAAGAAGGATCTTTTATAGTCCTTGAACCAACAAAAGAATACTTAAAGATTTAAGGATGGTGATTGGTACCTGCCATCATACTTTTTTAATTATGGACTTCTGGACAATACTGCAAAAGAGTTAGAAGGAAACTCTTTTTAGTAAGCTGAATAGGACCAATAGAATGGCATAATGCAGGAAGTTGATTGGAAGAAGTAACATATGCATGTCAGTGAGTGTGAGAAGAAAGTAATGTTCAAGTGCAAATGGAATAGATCATCAGCAGTTTTGATCGATGTGGTCATCAGCAGTAGTGTGTGCAGCTATAGGAAGACAGGTTAAAGGGGTTATGTTACGTATAAGTGAGATGGTAGAGCTGAGCATATGCAATATGGGTGATAACAATATTACCTTGGTATGGATTGCTGAGGTGAACACACCGTCGCCTGTGGCCTGTTTCCATGGTGTGGATGTGATCTTGTGCTTGGAGGCTAGCAAGATATGACATATAACTTTGGTTATGAAGACGGCAGAGTATAGAATTGGTAAATACTGGCATGTGGGGTTTTTGTTCAGTTTACTTGTCATGCATCAATGAAATGATTTTGTCTCTTTTTTTTTAACAATTTTTGCGCCTTATGCGAAAGAAGTTTAGAGACGGCGCATCATCTATTTTTTGAATGCCCCTTCTCTATGAGTATCTGGGAGCAGGATGCAATTTGGAGCGGCTGTCACACCCTCAATCCATCCAACTGGGAGCAACATACAGACCTCATAGATTGCTTTAGCCAAGTAGTAGGAAGAAGAAGAGGCAAGGTGCACACGGTGGCAATTCTGACGCTTTGGAACCTTTGGAACCGAAGAAACGCAGCAGTCTTTAGAGAAGAAAGAAAGACAACTTCTGAACTGATGACAGCAATTAGAGACATGGCATCCCAGTGGGCCTTAGCAGGATGTAAGGCGCTGCACGCCACAAATGTTGTTCTTTCGATTAGCGAGTAGTCAGTTACGACCTCTTTGTTTAAGCCCTTCTGAACTTAGGTAAAGTTAGGCGGCACCTCTGGTGCATGTAATGACTTTGCTTCTCTTTCACTTAATGATAATCAAGCCGTATAACAGCTCTTTCAAAAAAAAATATCTTTTTGCTGAGGGTGGCGATGGGACGGGAGTGCCCTTCAGGTTTGCATTACTCGTCGTACATTGATCTTTACACGCCTTATTACGCTTACATTGATCTGATCAAACGCTGTATGTGGATTGGTGAACGTGAATTGGACGGACTTAAGGAGTCGTTTAAATCAAAAGTTTTTAACTACAAATTTTCATAACTTCTGAAGATTTATAAAAGTTTGTTTTGGTCATTTAAGGAGTCGTCGTCAAATTTGTAGATTTTTTATCGCCTACAAACAAAACATTAGCTAATCTTGGACGGACTTAAAGCATTTTAACCTCCTATGGTTGTAATGCCTGAAATCCAATCTGCAAAGCAAATCAATTTATCAGAAAAGTGGAGTCGATTGAACCTCTAGGTTCATTGCCAACGACTCAACGATGTACAGTACGCGTCCTCCTCGCTACTGCATTTACTCCAAAATGCCTGCGATCGTGTCACGCAGTAACGTCTCCTAGCTACCACTGGGATATTGCTTTCAGCTGAAGCCTTTCCGGATTGAGAGCTTGGATCGGACTGACTGAGAGTCGTGAGGTATTGTTGTTCTCCTGAGCCTGCACCAGCATGACCTTTCGCCCGCGCGCTACACGACGCAATTTCCACGAAGCTTCCCGGATTCCAACGATCGCACACTACGGCGACGCGGCGCGTCGCTCGGCACGCACGGCCACGCGTGGCTCTATATATAGAGCTCGCTTCGCTCGGCCGTCGTCCCCTTGCCCTGGCCTGGCAGACGAGATCACGAGAGGCAGTGCTGGTAGGCCGCTAGCCAGCTAGTTCCACGGCACACTTCCAGTGTACAAGACCTGTAGTCAGTTTAGATTGGACATTGGAGGGAGCGTTGCTTGGTTGATTGTTCGGAGTTCGGCAACCGATGGACCATCCTGGTGCTGGAGGTACGTGTGATTTCCATGCATCTCATCTCTCCATCCGTCTGATCGTCTCGACGACCTTTTCCCATGTCGAATCTCGCTACACACAGGCGGGGTTGTGGTGGTGCCCGTGGAGGCCGCAGCACCGGCAGCGGCAGGGGCGTGGCCGGTTTGGACTAGGGCGAGCGCGCGTGTGGTGTTGGCAGCGGCCCTGTTCTTCCTGGGATGCGCCGCAGCCGGGCTCGCCCTCTTCACCCTGACACTCCCCGGCCGACTCCCTCCTGGTACGTTCGCTAGCTTGTCTCAAGTCTGCTACTGCTACACCTACACTAGCTCGTTCGCTTTTGGGAATGGGATGATCCAACACACGGCAATAATCTTGCTCCATTTCGTCTGAAAATTTCCTCCATTCTAAATTAATCAAACGGTTCTGTGCGCAGGGGAAGGCCTGCGCGCCCGCGGACCGACGCTGAGGTGGCGAGGCTGGGCACCGCGTCGGAGTGCCTGCTCCTGGCCGCCTCGGCGCAGGTGGTCGTGGCCACCATGGCCCTGCTGGTGCCGGCGCGAATCGTCGCCTTCTTCGGCAACCTGGTGGGAATGGTCACCGCCTACCACACCACCGACGTCCTGGTGAAGCTGGTCGCCAGCTGCGACGACGACAGTGCTCACGGCGATCTCGTCTTCCACTACTGGTTCCTCTTCGTCCTGCTGTGGCCCGCGTTTGCCGTCTGCGTCGTCGTCTCCCTCCGCTGATCGAGCGAGCGAGAGAGATCTTCACAAGATGCCATGCATGCTTCCGTGCAGGTTGCTCTTGCTCTACCGTACGTCACCCATCTCCATTCCTGCATCAGGTTGCTCGGATCGGCTGGCCGTTGCACAAGAATTAACGTCACCTGTGTTAGTATATGTAGTAGTGTAGTAGTGATTTCGCAAAAAAAAAAAAAAAAAAAGTATGTAGTAGTGTCTACTAGTAGTAGATTGATCATTTCTGCTTGGAAGTTAGAAGTACCTAGCTAGTCATGTGTACGTATACATGGCTTGGTTGTGCTTCCTTGACGGCGAGGGCCGAGAGGACAGAGGAGGCGATCGAGAGGAGCGACGCATGCATCGCCTGATATCAATAATTGGTAGCGATATGATTTCGTCACTTATATATCAAGTTATTACTCAGACCTATGTCTTCCGGCCATAATCAGGCTTATTACCTTACAATAAGTTACACTCATATGTATGAATTTGTCCAGGGAAAAAAAAAACAAACGAGCACGTACTATACATACGCAGCAATCTCGCTAGATGGAGCTGGACCGCGTCCTAGCTATACTTACAATAAGTTACACTCATATGTATTACCATGCGATTTCTGCTGCAAGCTAGGCGATGCACACGCACATGGCACCAAGCAGGCCACTCATTTCAATAGGCCGGCAGTCGTTGTGTGGTACACCCTAACTATACACTTCGATGCAAGTATTTCCCCAGAGGCCCAGACGCGACGACGCGATCGATAGATCGATGATGGAGAGGGAAGGGGAATCGAATGGAGGCTTTTTCATGGATGCCATTATAAAAAGTGCACTACTCACCAATACCCCTGAAAAAAGTTTGTTTTCACAGATGACATCCATACTTTAAAGTCTTTCGTGCGTGCCCTTCCGTCCATGTGCTGTTTGTTTTCCTCCGTTTGGGATCCTGACATGCGGGCCGGGACGTCAAAATGACCACCGATGCCCTCCTCTTCTTTCTCCTCCCTCTCACCGGCAAGCAGGCCCCACTCGTCAGCTCCATGCCCCATCCTCTTCAACGCGAGGAGACGTTCTGTGTTCCGGCGTGTTGGGGGATGGCGCGCGGCGGTGGCAAGCAGCGGGCGCAGCTCCATCGGTGTTCCGGCGGGCTAGCAGAGCTGTCGAGCGAGCAGCGTTGGGGTGGCGGGCGGAGCAGCGTGCCAGCGCTCAACTGCGTGGTGTACCTGCCCGCGATGGTGTCCGTGCTCTGCCTCGGCAGGCTGGGCCCGCTGGACCTGGCCGGCGGCGCGCTCGCCATCGGCCTCACCACATCACCGGCCAAAGCATCCTGTTCGGCCTCGCGTCGGGTCTGGAGCCCGTCTGCGCGCAGACGTTCGGGTCCCGGAACTACAACCTGCTGACGCTGTCCGTCCAGCGCGCCGTGCTGCTGCTGTTCCTCACCACCGTCCCCATCGCGCTTCTGTGGCTCAACGTGGGTCCCATCCTGGTGGCGCTAGGCCATGACCCCACCATCTCGGTGCATGCCGCGTCGTACGCCGCGTTCGCGCTCCCGGACCTGGCGGCCGGCGCCGTGCTCCGCTACGGGTGTACCTCCGAGGACGTGCAGGCCGATGGGAGTACGACGGCTGCTCTGGCGTGCCAAGGAGGCAAGCGGATCGGCCGCCAAAGCGAGCGACGCGGGCACAGCAATGTGCAGCACCTCCGATCCGAGGTCGTCGAGCTTGAAGGCGCTCCTGTCGTGTCATCGAGTCGGATGTGGCAAGTTCGTCAGCAGGTTCAAGCATGATTTGATCAGCATCAGGTACTATAAGCAAAAGCAACCATGCATGCACAACCACGTGCTTCTCGGCAGGCAGCATGCTCGTCGTCTCAGGAGCAGGAGCGGCGGCGGCGGCACCGTTTTCCTCCATGCTCTGTTCCAACAAGGTACGATGCTCTCCGCGCTAGCAGTAGCACCGGCAAGAGAGCGAGAGGGAGATGTCGCGGCAGGCAGTAGCGGGAGACGCACCCGTACTTATACACCTCCCGTCGATCGGCCGTCGTCGCGTGTGCCGTGCCGTGTGGTGTGGCGCTTGCTTATCAGGAGACGATCAGCTGCCACAGGGAAAAGCGAGGCGGGTGTCAGTGATCAGGCGTGCATGGGAGAATTCAAGGAGAGACCCGGCCTCTGGCTGTCAGTTATCACAGCGGCAACGAACCCCCACCCACTTTTTCCAGGCCGCCGCCGCGCGCGGCCGCGTACGCGATGCCAGCAAGCCAGCGAGCGTCGGCTCCGCATGCGTAGCTAGCGGAAGGCAAGGCCGGACCCGAAAGCACACACCGACGTGACGTACGGCTCGCAGTTCTGAGCTCTCTCGCGCGGTGCGGTGCGTGTGGAGTGGAGCGGCGGCCGCCAGCAGTCGGCCGATGGTCACGAACGGGAGCGGGCGCGGCGGGCGTGCAGGGCGGTCGCGGCGTGCCGTCGTGGGCGAGCAGAGCAGGCCGTCGCGCGCGGTTCCGGCGGCCGTGCAGTGCGGTGGCAGCGGCGCGGGCGAGCGCGGTCAGCCTCCTCCTTCCCACGCGCAGGGCCCGCTTCCCGGTGAGAAAGGAGTGGAGGAGAAAGAGAAGGGCAACCTGGTCATTTGTCACCATCGGGCCCACCTGTCAGGTCCCTAAACGGTGGAAAACTAACTGCTAGCGGACGGAATGGCACGCGCGAAAAAGAGTTCAAAATGACGCCGGCATCTGTGAAAATAAACTTTTTTCGGTATTGATGAGTAGTGCACTTTTTATAATGGCGATCCATGAAAAAGCCCCAATCGGATGCCATTGCCGGTTTCGGCTCCAACGCCGAGGGCCCCGCCGCCTGCTGCTGCGGTGCTGCCTCTCCCCGATCGATCGATCAGGCCGGCTGGATGCTACCATTGTTAGTTGTCCCGTACATCGATCTCTTGCTAGCTGTCCCGCGTCGCGTGGGTACTGATCGACCTGACACGACGCTTGTCGTCGTCATCTCCGGCCTTACTTTGAGTTGAGATCATGCATCATCAGTTCAGAAGCTGCCATGCCGGATGCTGCAGGTTGCACTACCGTTGCATTTGCATGCTGCACGCGAACGTCAACTTCTCCAGTCGCGAGGTCCCGACTCCACTGAAGAAGAGCTGTGCTACTTTGGGCCGCTCAAATATTGGCTCCAAACCAGATGTTGCTTGCGTTGCGTAGCTGTGCTATCTTTGGGCCGGTCAACGGACAAAATTTAGTTGAGCTGTTACCCTGTTTTGGGCCTTGAACCAAAAGCAGCCCCACCCGGCCCATTCCTCTCCCAACCATCCGTTCTGCAGGGAAAAAGTCCACATTCCCTCCCCAACTATCACGAAGTTCACACTTTTCCTCCCTCAACTCCAAAAAATCGACAAACCGCATCCCTCAACTTTTCAAACCATGCATTTTTTTCCTCCCTCGAGCGGTTTTGAGGGCGGTTTTGCTACAGTAACCGCGGGTTTGGTACAGTAACCCTGGTTTGCTACAGTACCAGCACCTTTGACTTTTCTTTTTTAAAAAATTTTGGTTGAATCTTTGAAAAACATAGTAAATCATAGAAAAATCATAAAATAAAAAATCCGATTTTGTTGGACTCCACATGAGTAGATCTACACAGTGAATATATAATATGATATGCTTTAGTACAAAGTTTTTGCTATGAAAGTTTTGTCTTTTTTTCTTTTTCATTTATTTGGTCTGAATCTTTGAAAAATCATAGAAAATCATAAAAAAATCATAAAATAGAAAATCCAATTTTGTTAGACTCACATGAGTAGATCTACACAGTGAATATTTAATATGATATGCTTTAGTACAAAGTTCTACACGGTGAATATATAATTAATTAAAATAATTAGTAGTCTGCAGCTTCTATAATTATTTTGTTGAACTAAAGTATACCATATTATATGTTCACTGTGTAGATCTACTCATGTGGAGTCTAACAAAATTAGATTTTCTATTTTTTTTAATTTTTCCGTGATTTACTATGATTTTTAAAGATTCAGTCGGATTTTTTTTTAAAAAAAGGAAAAGGCAAAGGTGATGGTACTGTAGCAAACCATGGTTAATGTATCCAACCCGCGGGTTACTGTAGCAAAATCGCCGTCAAAACCCGCCGAGGGAGGAAAAAATACATGGTTTGAAAAGTTGAGGGAGGCGATTTGTCCGATTTTTGGAGTTGAGGGAGAAAAGTGAACTTGTGTGATAGTTGGGGAGGGAATGCGACTTTTTCCTTCTGCAAATCTTTACCGCCGCGCCGGGCCGTCGGTGGGAGCTTGTTCTGGGCGCAGCGGATATATAAAAAGCCCAGCAGCGGCCACATGTAGACTTGTCTTGTAGTATCTACACTGCTCGAGCCACACCGAGATTATATTCGACACCAAAGCTCGCGCTCTCTCGTTGCCTGCCGGCTTCAGGGCAGGCTTGAGCACACTGGGCGGGGGCAGGATCAACGACATGGCCGTGCCATACTCCGCGCTAGCCAAAGTGTGCCTCGCCGTGCTGACGTGCAACGTGGCTCTCGACGCCTATGATGCCCGGCGCGGCGCGACCCGGGCACGGCAGCAGCGTTCGTGTTCGTGTCCTACGCCGTCCTTGTGGTCCTGACGATGGGCCTTTTCATCCGTGCATTTCGCCCACGCCCTGGCGAGAATTGGCAGGTCTAGATCGGCCTGCGCGGGTGGCGTTGCGTGTCCTATGTCAACCTCCATCTTATCTTTTGTCGACAGAGTTTAGTCAAACGCACGAGGATGCAATTCATCGTGTTTTCCGCCAGGCGCCAGCCGTCTGACGCTTGCTGTTTGCACAAACTTCGGCAGGTGGATTGAGTCCTGTTCCGATCGATATGCGTTTTCTTCGGCCAAACGTGGCATTCCAAGAAAGCAAAATACTGCTCTCCTCTGTTCCAAGATACCCGCTTCCTGCGCAGGGGCGAAGCCAGCTTTAAATTCATGGTGGTGCACTGCTAAGGATACGTTTATAAACTGATAGCAATACATGGTAAAAAAATTTATTTAGCTAGTGGTAATTTTTCTTCTTACCGGTGCATGGGCACCAGGCAAGGTGAACGTGGCTTCGCCACTGTTCCTGCGCTGCTTAACCACTGTTTTCACCGTCACCGTACCTGTTGTTTTTTTGTTACCTCATGAGCGATTGGCGTTTGGACGCACAGCCGGCAGTCGCGTAGGATAGCCATTGTTCGTCCTCTGTACCGGATGGGGATTCATCGGATGACCGGGAGGGCATCTGTTGCGTGAAGAGTAGGAAGAAGAGGAATCCTAATTCTAATCTGTTTATACATTGGTTCTTACAAAATTCTGAGGCCTGTTGTCTTGTCTTTAAAAAAAATGTGGAAGCCAATACAATGGAGTAAGCTAGGGATTCTTTTCAGCGTGCATAAACACACGGAGACGAAAAACGCTAGTACTAACCGCGTGAAAACATAGGCAATTGTATATATGGTCACTGCCGGCATTCTGAATTAGCCTCGCTGATCAGTGGCCAATAAAGAGCGCCTGAAGCCACCGCCCGGCCGTCACCACCGCCACCGCCCCCAGACCGCGACGCCGGCCGGCAGCGGCATCAGCGGAGCCACCCTCGCCCCAACATTGCGGTGAGCAGAGTGGAGAGCGCCCACACCGCCCGCCTTGGCCCCCCCCCCGTCGCATGCGCCGCCCCAAGGCCGAACTCCTTGCAGAAATGCAGGAGCAGCAGCACACGGGCGTAGGCGATCGCCACGAACACGAAGCGTGCCGGGTCGCCCCACGATCTGTAGGCGGCCACGCGAGGGAGTTGCACGCCAGGGACGGCCAGGCCGAGCTTGTTGAGCACAGAAGCGCGGCCATGGTCACGGTCCATTATTCGTCCGGCGACGCCCCGCACTCCAAGTTTTCACCCCGTGGAACTTATATAGATTCGTTACGTATGGTATATGGCATGAATTTGAGTCGCCCAATGTTTGTTCGGTGGATTTGGTCAAAACGCGTTAAAGCCGCTCCAACGGTCGGCCGCGGCCTGCCTACCTGTAGAGACGAAGATTTTGGACAAATGTGTTTTTTGGAGCTGTTTGGATGTACTTTGTCAAAAGAAACAAACTCAAAATAAGCATCAACGATCATCACATCTGTTCTTTTTTTTTTTTTTTCTCGGTGTGCTTAATGCCATCTTTTTCATACATTGTAGGCAGAAGAAGAACCGAATGAGATGGCGCGGCATGGGCCTCGGATCCTACATTGTCGCATATGTATGGGCTCCTTTCGAACCGACGATGCACCGACTATGCTCCAATCTCGCCGACGTTCGTGCTCCTCATTGTATACGGTGCTCGCGACGTTAGCGTGCTTTCGTCACCTCGTGCCCCACGCGGGTCCTTGTGATTCGTGATCGCTTGGATTCGTGTCTCCTGTTGCCTATTCGATCATGCTCTTGTACTGTCTGCTCTCGATTCAAGAAGGGGAGTCGGAACTTGGACCTGTATGGTAGCCGCATGGCGTTGATATCACTAGCTCGCACCAACTATATAGTATCGATAGACGGGCCTCTATCAACAAACATGATTGCTTAGCCCTTGTATAGTATCGATTACCCGCTTCTTTAGCACGGGTTTCGTCGGGGAAGTATTCCAGTGCCAAATAGTCGAAGAGAAGATGGTTCGCGCTAAGGGTGACTAAAAGGCAGAAATTCTGTACGCCAAGAAGAAAAGAAAGTTTGTAGGGGTGAGAATGAACTTTCAAACCCTTTTCTTGCCCCTATCCTTTTGCTATGATTATGGAACTAAAGTCTGAAATAGTTTTTATCAATGTTTTTCATATCGGCTACTAGCAGGCTTGGCTTGCCCATCTCCTCGTAATTGAACTCGCATTCACCGGTCTTGTTCTTGCGGTTGGCCTTTTGAACATGAATGGTAGGAGCTCCAACATTCGAAGGCGGCGAGTTGAAAGAGTGGCAGGTGTATTGGCTACGCACATTAGTTGCTCGAGGCGAGTAATGCCGTGGGTAAGACAAGCTAAGCGAGTTGGCTATTCATTTCGGTTTTGAGCAGACATGTGCATCGGGTAGCAAGGCAAGCGGGTCAAATAGTTAGGGCAGCCGAGAGAGGCAAGAGCAGGGGAAGCAAGCAAGCCGGTAAGCCGAAGAGCAGGCCCAAGACAAGCAAGGCAAGGAACTCGGTTCGAACGAGTGGAACGAAAGTTCAATGACCCAAGCGCATTTAGTGGACCGATGCTATCCGACCGAACGAGATCACCCGAGGGGAAGTGCCCCGAGGCGAGTAAGAGTCCCAAGCCGGAGCCAAGCAAGGAAAGAAAAAGAGATAGTTTAAAATCCCAACCTACCAAATAGGTATTTCCGATTGGTATTCCGATTCCTATTCAGATTCGAGTGCCGGAGCTAAACTCGCCTAATTCCTGCCTTCTTACAGCTCTTCAAGGCTTAAACTCGTTTCTAGGTGAGCCCGTATTGTTAAAAATTTAGTGCGCTTAGACTCGCAGGAAGCACACCAGCTGCGTGCGTTGCGTGATTCCACCGTGTTTTTTGCACTTGACTCGGGCGGACAGTTGACCGGAAGATAACTTCGATTCGCCCGCCAGCGCGGGGGCGGCGTGCTTATCTTGTGTGACAACACTACGAGCGAGTAGCTCTTCTAGTCGGGCAGCTGTGTGGTGACGAAGCTAGTGAGCGAGAAAAGGTATGTGCGCACCCACTAACGGACAATAAACCGGATACTGCACGAACTTCTTTATCATGTAGAAGTTTGTTTTAAGCAAGCCCTTGCTTGATGTGACGAGTAAATAACAGATAAAGCGAGTACTAATGTGTAGAGTACGGAGTAAACATAGGTTGACCGGGATGACCCAGAGCTTTTTATCCATCCACTTGATTCAGTAATTTCATTCTATCTCGACTCGTGCAAGACAAAGCACTTCCAAACCCTAATATTCTCTGAAGAGCCGGTACTATGCGACCGTCCCCGCTTAGTTTTTTTCCTTCATTTTATAGCTCGCTCGAGACATGAAATGGTAGCATGTGGTGTTCTACCAATCGACCGCATGACTCAAAGACTGGAGGCGAGACAGGTCGTAGCAAACAGGGGTGGGCGCAGCGAACTGAACGTGTCTATAACATAAGGTTAGCCGACCCAAAACCTTAACTCCGAGCTCATGCCGCTTAATAGTGGAGGCGAGCCCGGAAACCCCGAAAAGCTGGGTATAATCTTTCTCGAGCCCGGACCCGTAGGGTTTTCTAAGCGAACCGCCCGAAAGCAGGGGTTCGAACGAACCGGGCGCGCAGCGAGGCGAAAAGCAGGGTTGGGTCAACCCGGGGCAGCGAGGCGGAAGCAGGGTTGGGTCAACCGGGGCGGCGAGGCGAAAGCTGGGCCCGGTCGAACAGGGGGGAAAAGCCGGGGCTCGGGAGTTAGTCTTTGGTCTACCTTAGTAAAAGAAGAATACATTAAATCCACAATGAGGCACACGCCTCAGTTCAAGATAGTGAGTGAAGCACGAAAAAGAAAGTAAGCACAACCGGATTTGTCACTATGTCCTTCCTTAACTTAAAGTAAACACCTTAGTGATTAGCTATAGCAAAAAAAGAAGCTGAATCCCTGAGCCATGGGGTCGCCTACTGTCTTTAAAAAGCCTTCAAATTTGATATGGAGGGCTACTGAAAGAAGCATCTTATTATAGCCCCGGAGAGAGTCTCATGGCCCCATCACATGCATCCCCTAAGAATAGCCGTCGTAAGACTGCAGTGAATAGGAGACGTTTGCAATTGCAAAAGAAGCCAAATGCCAATCGTTAGCCAAGCTAGCTTGAACTTCTAAAGGGGCTGCAGGGTATTCTCTTTCTTAAAAAGAAGTAAATAGGTCTTATTCTTCTGCTGGTTGGAAGGTGGAAGAGAAGACAAGGCAGCCTCGGTCAACTTACTCAATCCTTTCTTCGGCTCACTTACTTCGGCACTTCCTTCTTTTAGTTATAGAGAAAAGAATCTAGGCTACTTCTATTATATATAGAAGGTATGTTTTTTGGCACCCGCTGCTATTGATCGACAGACACGGGCGCTCCCTCCCCTTAAAACCCTCGTTGGCGTCGGCGTGTTGGTCTTACCTGTCAACTGGGTGGGACATAAGGGTCCGACATTGACCTATACATAGGTACTAGGCTCCGGTAGAAAGAAGTCTTTATCGATCCAGCCAAGGCGCCGCCCACAAGGATATGGGCAACTCTCTTGGTCTACCGAAGAAAAATACATCAAGCATACTATTGCTTGCCACAAATAGAGTCTCAAATTGGTAGGTTTCTGGCTGATTGCCAAAATTAAGTATACTGACTTGCTAAGCCAAGCAAAAAAGTAAGCAAATGGTTGGGAGGGCATGTAGAGCTGTAACGACAAGCATCATTGAATAGGAAAGGAAAAGCAAACTCCCAATGAAACTAGCCCGCAATCCACCTATTACCTGCCCGACGCCATTGAAAGAAAGTGCTACTGCTTTAACGGTATCGAAAAGGGTAGGACATGGAAAATAGATTCACCTTGGAAAATGTTTCTTAAAACGTGTATAACGCAATCTCTACAGAGACAGGTTAAAGATATGGGTATGGAAATTAGTAATGAATTCTTATTCCTAATGGGAAAGCTCCCGCTGATTTGAAGCCTCGCGCTTAAGTACGGGCACCTATAGCGTCCCATACACTACACTGACGAGCAGGTGACGGGCGCGATGGCGTCTGTGGCCATGCGCGATGTTGTGCAAGCCGAACCAATTCGGTCGGAACCAAGTCTCAAGATTTTTTGTTCTCGGCGTCGACTAAGCCAAACTGGTATGGCTTGCCTAAATTTTGGCATTCAAGTTTTGCCCATCAATCAACCTGGCCACGAATCAGAGCTTTGGATCCAGTCCAATTCATGTGGAGTGGAATCTAATGTCAAATTCCATCGTTACAACTGAACGTTTGGGTTGATCTGGAACCATTATATTCCTAAATTCACTGTTCAACTTACAAAATTTATGAAAGCCGTGGTAAATCAACAATTTAATGAACTAGTAATATTAATTCAGATTTTGTCAAAGAGTTCATGTAATATCTCAACGAGTTTATTTACTGCCGGCCTGTACTAGATTTCTCTTTAATGCCAAGGCAAGGCACCCTGCATCGATTTCACTGGCATACATAAACCCACTAGTGACGGTAACGGAAAAAGCCTTTGCCCCCTGCGACACAGCTCACGCAAAACACGATCCAGTGTCGTGCGCGCAAAGGATCCGCGCTCCAAAACTCTCCTAGGAAAATGCCACAAAAAAGAAAACAAACCTAAAGAAGTCGCAGGCACATTTTACAGAAAGCCCCTCGTCTCTATCCAAAATCCGTTCCAACATCACTAGGCGCAGCGCCTGGCCGCCCTACATAAACCCTGCTCTCCGCTGGTCTCTCTACCGACAAGGCACAGCTAGCTCCTGCACAACTGCACAAGAGCTCCAGTTCTGGTCAGGTAGATGGACCGCCATGGGCTTCGCCACGGCTTACTGACCAAGCTCGGCTTCGCCACGCTGACAGGCAACTCGGCGCTCGCCATCTATCGATCGCGCGACGACCCGGCCGCCCTCGCGTTCGTGGCCGGCGCCTACGGAGCCATGACGCTGCTCTTCCACTTCCTGCGCAGGTTCGAGCGCGCGGGGAAGGCGACGGCGGCAGAGTCGTCATCATGGACGCGCAGTATTGCGCGCTTGCTAAGGTGGGTTTCGCCGTGGTGACGTGCCACGCGGCGCTCGACGCCTACGACGACGCCCGGCGCGACTCGGGCTCGGCGGCGTTCGTCTTCGTGTCCTACGTTGTCTTTGTGGTCCTGATGGGCCTTTTCGTCCGTGCATTCGCCCGCGCCCATGCCCACGCTGGCGAGAATGGGCAGGAGGACTAGATCAGCCTGCGCGGGTGGCGTTGGGCGCCGCTGATGCCCTCCATATGGTCGCCAAATTAGGGTTGTGGGTGTTTTTCCTAAATAAATCTTGATTGTGTTGTAGTCTGAATCCGTGTTTCGATTGCCAAACGGATGCGTCGTCGGTTTCCTCGTGTGTCCGAGTGTGTATGTTTCGCCAGAATTTGCTTGTTTTGTCAGTTGGCCTGCAATAAATTCGATTGGTGCACGCTTCTGTCGCCATTCAGAGACGTCGCACCCAGGGTGGCGCGCTGGTGTGGGTTTTGGGCGTTCTTGCTTAATAATCCTTGATCCAGAGTGGAGTCTGAATTCGACGGTTTCCTTGCGTATGCCTTGTGTTGTGCCACCGGAACGGCTTGTTTCGTCAGTTTCCTTGCAATACGTGCTGTTTTTGCTGCAGTTCTGTATGTTCAACTTTGTTAGTTTCGTTTGCAACTTGCTCTGGCCAGCTGTCGTGCGCTGGAGGATTCAGATTTGCGCTTTGCACCTCCGAGGAATCCAGGATGTACGTGGCGCTTACGCGGCACCCTGTGTGCTGACTTGGCGGGAGTTGGACATGCACGAGTAGTAACATGAGAATCGTTTTTTAAAGGGTCAGTAGGGGAGCCCCCTGCCTATATTTTTCCATTTTCGAGTAATAGCGTCATGATCTCCTTCCACTAGGGAGGGCTGAAGTGATTGTAAAACTCCGTTCCCCTAGTGCGTCATTTGTGGCGCGTCGTTGTAAACTTTACTGTAGTTTCTTTGCTTAATATAAAAAAATGTGCAAACCTTTTACATGTTTGAGAAAAATATTTTTTCATTTTCATTATAAAGGAACATTAAGAAAGTACACCAGCCAAAAGTCTGTACAAAAGGAGGAGCAGAGGGAGGGAGGAACAAGGAACATACAACAAACAGGAGGTAAGGTTTGTACAAAGAGGGAGCAGGGTACGGAGGAACAAGGAACATACAACAAACAGGAGGTACAAGGCATGAAGGCCCAAAGAAAAAAAGAAGCACTAACACTAAAACTAGAGCTATGGTCAAAGCTAACACTATTGCTAAGAGAAACTTTCCAGCCATGATGAAACATGAATTTTCTTTCGCATTCTTGGCCTTGATACACACTAGGCCAAGCTCTTCTTGAAAAGTCTTTTCCAATTAGAAAAGCTACGGGTGTCACGATCAAAGATGATATTGTTCCTTGTTTTCCAAATAATCCAGCATGTTGTGATCAAAATTTCCCTAAAAATGGGATTACCAAATGTTCTCCTTGCTTCTATAATCATGTCAAGTGGATCCAATCAAATGGGTGTCCCAATGAATGTGAAGGGAGTTCCAACAGTCCCTGCTAAATTGGGAGCCAAAAATTGATGGAAAAGCGTTTCTTTAGAGCCTGAGTAACAAAGGACACAACTATTAAAGTAATGCAAATTTTTGTTCTTCCTTCTAAGAATATTCCTAGTATTTAACCTCTGTAACAGTGTCCATGCAATTAAATTATTAACACATCTTAGACGCATGCAGTGGTGGAGCTAGAGCAAACTCGATCAAGGGGGTGCACTTGTATTGTGGGTGTACATATTTT
This sequence comes from Hyparrhenia diplandra, assembly GCA_015847255.1. NCBI lineage: Eukaryota > Viridiplantae > Streptophyta > Magnoliopsida > Poales > Poaceae > Hyparrhenia > Hyparrhenia diplandra. The sequence goes on along the minus strand of JADLZK010006998.1, from coordinate 148,163 downwards.
AATTTTGTGAGTGCATGTATGGTGAAAAAAATGAACAAAAACACTGTTTTTCCATTTTTCTGTGCAGTTACCGTAGCTCCTAGTTTAGCTCTGATGGACGATAATAGTAGCGTCAACAACTCAGCATGCCCATCGATCTCAAGCAAACGGAACAATAATCATACGCAGTTCACATCATTCATTCATTAGTTGGTCAAAACTAATAGTACGGTGTATGCCGCTACTATAATTAGCCTATTTAATTTGATGCTACTGTATATATGAACAGTGATATAGATTACTAAAATAGCAAACATGCATGGATTTTTAGCTTACTATATAGCAAGCAACTACCAAACAACACAAAGTCACAAATGCATTGTACACTGGCCTAACTTGTCTGATTCAGGTTCAGACCAATAATTTAAAGAACTGTCAACTGTGTCGAGAAAATTTTTACTTTCTGATTCAGTTTTTTTTTAAAAAAAAAATCTTCTAGACCTCAACTGGGGAAGCTAAACTACGACAGGGGACTATTTGTCTGTTGTACCTGATGAATACTATAGGGTTTCCTAGTTGCCAGATTACATGCATGTAAGTCCAATTTATAGTTCTTAAGAGCAGCTTCAATGGTTGCCAATAATTTACTCCCAATATCCATTAGTTTAAAAACACCAGTCTCTAACAGTTTCCAATACATGACTTACAATAACCAAATTTGGGCCCAACTGAACAATTAGTTGGTCTCGGTAGTTGATCGAGAGGACTCCCGGTCTCTCCTCGTGTGGCTCTCCTTGCGCGGCGCCGTCCGTTCCTCGCGCGAGAAGGATTGGCGTGGGATGCGCGCGAGGCGATCCCGCATATATTTACGCTGCAGGGGGAGGATTTTTCCAAGTTCCTAAAGATTGAGAGTTGATATTGGAAACTGTTGGAGGACGATTTTTTTTTCCAAGAAATGAGACTAGGAGTTGATATTGGCAACTGTTGGAGTTGCTCCTCCTTCAGTTACGTCTAATCATAATCATAGTAGGACAATACATGCAGAGACAAGAGAAAAATTACCAAATAAACAAGTTAACCTACCTACCTAACGGCCTTATTATCTGGACCACATGTTACATGTAGATTACGCGTCCAGGCCCGAGTGAATAATGTGTGTTGTCATGAGATACATCGTGGGTAAAAGTACAACACCACGTCAGAAGCTTCGGCTGGACGTTATTACTGTTTGTACAGAATGCTATTCGTATGTATTTACCCGTCAGTATCAATGCGTCTCGTCGAATTCCAGAACCAAACAGCGCATCATACGTACTCCCTCCGTGACTTGGTAAAGGAAGTCCTTTTTGACAAGGTTTGGGTCAAACATTGGGAATGTAAATCATCAATAACTTTTAAGTTGTTGAGTTTGTAAATGTCAAACTTATATGAATAGATTTGTCTTAAAAATACATTTATAAAAGTATACATATATCATATTTTCATAAATATTTTTAGAATAACAAGAGGTCAAAGTTGTGTTTTGGAGACCGTGTCGCTGTCCTAAAGGACTTCTTTTTACCAATACGGAGGGAGTAGTTGGTAGTACCGTCTGTACCGGATTGTCAAATCAACAAAATAAAATTTAGGACACAGATTTTAGCTCGAATCATAGATTCCAATACAACCTGTGTGGGTATTATTGAATTTTTAGAATTCCTTTCCAGTTTGAATGATACAACCTGTGTGCATTGCATTGACCAATGAAATGCGTCATGCGATCGAGATGCGTCATGCGGTGTTGACATTCAAATTTGTCATAAGTTGAAGTTTCCATCGAACATCGTGATAAGACAAAAGGGACATCGAATCATCCATGGAGACGAAGTGAAGAATACGTTAAAAAATGTGCTCCTCAAAGATATGTTTGGGTCATCCATGATATTGGAAGGATATTCGCTCCATGATACCATAAGGATATCCGGTGAATAGTGAGTGTTACCATAGGATCATGTATCCCACCTGAGAGGAGTGGCGAGCTAAAGGAAATCGAACTTCAGAGTATCAGCATAGGATCATGTATCCCACCCGAGAGGATTGGGGAGGAGTTGCCCTTGCCCCTAAGATTGGCTCAATTGGGGGTCGACGAAACGCCGCTACCACCGAATGCATAACGCCGGTAAATTCTGCGAAAATCCAAAAATGGTGCGAGCACTAGGATTACGTGTGGTGAGTTTTTATTATCATTAATTAATAGCATTGTGTTTTATAATGACAAAAGTGGGTAATTAAGATATAAGTTTATGAGGATACTTTAGCGATTACGTAATGGCATGGTGGGTAATTTTTAGAAGAACGTAATATAGATCTATGCGACGTGCTATTGACTATTGATAGGAGCAGTTTAAACTTTTCTTTATATATGGGTATATATATATAAGATTAAAGTTATAGTTATTTGACTTTTTCAAAGTAAGTAGTAGTAGATGCATGCTATGCGACGTGCTGTAAAGGCCGGGTCTCTCTGGTTTGAGTCAAATCAGTCAATGGAAAGGACCGCGTGCAACATGCGGCGGCGTGGCCACCGGAAGAATCCGATGCCGGGGGAAGTCGGGCAGGGAGGGCAGGGCAGATGGGATGACCACGCTGGCTAGCGGCGCACTTCAACCAGCGGTCGTCCACAGATTGGATTCACGGTAGTCCGTAACCCCTCGTCTATTACAATATGGCTTCCCAAGTTCCCATTAAGTAGTTTCTTTTTTTTTTTAGATATAAGGGAGCAAAGTTCCAAACTTCCAATACAGTAGTTTCATGGAGAAGGTTTCGTACTTTTCTACACAGGGTAATGTCCCCGAAGTTGCTGGACACAGGCACAACTGCACAAGTACAAATATAACGCCTGGCTCGTCAACGCCTTAATCAACGGATAAGGCTCAGGTTGGCACTTCCACAGCTTCGCTCGCACCACCATCTCTCACTCACAGTCTCACCTGCTGCCACGCGCGGACACTCCAGAAACTCCACCAGTGGCCATGGCGGAGAACAACCGCGGGCACAACACCTGGGTCACCGGCGCGGGCTTCGGCGTGCTCACCGAACCAAAAAAAACTGTGTCGATGGAACAAAAGTCAGACTCCTCGATAGCGTCGTGCCACTTGGCAGGTTAAGTCGTCACCGAACAGATGTGTTTCCTTGTTAACTGGGGCAGCCCCTCTCATTGGCTAGGCGACGTTTTGAATGGTGGAGCTTTCTGTTGTGGGCAGCGTGGCCCTGTGACCATGTATAAATTTCAGCCCAATTATTGTTAGAAGAAGGTGGCCCAATTACGACGAAACATTCCCTCAAAAAAAAAATTACGACGAAACAGGCAACGCGGTTTGGCCGTCGACACTCGAACAAGAACAACACAGACACGTTTCTCACCAAAAAAAAAAAAAAAAAAAAAAAAAAAAAAGAAAAAGAATAAGAGGCTGTGAACAAAACTGAAATTGTTTTACATATCGGCTGTCGGCAAAGTAGTGCTGGTCAATGGCGGTAGTACTTACATACAGAGTACAAACGGATTAAGGAAGCTGGTGGTGCTTACTCGGTTTATGTCGGTTTCGAAAGTCTATATAGTCTCAGGTTTCAGCAGCTCACGGGTTCCCCGCTTCTCGATCTGTCGTACTCTTAGCATGGAACGGCAGCCTTCTGTTCTAACGATCATAAGCTTCACCGTGCTGGCATTCAACTCGGGCCTCGCCATCTACAACTCCTGGGCCGACGACCTGGCCTCCGTCGCGTTCGTTCTGCTCGCTGACACCGTGCTCCTGCTGCTCTTCCTCTGCCTCGTCAAGTTGGAGCGCACCAGGGCAGGAGGAACAAGCAGGGGAAGGCTGAAGACCGTCGTGTGGGCTCTCACGACGCTACTCACGGCCATGTTCGCGTCCAGGGTGGCGTATCTCATGTCGCCGGTCGTGGCCACCGTGGTCTGGCTCATGGCTGCAACCACGACCGCCGGCGGGTTCTGGGCCCTCTTCTTGAATTAATCTGTATTTTCCTTGTGGTCGACTTGCTCGTTTATGGTGTAGAACAATACATTTGTATGGATTAATGTGTTTTGCGTAAGGTACTGTATGTTTTAATTGTGGCAATGAATCTTTTTTGTACGAAAATAGTTGTCATTTGTATTTACGTTCAGTGGGTGTACAACACCACGTCAGAAGCTTCGGCTGGAGCCGCTGGACGTTATTACAGGATCAATAGGCACGTCCGCATCGCACGTACACCATGAATCTTGTTGGCTTCGATTTTTTCGAAATAATATACCTGGGGACATGTCGGTCGCTAGAAGGCCGCAGGGTATCTGCCGGCTGGATAGTGTTCTGTCGGGGCTGAGACACAGTGGGCTCATCAGGAGCCGATAGGCTTATCGGCTTTCGTATGCGACTGGACCATCCTCTTTGGAATTAGAGATTGGACGGCCCAGCGGCTTCGCTGTGGTAGCTGGCCCAGTATAGCGCTGCTTATTTCGTACGTGAGTTGTCGCTAACTGTATCTGTAAGGCGTGTCTGCAGCGTCGTTCCTCATCAGTTTGATGTTATGCTTCAATTCAGAAATGCGCTAGCCTGTTGGGTAAATTAATTAACACCAACAAGTTCCAAGGCAACAGGAGGGTATTTGTCATTCTCAGCACAAACATAGCCGATCGTTCTCGCATTTCCGTCCGTGGGATGTAAAGATTCACAACGTACCATTGATCAAACAAGTGACGCTTCTTTTTCTGAAAATACACATGTTGCCACATCGCTAATCGAACATCTGAAAACTGGCATGCTTCAGTACTTACTGACTCTTGGCATGTTGCAATATCTTGGATGGGTGGTTAAATTGTGATTTAGGGGTCACAAACTGTCAAATTTGATTGACGGAGGGTTGGAGCGTCAATGGACAGCGCCAATTTATAAAATCAGTACCAGCACCTACTGTATTTATTTACTCGGAGTACTTGTATACTATTCCAGTAGTATGCCAGTACGGAGTACTATGCCATAATCAAATTGGTCTGCGCGCTAGCCCCCACTCAGATACCTAGTAGCGACGAGAAGAAAAAAAGCTCAGGAGTACTCTTTTGAATTCAAAACAGAGCGTCCCGGCTCCATCCAATTTGGACCAGCGCTATTCTGAATTTTGAATTTCATTTCAAAGATGCATGGCGCCGCGCAGCACGCCTGTTTTGCCTGGAATTTAATTAAAGACACTGAGTACCACTGACTCTGAAGACAGTGCCCGGGCGAGCGGGCAACGCTATAAAACGAAGACCAGACTGCTTGGTCGTTTCAATTCATCGCCACCAGTAATCAAGGCTTATACTAGTAGGCTTAAACTTCAAATCCTGCATTGCCGCCCAGAAAAAAACCTTCCCCAATCCCTTTCTCTGCGAGCACCGCATGGACTGGGGCCATTCCGGGCTAACCAAGCTGGGCTTCGGTGTCCTGGCGTGCAACTCGGCGCTCGCCGTCTGCAGATCCTGGGGCGACGCCGGCGCCGTCACGTTCGTGCTCGTCGCCGACGCCGCACTTGTCCTGCTCTTCGTCTGCCTCCGTGAGTTCGAGCGTCGCCGTGGCAGAGCAGGGAGCGGCAAGATCAAGGCCGCGGTGTGGGCGCTCACTGCGCTGCTGACGGTGATGTTCGCGTCCAGGGTGGCGCCGCTCATGCCACCGGTCGTCGGTGCTCTGGTCTGGGGGCATGGCGGTGGCCACGGCCGTCGGTGGGCTGTGGGCGTTGTTCTTCAACTAGCTGGTCGCCTACTAGTCCCTATAAGTTGTACTCGTGCACGGTCTGTATTTGCCTGTGTCGCTATTTTTTGTACGAATGTACTTGTACATTCGATTTGTTGTGTGTGCTAATAATTTTCCTGTTTGTACAGAATGCTATTCATTCGTGCGTATTCCCGTGTGGATATTGAGTTTTTAGAAATTCCTGTCCAGTTTGAACGATACAACCTGTGTGCATTGCATTCATCAGTGAAGGTGTACCACACATGTGCGTGGCAATATCAGTTAACTATGACCGTCGGCTTGTCGGGATGATCCGCACCGCCTTTGCTCTGTCACCGTCGTTTGGACGGCGTGGACGGTGCCGCGTAGGAGTACGTGGCACAGCACTTCACCCACGTCCTCGGGCGGTGGTGACGGTGTCATGGTTATCCACTTATCCCGTCGTGGGCCCTCTGAGAATATTTTAGCTTTGGATCACAATAAAAGTACTCCCTCCGTCCCTTAAGATATGTCGTTCTGGGTTGGGATGGTTGTCCCTTAATATGTGTCGTCCTGGTACAGTAGGCATAGGTGCAGGCTCCCACCATGCCTCGTGCTCGGCGCTGCAGGCGTACGGCAGCAGCCTTGGCCACACACACCACTTCCCCCGGCTGGCAAGTGTTTGTTTTTAAGTCCCCCGGCCGGCAAGTGTTTGTTTTTAAGTCAAGAAAATGCATTGCATGCGTCACTGTTGAAAAAAGGCTGTTGCGACCTGCCCATTGTACCGCTGCAGGCGTAGGGGTGCCTAGCTTCCTTGTTTCCTGGGCCAAAACTTAAAACGACATACAAAGAGGGACAGAGGGAGTAGACAAAACCAGGTTGGGATTCTGAATAGTAGTCATGTTCAAACTGGTTTTAATTCCAGGGCTAATATAGTGTCATCTTTTAAGGGAGTGGGCCCTCAAGTTGTAGTAGATGATAGGTAGAAGAGCCTGAAACACACAGAGGTAGTCTTTCCCAGGAGCTAGCAGAAGAGCTAGAAGAGAAATCCTGGACTAAAATAGTTAGGAAGAATAGACCAAAGAAAAAGTTTAGATGATAGGTTTGTTTTGGAATATAAGAGGTCTAAATAAGCTTGGAAGGTTACCTGCCTTAGTTAGCAGGATTAAAAGTTCTCATGCAGATATAGTAGGAGTTATAGAAACTAAGAAAGAGGATTTTGGAGTAGGATTTCTTAGAAATCTAACTGGCAGTGTTCTTTTTGAGTGGGTTTGGCTTCGTGCAAAAGGCACTACAGGAGGAATTCTAGTAGGTTTTAATAAGGACAAGTTTTCAGGTCAAGTAGTTGATTCCTGTACTTTTTCCATTAGTGTCATGCTAACTGATGTCAAGTCTGGTTTCTGCTGGAAACTTATAGTAGTGTATGGTTCTCCTTATGAGACTGGAAAATTAGACTTCCTAGAGGAATTACATCTAGTTATGGGCAAATGGAATGGCCCAACTATGGTAGTGGGAGACTTTAATCTAGTGAAGACAGCTGCTGATAAAAGTAATTTGAACATTAATTTTAGATGGACTGAGCTCTTTAATGAATGGATAGATGGATGGGCTCTGATGGAGCTAAATCCTAGTAATATTAAATATACTTGGACAAACAATCAAGACCCACCTATTCTTGCTAGAATTGATAGAGTTTTTATTTCTAATGATTGGGAAAAAGCTTTTCCCCTAGTTAGAGTAAAAGGTCTAGAAAAAGTTCCAAGTGATCATAATCCTCTACTATTAGACTCGGAGATAATCTTGACATTATTAAAAAACAGTTCAAATTTGAAAAGTGGTGGCTTAGTAAGGAGAGTTTTTCTCTAGTCGTAGAAAAGGCTTGGACACAACCCTGTAAGGATACCAAAGTAGCATAGATATATGGCAATTCAGGATTAGAACACTAAGAAGACTAGCTAGATGATGGGCAACCAATGAAGTAGCTAGCATGAATAGAACTAAAGTAGAATTAGCTTTGGAATATAATGATTTAGAAAATGAAATGGAGAGTAGAGTGTTGTCCCTTGCTCGAATTGAGTAGATTTAAACAGATTACTAGTGAGCTTGAAGATATTTAGGTTTTAGAAGAAATTAAAGTCAGACAAAGGTCTAGGGATAGGAACATTTTAGAAGGAGACAGAAATACAGCCTATTTTCATGCGATTGCTAATCAAAGGAGTAGAAAGAAAAGAATAGAAGAATTAGAGGGTCTAAATGGATTAGTGACTCGACTAGAAAGGTATGATTGACATAGCATGTCAATTTTTATAACAGCTGTTTGCAAAGGAGGATAGATTAGATGCTAGATTAGCAGGAAATTTCTGGGATCCTTGTGATTTGGTGACTGAGGAAGAAAATGCTTTTCTAACTCAACCTTTCACAGAAAAAGAGATCAAGGAGGTAGTTTTTAGTTGCTATTCGATGGAGCTCCGTGTCCCGATGGAATATCCTTTATGTTCTACCAAAAATTTTGGGAGTTTGTCAAGAATGACTTGTTAGCTATGTTTAATGATTTTTCTCAAGGCAAATTAGATCTTAGTAGGCTTACTATGCTCTGATCACACTTATTCCAAAGGAGGAAGGGGCAACTTCTATGAAAAAGTTTAGACCTATTAGTCTTATAAATTGTAGCTTCAAAATTTTCTCAAAAGCACTAACCATTAGATTAGGAAAGGTGATAAGTAGATTGGTGATGCATCTTAGAAAGTGTGGTGATTGCTCACGAGTTAGTCCATAGTATTAATAAAGAAAAAGACCCCGGAGTGATCATCAAACTAGATTATGAAAAGGCCTATGACAGAGTAGATTGGGATTTCCTCTTTGAAATCCTAGAAACTAGAGGGTTTAATACCACCGATCAAGTGGATTTGAAGGACCGAAAAGGCGACTAGAGGGGGGTGAATAGGAGCCTCGACAAAATGCTTTCGAATTTGCGACCTTGTAGCTCTCACAACCCCTCTAAGCAAATCGACCAACTCACGGAAGAATCACGACCTTCTTTGCAAGGTGGATGACCTAGGGATTGCCCTAGAGTCACAGCGGATCAACCGAAGACACCACAAAGCGATTGCACGAACAAGCGAGAGAAAAAAAGACCACTTCAGCAAATACCGGACTTGTCCGGGTTGAATACCGGACTTCTCCGGTTGAAATCAGCACTCAAGAAATACCGGACATGTCCGGGTTGAATACCGGACTTGTCCGGGTTGAAATCAGCACAAACTCACTCTCGGGAAAAATCAAAACCCTATCAAATGACCTCCTAAAATCATGAAATTTTAACCCTAGCCTTTTTGGTACTGTGGACAACCTCTCCACAAAATTTTAGCCCCAAACTCGAAGTTTAGAAATACCGGACTTGTCCGGTTGCATACCGTGACATGTCCGTATTGTCGGGTGAAAAACTGCTCGAACTCAAAAACGCCTCAAGACAAAAAAAAAAAATCGGAACTTCCTCTACGCTTGATCTTTGGTCACGATTTTTAAGCCATAGAATCACGGCATATAGGTGACAAGATTCCCCCAAGAGATTTGGCAAAAGATCGAGTAAATCACCGGGAATTTCAATTCTCCCTTCACACCAAAAACCACGAACTCGAACACAAAATCGTCCAAATCCGATGACTCAAGAGGTTTCTGAAGATTTCCTTCGGTGAAACTCTTTGGTTCTTGGTCAAGATCGAATTGGGACAAAAGGAATCACTCCAAACGGACTAGAAACGACGAATCCAAGAATTAGAAGGAGGAGGGGAAAAACAGACAAAAATAGAGTTGCAAGAACACATATCGCAAAGACACTCGCACACGATCCATCGATCCAAAAATCCCAGAGGGCATGCACACTCTAAGGGGTGTGCTTCCTATGAACAAAGGATCACAAAATGTCTGGACCTCTCACAAAAGCAGGGGAACTACTGGGAAGGAAACCCTAATGGAAATGGCAAACTGGAGAGGCAAGTCTGGGGGATGGGACTGCCTTGATATTTATAGCCCAAGTCCTAGCGACTGTGCTATTACTACTATACCCCTATGGATACAATTGCCGAAGCCACTTAGCCAGGGGCATAATGGTCGGACTTGGGTATCTTCTGATCCGACGACCACCGCGCCTCCTCATCTGCAGCCTTGCTCCACGCAATCTCCCAGATGCCGCCACGTGCCGTCCTTCCGTCCACCGGAACGTCTCGGGTTTTGAGGCCCAAACCCGTGAAACCTGCCACCGATGGTTTTGAGGCCCAAACCACCAAACCCGCCCGTGGTTTTCGTGGGCAAACCACCAAACCTCCTCGACACGTGTCATCGCCGTCTTGACCGCCCGAAGTCGCCAAGTCATCCGCTCCCCCCTCGCTTCCGCACGCTTCGCCGCCTTGACCCGATCGACACGGTCCCGCCACGCCCCCTTGCATCCGTCGATGTCCCAGATGTCGCCACCATAGCTAGCCACCCAGCGATCCGGTCCCTCGGTCCAAGCCTCACGTCCGTCCTTCACCTCCGCGGTCCGTCGGCCCGACACGTCCTCCTTGGCCCCTTCACCTCGCCGTCAGCTACCATCTCCGCGCTCCACACCTGTACAACATGAACCAAGAGATACATCTTCGACACACTACACGTGTGCCGGTGAACATAGCCGAAGCATAAAGAATAAATGAAAATAGAATTAAAATGTTGATCGTTGACAATCACTCAATCACAAAACTAAACACATGTGACCTAAATCAACCATGTGTTCGCAGGATTAAGATGCTTGTAATAGGAGGGTCAGCAGGGGTAGTAGTGAATGGAGAAAACAGTAAATTCTTTAAGATTGGTAAGGGTTTAAAACAGGGTGAACCAATCTCACCCCTTCTGTTCAATCTAGTTGGAGATGTCCTGACTAGAATGTTGATTAAAGGAGCCAAAGAGAAGCTGATCTCGTGGTTTAGAAATAGATTTAGAGAGGATGGAATCTTCTCCTTACAATATGCAGATGAGACCATCCTCTTCTCTGATGCAAACCCAGACCACCTAGTAAATCTGAAGGTGTCTTGGCTTGTTTTGAATAAGTTTTTGGCATGAGGATAAATTTCAACAAAAGTGAAATAATACCTATGAATGTGTCTGAAGTTGTTGCTCATAATATAGCTCATATTTTTACTTGCCCATTAGGAAAATTCCCTATTAAGTACTTAGGCATACCTTTACATTATGAGCACTTTAAGAGAGAGGATTTGCAACCCCTAGTTGATAAGTTGTTAAAAAGGATAGCTGGTTGGAGAGGTAACCTCCTTTCACATGCTGCTAAGGTAGTGTTGATTAGGTCAGTACTAAGTAGTATACCTGTTTATTTACTATCCTTTATCAAATTTCCTAAGTGGGCTACTAGGATTCTGACTACACACTTAGCTAATTGCCTCTGGAATGACAAAAATGGCAATCACAAATTCCATTTAGCAAATTGGGAGAGTGTGGCCATGTTAAGAGAGCATGGTGGTTTAGGAATACCTAATCTTAAAGATTTAAACCTCTGCTTACTTGCTTCTTGGATAAAGAGATACAATCTAGATAGAGACAAGCTATGGAGACAGTTAGTAGACCAGAAATATAGAACAAATGATCCTAACATCTTTTGTACTCCTAGTACAGAGGCTTCCAATTTATGAAAGGAGTCCTCTAGGCTGCCAAGGCAGTCTATTTAGGCTATAGGTGGAAGATAGGAAATGGTAAAAGTATAAAATTCTGGGAAGATACCTGGCTTGGTCAATCTAGTTTGGCTATACAGTTTTGGGAGTTATATGTGTTGGTTAATGAGAAAACGGGTACCATAGCTGAGCTATGGGATGGCAACAACCTAAAATGCACCTTCGTAAGGTGTGTTGATCAAAGGCTGATGAATATTTGGTATGAAATATTTCAGCTAGCATCTACTATAGTACTGACTGATGAAGATGATTCTTTAATATGGCAGTTTAACTCTAATGGCAAATATTTTTTACAATCCTTATATAAGATTGTAAATTTCAGAGGTATTCTTCCTGTACATGTGCCTGCTGTGTGGCATCTGAAGGTGCCACCTAGAGCTCAATTTTTCCTTTGGTTGTTGTCAAAGAATAAAGTTCTAACTAGAGATAATCTGAGTATCAGACTACAGATTGATGATAGAATCATTATTTTGTTACGAACTAGAAAATGTGAATCACTTGTTCTTTGAATGTGTTGTAGCTAGACAGATGTGACTATGTTTGTCTGAAACTTGTGGTAGAAGTGTAGGGATAGACTTTGTTTCTATTGGTCAAATGTGGGTTAGCAATAAGAAATTCCTTGTGGATAACTGCTTTTATGCAGCAGCCCTGTGGGGGTTATGGAAACTAAGATGTACGATGTGTATGCAGGGTACACCATGGATAGGTGTGAAAAACTTACTTATGAAGATAGTTGCCATGTTACAAACTTGGGAGGTCATCTGTCCTCTAAACAAGAAAACAGAGTTTGGTTTCAAGTTGAACAAACTGAAAAGGATTGCTACAAAGCAGGAAAGGATTTCTGGATGATGCAAGTGCAGAACAAGTGGGACATGTTCCTATTTCAGAATGCTGGTGTTGATAAGATGATGGAACTACCGATGGAAGCCGTGGTGAAGCTCAATGGAACTGCTGGTCCTGAACCTGAAGGATGTGACAGGAAGTGGATGAAGCTGGAGAATACTCATCTAGTCTAAATAATCTTTGTTTTCTGTAATCTGTGCGTTTCTTAACCTTGAGAGGTGAACTAGAAACTCTTTCTTGGGAACGGTTTGAGAATGAAGGGTGTTACCCACCCAAGTGTTGTAAACTGATATACTTTTGTCTTTGGTTTAATGGTAAAGGCAGGGGCATAAGGCCCTAGAATTCTAAAATAAAGAAAACAGTTTAGCTGAACAAATCTATAAAAATACTAATGATATTTATTTATAGTACCGAATAAGTATAATTAGTCTGGGGAGCAAGGAATGATCTCATTTTTAGAGCAATTCAGCCTCGAATTTCAAATTGCAGAAATCATCTAGCTAAAGAGTTCTCTTTGCTAAAATTCAGAGTAAAGCCCGGTCTCCTTGTGCAATTTCACTTATGGATACAAAACCTCTTGTAATGGCTTGGCTCGTTCTTATTTTTTTTTTTTTTTTTTGGTTCCTTAAGTTGTATTCGGACCTCTTGTACCTTGTACTTTGTTGTTTGTTTCAAATAAATCACTGTAGAGACTTCAGTCCCTCCAGATTCCTTAAAAAGTATAATTAGATCAAATATATAACACACGTATTTGGAATTATAACGATATTTTCTATCACTATTGGAAAATGGAATGTCATTTCTTTAATGAATGAAAACGGAATATCTTTGGTGGTCAATGCAACTATTTCTTGAGGTGTGAAACTAAACCTCCAAGAAATATGTCATCACCTTGTAAGTTGCATGAAACTTTTTGATATGTATATTCTTAAGTGCTAACATGCACAAATGGTCAAGATAATTTCACAATTTTTGGAGTGCTCGAGCAAATCATCAAGCTAATTCCATATCTCCTTGAGTGTTATTAAAACCTCCAAGATAATAGTAATTCAACATTTCATTGGGTGTTATTTAACATTGCCAACAAAAATGTGCATTTTCTTGAGTGTACTTGGAAATTACTAAAAAGTGTTTTTTATAGGAAAAGTATTAAACCTATCGATCCAACTTTTAGATAAATTTTTGATATGATAACGACGTTTATTGTTTTTCATTTTGCGAACGATAGCATGCTAGCATACTCCCTCCATCCAAAAAAAAAAATGTCGTTTTAGGTTTTCAACAATCACGTTTGACTATCCGTCTTATTCAAATATTTTAATAAATATATTTATTTTGTTATGACATATTTTATCATACTTTCATAATGATTTATTTATTTTCTAATTTGCATAAATTTTTTAAATAAGACGAATAGTTAAACATAATGTTTGAAAAAGTAAAAACGACACTCTTTTCTACGGAGAGTATGTAGCTAGGATCCTTTCATCGTCTAGCAGACATTTATTGACTTTAGGAGAAAAAATATATAGTTGTGGACAAAGTTCTAGAATCTAGACCCAACCTTCAGTATGACATTGACGTTTTTGTTCCTATTACTATTTTTCTCTTTTTTCTTTACGCACTTGGCGACTAAGAATCCTCAGCTGCTCTCACCTGCTCTTCTTCCAGGTAATTATTATATCAAAATATAGCAATTATTTAAGTAGTAGTAATAGTAGTAGATGATTCTGAATCAGTGTAGCTTAATCAGAGCCGGGCCGGACGGCGACCGGAAGCTGAATGGTAGCGCTCGTGCTCCGGAGTACGTGGCGCCGACTGGCAAACATGAGATGAATCCTGAAGAAGTCGCGAACAAACAGTCGCCGGCCAGTTGGTGCAGCACACTAGGCAGCGATCGAGCGAGGTCAGGTCTTGGCGAGTTGGCGTCTTGCCTCTGGACCCATGTGGCCGCTGTCAGCTAGTAGTGTGATCCTTCCCCATCGTGCTGGAGGATTCAGATTTGAGTTTTGCACCTCCGAGGAATCCAGGATGTACGTGGCGCTTACTACGCGGCACCCTGTATGCTGACTTGGCAGGAGTTGGCCATGCACGAAGTAACCTAACATGAGAATCGTGACCATCGACGTGTTGCGCTGTCCCATTGGTCACGGCTTTATTCGCGTCCGGGTGGCGCCGACGATCGTGCCGCTGGCCGTCGGGGCCCTAGTCTTCCTCTGCCTCCGCGGCGACGTCGATCAGTTTATCCTCGCCGGGAAGGCGGTGGCGGAATCAACATGGACCGGCAGTATTGCGGCGTATAGATGGTCATGCAGCCCGAAGCCCATCGGCATGGCCCGCGATGCGGCAATTTGGCACGCGGCCGAGGCACGGCACGGCCCGGTGTTGGCGTGCCCGTGCGGCCCGGCCCGATGCACCGGCCATGCAGGGCCGCCACCCGACCCGTGTACGGCACGGCACGGCCCGATAAACGAAAAGGCCGGTGCGGCATGGTGATTAAAAAGCCCATCAAAGAAAAACAACCCAACAGGCCAGCTCCCAATCACACGCAGCCCCCACCACACGCAAAGGAAACAACCCTATCCCATTCCCTTCCCCTCGCCTGACGCGACGCCTACCTCTCCGGGCCGCGCTCACAGTAGTCATCCTCCTCCTCCCTCCTCCCGGCCTCTCCCTCCGCCTCCCGCGCTGCTTTCCTCCCTCCGCCGCTGCCACACGCAGCCCCCGCCTCCTCCACGCTGCTGAACTCGACGGCCCTCCACGCCTCCTCCTCATCTCACCGTCGTCGATGCGCGGGCGGCCGTGGGGCCGGACCCGGCATCGTGGGTGGGCGGAACGACGACGTCCGCGTCATACGCATGGAGGTGCGCCACCGCGCCCAAACTTCCTCGCGCAGCCGCCGCGCCCTACCTTGGCGCGCCGGTGGTGGTGGGCGCTTCCCGACGAAGACGACGGGCGGCGGGAGGAACGGGCACGACGGCACCACGAGCGGCACGACACGCAGAATCGGCCCGCTGGGCGCGCCCGCGGGCCGCCGGCCACGCACGACGAGCCGCGAGCCGGCACGGCATCGGGCGCGCACGATGGCACGGCGAGCCGACGGCCCGTGCCGGCACGGCACGGCACGGCACGATGGCCATCTAAAATTGCGCGCTTGCCAAGGTCGGGCTTCCCGCGGCCGACGTGCTACTCGGCTCCGACGCCCACGACCACACCCGACGCGACCGGCTCGGCCAAGCTAGTTTTCGTGTCCTCCTGGCGTCCTTGTGACCCCGACGGGCCTTTTTTTCGTCCGTACATTAGCCCGTGGTCACGCTGCGGCGCTCCGGTGCGGTGCTCACGGCGATGTTCAAGGCCCTAGCAACCTCGGTGGCGGCTCATGCCTCCCTGCTCGGCCGTGCGCCATGCGATGCCGATGAATCCGTGTGGGTATGGGCATTCTTCCTTCTCGTAATCCTTGATTATGGGTGTTTCGATCTTGCAATAAATTTGGTTCAAAAATTTGTCCAAAATATATTATTTTCTCATGACTTGCTTTTTTTTTTTTTGATGTAACCCGGGGGGAGTCCCCACCGCAAATATATTTGATGATTCCGGCGAGCCGGTGGGTGAAATAGGTGGCCTTGGTACAAAGTTCAGTACATCAAGAGAGGAGGGAGAGATTACAACACCACGAGGATACAACAACAACACAAACAACAAAAGGGAAAGACCTAGCCTAAGCCGAAAGTCACCAACCGAAAGGCCGATTTGTGCCACCGCCGAAAAAGATACTCGCCGGTTTCACCGTGGGCCCTTGTGCCCAAGACCACTCCCTCGTAGCTATGCCACTCCACCGCCGCCCCTCGAGGTGCGAAAAAGAGGGACCAACAATGAAGTGGGGACTAAGAGAGGTGACGAGCCCGCAGGCCTAGGATCGCCGGACACGACGACCTCCCTTCAAGCTGATGGGGACATCCTCCGGCACATCCGGGCCCACGTACCACCACCCAACGCCGTCCACGGGGAGGAATCCTTGGAGGGGAATGGCGGCAGCGGTGGAGACTCACCCGGCATTTGATATTCTGGCACCATCAAGGAGAGCGCCGACGGAGCAGAGACGCCAGAAGAGGACACTCGTTAGAACGTCGGCAACGACCGCCAGCCAGAGCTGGTCTCACCCAAACACACTGAGGAATGAGAAAAGCTAAAAGGGGGATGGAGATGATAGGAAGAGCTCAAAGGGGCGAGAAGGACATTTGGTGGCTACAAAACGACGCCTTCAACAAGGAGCATGACATCCGCAGGTGCCACCGTCATAGGCCGAACCCATGGCCGCATCTCTATCGAGCAGGTAGAGGTTACAGAATCTTCAACGACGCCTCTAGGGAGGGCATGACGCCAAGCGCGCCATCGTCGCCGGACCGGAGCAAAGCCGGATAGGGTTTTCACCTAGATTCTAGACCAAACCATGGCCAGCCACCACCACTTGTCGCGACAGGACACACACGGCGAGTTCCGGCATGCGGTCCCAAGGGACAGTGGCGGCTCCGGCGACGCCTCCGGCCGAGGTAGATGACACGGCTGCGCCATCGCCGTCGGTCCGGCGAGCCCCTCGGGGTTTTCACCCGACTATGCAATCACATGGACGGAAGCGCCAGTATCCACACGCGCAAGCGCGAGCGCACCGAGGGTTACGGACGCCGTCCCTCGAGACAGCCGTAGCTCGCACCACGAGGGCCCCGGGCGCGGTCTCCAAGTGAGCACACGGCGCACCCGTAGCCGTCGGGCCGGCGACCCGTCGAAGTGCCGTGTGGCCGCGCCCGGCTTGACATCCTGGCCCCACGGCCACACGGCCAGCACCCGCGCGCCCGGCCAGTCATGACCCGGCCATCACGCGCAGCAGGCACTGGAGCAGCGACGCCGTCGAGGGCATGGGCGGCGCCGAGATGCCTTCGGGGATGCCAAGTCGCGCCGACGCCGCCGAGCGCCGCCGCAGCCGGGCAGGCTACCGCGGGCGCCGCGGCTTTCACTCTGCATCAAGGGCGACGAGCCCGGGCGACGACCGCCGCCCGGTGAGGAGGTGCACGGCGAATAGGGGGCGATGGCGCCGGCGCGGGTCCATCGGTCGCGGAACCGGCAGATCCGGGGCGGACGCTGATCCGGACGCTAGAAGACCCCGGATCTCGCCGTTTACGCCGCCAACTCGCAGCCGCCGGTCGTCCTCCATGGCTGACCTCTGGAGCTCAGTAGGGGGAAAGAATGGAGAGGAGGAGGTAGAGGATGGGTGCCGCGGGGGCCTTTTGAGCTCCGGACACGCCGCCGCCACTTGCGATGAGCAAATGGCGGCGCCGGGGAGCACTCGCGCGGGGGAGGGGGGCTTGTGGCGGCGGGCGGTGTCGCCCGAAGGAGACGACGGGCCGGCTTTTGTGTTTAAACGATGACCCACTTGCTTTATTGATAAAATTTCTTCGAAAATGACTTAAATTTAACTTTGTTTGCCTAAATTTTTCAAAATATGACTAGTGCTAAAATTTAGGGTTGAAAAGTCAAAATGTCTTAGAATTAATTTGGCACGGAAGAAGTAGATGTTAGTCAAAAAAACTTTAAAATCACGTTTTATTTTAAAATGTAAACTTTTCGTCCGTGCATTAGGCGACACCATGCTCACACGCACAGCATGAAATAGCATTATATTATAATGGACATTGTTCTTGTGGTATGAAATAGATTGTTTAAATTTCATATGAAAACTTGAACTATATTCTAATTGTTTATCCTTCGTGGAGACGCATTTTGGAAAATGTGATGTTGTGAACATAATGATGGAAGTATCGTTTCTTGGGTAACATCACAACACATGTTGATACGTATATTATCGTGAAATTATTTTTTTTTCCTTCCATTGCAAAGTGTGGGCATTTAGCTATTACAAATCGTGAGAGTCTACCGCTCAGGGTGCTAAATTATATGGTTTAAACAATTTCAAAATTTTAAACACTTAGTTTTGTTTTTTTAAGTACAAACACTTAGTTTTGTGATTGAGGAAGATAAATCAGACTACCATTTGGCGACGATGCAAAATTTTAGCAGATGGCCCAGTAAAGCACACGGCCCACGCAAACAACCTCCACTAACGCCAAATGATGCCATGTAGGTCCGGTCTGTTACTTAGGGTCCAAGTGACCTGAACTGTTTAATGTTTGTATACTCATCAGCCAGACCTCCGGAAGGCCGGAAGTATTTAAATCCTAGCTGCACGACAGTCAGCCAACGGCGAAAATCGCTCGACTCCACATGGCCGACGGCGAATATTCCACCCTCACCAAGCTAGGCTTGGGCGCCCTGACCTTCAATTCAGCCCTCGCCATCTACAGCTCCTGGTGTGACACCGGCTCCGTCGCGTTCGTGCTCGCCGCCGATGCCGCGCTCCTGCTGCTCTTCCTCTGCCTCCGTGAGTTTGAACAGGGCGGGGGCAAGAGCAGGGATGCCAAGACCAAGGCTGCGGTGTGGGTGCTCACCACGCTCCTCACGGCCATGTTCGCTTGGAGGGTGGCGCCGCTCATGCCGCTGGCCGTCGGCGTCCTCGTCTTCCTCTGCCTCCGCGACGTCGGTCAGGTCCGCGGCCGGGAAGGTCTCGACGGAATCAACATGGACGGACAGTATTATTCACTTGCCAAGGTGGGTTTCGCCATGCTGACGTGCAACACGGCGGTCGACGCCTACGACACGAGGCGCGACTCCGGCACGGCGGCGTTCGTGCTCGTGTCCTACGCGGCCCTTCTGATCATGACCGGCCTTTTCGTCCGTGCAGTCGCCCGCGGTCACGCTGGCGAGCACGGGCAGGGGCAGGGTGCGGGGTGCCCCTACTGATGACTCCAACCTGGTGTGGTTCTGGTTCATGATCGTCGCCACCGCCGCCGGAGGATTCTGGTCGCTGTTCCTCAAGCCTTGTGTCGCTGTCTGAATAATCCGTATTTAAATTACCTATCGAATGTGTCGGTTTCCTCGCGTATGTTTTGTGTTGTGCCGCCGGAACTTGCTTGTTTTGTCAGTTCCCTTGCAATAATAAATTATAAATTCGATTGACCAGGAACCTGTTTGTAATTCCCGGACCGACGCGGGCTCTGTTTGATTCGTCCGCGGACGCCGCGTTCGTGCTCCTCTGCCTCCGTGTGAGTTCGAGCAGGGCGAGCAGGGCGGCGAGGGCAGAATCCAGCGCCGGGCGCCATCAGGTACACCAAGACGCCGACGGCCGGCGGCATCAGCGGGGCGACTCTGGAGGCGAACATGGCCGTGAGCACTGAGTAGCCGGACCGCTAAATAGAACACTAGTAATAATTAGATTATATTTCCAGAGAAAATATTATTTAAAATAAACTTATTAAACCAAAATTTAATTATTTAGAAAATATAGAGGTAAAATCACCTAACAAAGGGCTAAATTTGTTCAAATTTCGTACTAAAATTCAGTAGTGAAAGATATATGGTATTTGACTTCGATAGCAAAAAGTTGAACTCGGATGATATTTTATGGTTAGAAAAACATCGGCTAGTGGACACTGATCAACGGGAAACAAATACGAATACAAATGGGCGACTAAGGAGCTGCAAAAATTCCATTTTTTAGACGGCCGAGCACCAAAATTTTATTGGATTGTTCCGTGCCACTACAACACGTCATTAAATTGAAGGCATTTTGTTTAAAAGTATTTTTTTAAAAAAATTGCCTTAATTTCGTTTTACTTAAAGGCATTTTTTAAAAATGCCTTCAAAACCATTTTGTTGGAGGCGTTTTTTTGAAAATGCCTTAATTGCTTGCAACCTTTTTGAGGCGTTTTCAACAGAATGACTTAATTGCTCTTTGTGTCGTAGACCTTCATTTTTTTATTTTTTTTTTTTTAGAGGACCGTAAACCTTCCGCTTGCAACCTTTTTAGTTCGATTGGAAACAAAGCATCGGCCCAGTATGTTCAAAATTAATGCCATCCTTGCCCGGTTCCAAATTTCAATCTCGTTTGATTTCGTGGAGTACGATTAATGCTCAGTACTGGGCAGGACACAGTGGCGGAGCTAGCCTAAACTTTCAGGTGGGGCAGACATTAGCTCTCTAAGATGGCAATGGAATAGACTAGGCGTCGTCAATATACTAGGTGTTTTTCTTTTCGAAAGCAAGCTTAGCTCGTACTTCAATATACTAGTGTTTTGCACCCTCTTTTACGGGCTTGCCGGAATATGTTGTAAATCTATTCAGATGGGGCGTCTTACCTCCGGCGATTACATAAGCAAGTACTTTCATCGACATGCTAGTGCTCCCTGCATGATATCATCATAAAATCATAAGTTAAGCAGGTAATGTTCATCACTTTTTCCATCATTTTGAGTGCGGGAATAAAAAAATTAAATAGGACAAAGTCCATTTTAGGTCCCTCAACTTTATTTTTAAAGTCTGATTTTTATCCCTAAACTTCAAAGCCAATACCGAACAAAACACGTTCCTCAACTTTTGAAACCGTGAAGATTACATCCCTCACATAGGTATGAGCGGTTTTGAAGACGGTCTTGTCTTCTCCTTTTTTATTTACTTAGGAAATATGCCCGTGCGTTGCAACGGGTAGTATTATATTATGGTATAATTAACTTTTGAAAACCACAATTCACATCGAGTATTATATTATAGGAAATAATTACCATTTGAAAACCACAATTCACATCAGATCTAAATATTGTTTGGCTTATTGCATCCTTTGTCATTGCTGCTAGACACGATTTGTTTTTATTTGTATCAATACACGTCTTGAACAGGAGTTATATCGAGGATTGCACTGACATGTATATTTTATACATACATTTATTTATTATATTAGATTGATACCAAACTGTTCACTATTTTAGTTTTACGATTTGATTTTTGGAATTATTGATTGATCCTATTTTTTAAAAGAATAATTGATCCTGTTTCTAAGAAAAGTAGGTTTTATTAATAAAAATATTATAAACAACTTACTGGCAATATTTGAGGAAAGTGTCAAGGTTCAATACCTATAATATCAATTTTTTTTATTTGATTTTTATTGTGACAGAGAAAAAGATAATAAATATACTAATATTTAAAAAAAGCCGGCAAAGGCAAGAAGAACGACGAAAGAAAAAAAAAAGAAAACAACAAAAACATACACAACACAAGGACGGGCGGGCGGTTCTCTACCTTTTCTGATCCTTTTATCCCGTGCGTGTTATCCCCGCCATGCTCGTCGCCGCCGCCGGTCTCCTCCATCACTCCCAAGTCCCGACACCACCTCGGAGTCCTACGCCATCCTCCACCACTCACAGGTCCCCACGGCGAGCCCCATCTGCTCCTCCGGTGCCGGCATCCACGGCGGCCTCCTTGCCCCTTCCTGTGGAGGTCTTCGCACACCCGACCTCACTCCTTCCGGTTCCAGCGCCGGCCAGAGTCCAAACACCAGCTGCTCATCGTGGAGCGCCACCTCCTCCTCGTGTGCCTCGCTGCCGCCGTTGTGGCCTTCGTCAGACCACGGCTCCACCATGGCAGCGTGCGCTCTGGACGACATCCTAGATTCCGCGATGCCTCAAACCTGCGGGCTGGCGGCGTGGGCGCCTTGGCCGGCGAGCGCAGAGACGGTGGCGCTGGCGGCCTAGAGCTGCGACGATGTCGATGTCCCCTCGATTTTCTCCACTGTGGTGCGCTGCTGCTCGGTCCTCGCCGCAATGGGAGCCAGGAACTCGCGCGAGTCCTCGACGGCCGTCACGTGCGGGACGTGCTTGTCCCCAACGATTTCGGCTCTATTCTTGTTTCCTGATTTATTTGGTTATATGGGTGACCCAGGTGAAATTTGATTATAGGACGTTTGAGGGCGTGTGGAGACGGACAGAGGCGACCAGGACTCTCCCACAAACGGGCGACGTGTTGTGTTTGAGACGTGTTGTGTTTGAGTCCGGTCCAGATACAATTTCTTTTTGCATGGCTGTCAGGCAGGAAGTTTCCAGATACAGCAACGGTGATACTACTACCGCATCGGGCGGATAGGCAGAACAAAAGGCAGAAGAAAAAGGTGAAAAACAATATGGTACTGAAATTTTCTCTTTTATTAGTAGGTATAGATAGATAGGTATGGTGGAAGGAAAAAGGGTGGAAAAAGTGGTGAAAAAGCCCGATGAAAAAGCCCGTGAAAAGCCGGGTGAAAAGGAGGTGGGATCGAAATTTTCTCTCTTTATTAGTAGGTATAGATATAGATTTTGGCTGATTTTTTAAAAATCATATTAAATCCCTGAAAAATCATAAAATACAAAATCCAATTTTGTTGGAGTCTAGATAAGTAAATCTACACACGCTGAACATATAATATGATATGTTTTAGTAAAAACTGTTAATATAGGTTTAGATCTATGATTTTCTACAATTAATTAAAATAATTCATAGTTGTTGGTTCGATTGTCCAATTTTGGCAAAATTTTTATTATGAGCTAAATATCGTATGCTTGAGTTGTAGTAAAAATTTGATACTCATCCAATTATATGCGACTTAGTTATAGATTTATTTAGGTTTATGTTGTTAAATCTAAATAAATCTATAACTAAATTATACAAGATCTAATGAGTACGAAATTTTTACTATAGTTCAAACATACAATAGTTATCCCACCATAAAAATCTCTCCATAATTAGACCATAAAAACCGTAGCTATGAATTATTCTAATTAATTATAGAAAATCATTAATCTAAAGGTATAACAAAAACTAGTGCTAAAGCATACTATATTATATGTTCACTATATATCTACTTATCTGGAGTTTCAGAAAAATAGATTTCCCATTTTATGTCTATGTTTTTTAAAGATTTAGCCAAATTAAATTAAAAAACGACAAAACCGCCTTCGAAACCTATCATAACCATGTCAGGGGACGTAATCTATATGGTTTGAAAAGTTGAGGGATGTGTTACGTCTAGTTTTAGTTTAGGAATGAAAATCAAGACTTTCGTGAAAGTTGAGAGATTTAAAATATACGTTTTCCAATTAAATATGACCCATGTTCAACCTCCCGGACCGCGAATTCTTGGAAGGTTGAAGACCCACGTTGAAGCCGCCGTTGGGCCTCCACTGGGCCTCCACTTGTGCATTTTCTCGGTTGGGCCGCAACTGAGATTAGGATAAGGACGACGCCGCCGCCGACCAAATCGCGGGCGTGCGCTGCGAAGTAAAGTAGCCCGTCCTGACACGGCCGCCGAGCCAGGACATTTAGATCAAGATACTCACAAATGGAGACAGCGACCGCCTTACGGTGGTGATCTGTGTTCATCGCGTAGTCAATGGTACAAAAATACAAAGCCTCATTCTTCAATCGCGTAGTCAACGGTACAAAAATACAAAGCCTTGCAGTCTCAATCGCGTAGTCAATGGTGCCGGACGGACATTGCTAACTTCTCCATTGTTTTCAGTGGGTACAGCATGTGTGCATTGTTTTTCTGATTACGAATTCACAAATCACACCTCAAGCCCGGCGTGGGCAAGCGCGCCGGTATATATACTTTCGACACCAGTGAAAAGTACCAATGACCGGCAAAAACAGACGTTGGTGCGATCAGGCCGGCAAAGACAGACGTTTGTCCTTGAGTTCTTTAGTGGAGAAGTTCACTGCCGTCCATTATATGCCCGATTATCCGTCCGGGCATACGGCGCCTTTTCTGATCAAGTCACTGAAAGGAGCAAGTATATGCCTTTTCTGATCAAGTCACTGAAAGGAGCAAGTACTGTATAAACTGAGCCGAATGAAGCCGCCCCCTGAATCAGAATTCGAGCCTGTTCGGGTTTGGTACATGCGGCTGGTGATCTTTGTGAGAGAAATCTTTGGCCAATACACGTTGGTGATCTTTGTGAGAGAAAACATCGCGGACCTACTACCGGGATAAGCCAAGCCAACAGGACCATTTTCTGCCGTCTCCTACTAGCTCCACAGTCCACACCAACACGCGGGACCGGCAAGCCAATGCAGCTTTCGTCGTCGTGGCGTGCAACTTGGCACTCGCCATCCGCAACTCCTGGGGCGACACGGGCTCCGTGGCGTTCGTGCTCGCCGAGGACGCAGCTCTCGTGCTGCTCTTCCTCTGCCTCCGCAAGTTCGAGCGGGAGCGCGGCGGGCAAGGTGGTGGCAGGATCAACGACATGGGCGCGCAATACTGGGCGCTGGCCAAACTGGGCCTCGCCGTGCTGACGTGCAACACGGCGATCGACGCTTATGACGCCCGGCGTGACCCGGTCTCGGCGGCGATCGTCTTCGTGTCGTACGCCGTCCTTGTGATTCTGACGGCCAATTTCGCCCGCGGATTCACCCACGCCCGCGCTGGCGAGCCGCGGCCACCGCCGGGTTCTGAGCATCCTTCCGGAACAATCCGTATCGTGTCGCAGTCTGAGTCCGTATGTCCATTTGCGTATCGGAAGCGTCGGTTTCCTCGTGTCGTGTGTGTATGTCGTCCCGCCGAAATTTGTTTGTTTCGTCACTCGTCAGTTTACTTGCAATAACTTCGATTGGTGTCCCTGTATCTCTGTTTTCTGTACTCCGTATATACTGTACCATTCACTGATGAGTGATGACGACCGAGGGTTGG
Source organism: Hyparrhenia diplandra (assembly GCA_015847255.1). NCBI lineage: Eukaryota > Viridiplantae > Streptophyta > Magnoliopsida > Poales > Poaceae > Hyparrhenia > Hyparrhenia diplandra. The sequence continues at coordinate 123,303 of JADLZK010006998.1, read as the reverse complement.
TTCGTCGCCGCGTGGTACGCCAGCTGCGTCCTGCTCTGCGTCCTGCTCCCTCTTCTATTGGATGCGACTGTTCGTAACGTGACGTCGCATCAAGCATCCGCGCCCAGGGTTGGGGCGGTTGCGTGGCCGGTGGTGGTTGATGCTGTGCATCGTCTGGTAGGCTCCGACCAAACTGGTTCGGACGTTATTTTTGTTAACGAAGTACAGTACAGGTTCCCTGATATCGGTGGCCAGCGGCCGACTTTGTTGTTGGTCCCTTCACTTCCGGCGGAATCCGTTGCGGACCACCTCGCCCAGCTGCTCTCGACGGCGGCTGATACTCCACTGCTCGAGTACGTCAAACAGAGATTCGACACCAAAGCAGTAAAGCACGCACTCCGCAAGCTCTCTGGTTACCTGAGGGCTTCAGGTTTCAGCACAGGGGGTGAGGGCAGGTTCAACATGGGCGGGCAATACTCCGCGCTGGCCAAAGTGGGCCTCGCCGTGCTGACGTGCAACACGGCGATCGACACTTATTACGCCCGGCGTGAACCGGTCTCGGCGGCGTTCGTCTTCGTGTCGTACGCCGTCCTTGTGATTCTGACGGCCAATTTCGTCCGCGGATTCGCCCGCGCTCACGCCATCGAGCCGGGGCAGCAGGAATGAGCAGCTATCCGGTGGGTGGCGTGGCTGATGCCTCCCGTCCGTGGCCCGCTCGTGTGGTGTGGGCGATGGCCGTCGCCACGGCCACCGCAGAGTTCTGGGCTCTCTTCCAGAACAATTAAAATATTAATCCGTATTGTGTCGCAGTCTGAGTCCTATTTCCATTTGCGTATTTGAAACGCTGGTTTCCTCGTGTCGTGCTTGTGTGTGTATGTCCCGCAGGAATAAACTTGTTTCGTCACTCGTCAGTTTACTTGCAATAAATTCGATTGGTGTCTCTGTAACTCTGTTGTCTGTACGGTACACCCGTGGTCCCGAAAAATCCTGTAACTATAGGATTCATACCGTGTCAACTTAAAACTAAAAGTTTGACCAAATTTATAAAATTATTTTAAAAAATAATATGAAACTATATTTCATCATAATCTATTGATACTTATTTTCAATCACAAATATCGGGAAATCATAATTACATGTTTTTAGGCGGAGAGAGTACCTTTCACTAATGACCATCGAGGGTTCATCGTATCCAGGATCCGCGGAATGGCAAGAGATAATAGAAACGCCCACCGCGGGCGGCAAGCATACTGCAAGCAACGCTATGAGCTTGTTAAGGACACTATCACGGTACAAACTGTACCGTTGCTCGAAAAGGCCCAAGAAGAAGAGAGAAAGAAAGCCCAACAACAAGATTTACGGTCCAGAGTGGAGCAAGTGAAGCCCGGCCCAGCCGTTGCATCGGGGAGCATGCGCGATGGTAGACGTTGCTGTAACCGTTAAACTTAAGTACCTTGTTCTGCTTTCGTGTTCGATTTGTCTTGGTTGTTAGAACTGAACCGACGGCGAGCTTTGCTGAGGCTGTGGCGGCAACGCCGACCGGAGTTATGTCGGTGTTATCGTTACCCAGTTCTATGAGAGATTCGTCGTGATTCGTAGTTATCCCCATCCACCGTTACATCCGGTATCAGTTGCCAAGCGATCCACTCCACCACAGCAATTTCAGTCTGGCTCATCCGCACCAAACGCGGTACAAGTCGCCATGAAGGTCGATGAACAACTAGCGCTACGCTCTCGAAGATGGATGCGGAGGCGGCGAAGTCCACCGAGCGCCACAACGAGGTCGGGCCGGGTCGCATCGACACCATCCTCACCACCGTCAATGACTGACTCGCGCCGTCAAGGAGGATTTCGAGAAGTGGTGCCAGGGAGTCGACAAGGATGTGGCGGATCTCCATACCTACGTCAAGGATCTACGTGAGCAGATCGATCTCGTCGTGCAGGCTTCTCGAGGTCAAGTCAAGTCCGAGCACGTGCTCCACCATGGTCACCGCTCGGCGAAGGTGCTAGCGTCCGCCCATCATCGGGCGCTGTCCTCTTGAAAGCGACACCGGGGCCGCCGGCCACAGCGTCGATGATGGTGGTTCCGGGTGTGTCTACACCCGGGAACCACCAATATTTGAAGGTGCGAGGCCAGATCCACGACCTCCCCTTTTTGGATTCGAGTTCGCTCATACTCACTCATCTTTGTGCTCATAACCGATTAGGCCCCTGCTATGCCACAAGTAGACTTTCCCAAGTTTAGTGGTACCAATCCCAAGCTCGGATTATACAATTGTGACACATATTTTGATCTCTATCAAGTCCCTGTTGAGAATTGGGTCAAGCTAGCCACCGTAAATTTTTCTGGCCCTGCTCAGTTTTGGATGAAAACTGTCGAGATAAATGTTAGGAACTGTACTTGGGATGAGTTGTGTCAGTTAGTTGTGGATCGATTTGATAGAGATCACTTTAACCAGTTCATTCGTCAGTTTTTCCATGTTGAGCAAACCACCACCGTCCCCGAGTACATAACCTTGTTTGATGATCTTATGCATCAGATGCTAGCTCATGATCCCTTAGTTAACCCAGCTATCCTTACTGGAAAGTTCATTGATGGCTTAAAACCTGCAATTAGAGTTGTTGTCATTCTACATAGGCCAAAAGACCTTGATACTGCTAGTTCTCTTGCTCTCATACAGGAGGAGATTATGAATGGGTTCAAAACCCAAGAGCCTAAGAAGAGGGACTTCAGCTATACTTCTTCCAAGTACAATCAAATGCAAGAAAACAAGTATTATCAGAAGCCAAATTATGGATATCATCAAGCTCCAGCTCAGGAATCTCACACTGCCCCACATCAAGACACCAAGCCTGAAGCTCCTAAAGGCAGACCTGATGAAAAGCTAGCTGCTCTACTGAACTTCAGAAGGTCCAAGGGATTATGTTTCAAATGTGGAGGTAAATGGGGTCCTCAGCACAAGTGTTGTAAGGTCCTAGATGGCTAGAGGGGAGGGGGATGAATAGCCTCTTAAAAATTCTACAAAGTCACTTTACAAACCGTTTAGTAACACAAATGGCGTAAATGCGGTTTGCTCTAGCTCTAATGTCTTGCAAGCCTTTTAGTGACAACTCAAGGTAAATGCTATGATCTCTATATCACACAATTGCTATGTCACTACTCTATCTAGTGAGCAATCTAGATAAGTCCTTATGCTAGCAAGAACACCTACGCAAGCAAAAGCTAGCTCTCTACTCAAGGTAAGCTAGGAATGTAAATACAAGAGATGTAAGCTTGTTATATCGACGTGTAGAGGCAATAATCCAATCACCGATGAAGAATAAGATCAATGACAATACGATGAAGGAGCCAATCACCAATAGAGACAATGAACAAGATGATTTGTTCACCCGAGTTCACTTGTACACCGACAAGCTAGTCTCCTGTTGTGGCGACCAACACAAGGATGGTGCTTGAGCTAGGCGGTGCACTTGCTAGCTCCAAAGCCACCCAAGTGAGGTACCCAAGACACGAGCAATCCAAAGAGTTGCAATTCGCCGCTCCGACGGGATGCACAAGAACCTCTCTCATTGAATCTCCAACTCTTGCCAACGCCTCCACCAAATCACCAAGCCGGCTAGGAGCGGTGTCCTCCAAGAGTAACAAGAAACCCATCGGCTCACAACGATCTCCAAGTGCCTCTAGATGCAAAGCTCAATGCACAATGCACTTGAATCTTCTCAACTCTCAAGAATGAAGCTCACAACCAATGGATGAGAGGAGAAGGGAGTTTCTCGCTCAAAGGATGTTAGGATGTATCAAAATGACCAAGAGCCCACCCCATGGCCGGCCAAACTCCTATTTATAAGCTCCTAAACGTTTTTCTAGCCGTTGGGGCAAAAACACCCCGCCATCGGGCGGCCGGACGACGTGCGGTCGGGTTTCATCCGCGTCGGGTCCGGCGTCCGGTCATATAGGACAAACCGGGACCAACGGCTAGATCGAGTTCAAATCGCGGGGTGGCCGGGACACGCCGATCACCTAACCGACGCGCCGGTCAGCAAACCCGGCGATTCCAGACCTCTCTAGAATCGGCCGGACGCCGCCTGACCGGACGCGCCCGTCAACATGGCTAACGCCGGTCAAATGTCGGTCGAAGAAACCGGTGAGTTCATCGTTTCGTCATCGTTTCTTCACCGTTGCTTCAACAAGCTACCCAACAAGTATACCAACTTGAGCACGAGGGTTAGCAAGTTTTCTCCACAAATTTGCATCCAAATAAGAATAGAAAATAGGCGTTTCATTTTCTCAAAAGCGCCGAACTCAACCTGCGGGAGGATGAGCGGTTCCCAAACCCAACTCAACCACTGCAAACACCTCCGCCTTAGCAAAAGTGCCAACACCACCAAGTGTACATCTCCATGTGCAAGTGTGTTAGCATTTTCACAAACATTTTCAAAGGCGAAGTTAGCTCTCTAGGTTAGAATGCATGCATATGATGTTTGAACCTAGAGGCAGATGAGGATCAATATGTCCGACGGTTTTCCCCTCTTTATAGTATGACTTATCGATCCTAAATCACTCACACCCTCTATGGTGTCTTAAGGGCAAAATCAAATGGCCCTATGGTTATACCTTTGCCTTGAGCCCATTTGATCCTCGAACCACTCTAAGTTGAACACTTGATCATCTTTTGGATCACCTCGATCCATCCACGATGACCTCCATGTTCCACACTTGGCACTACCAATCTCCATCTTAGTCAAACACTTAGCATCAAAAGATTAGTCCTAAGGATGTCACTAATTATCCAAAACCAAACTAGAGATCTTCAAGTGTCCTGCAACTGTTCCTCTGAACATGATAGAAGAGGTGTGAAATACCCTTGGTGATTGTTTTGATGAAATTGTACTGCTACAGTCTGAGTCTGATGCTGACTCTGATGAACTAATGGCTCTCTATGATCAAGTTGCCAAAGGTATAACAGCTCCACATACTCTCAAACTCCATGCATTCATTAAGAGACAGCCAGCTATTATTTTGGTGGATTATGGAAGTTCACATAACTTCATCAGTGAACATATGGCTGCATGTTTAAAGCCTTGGGTACCAATTGCTCAGCCTATGGTAGTCAAGGTTGCTGATGGTACATTGCTTGAATGCACACATGAAGTCACTCATTGCTCTGGACTTCTCAGGGAGTAATTTTCACTAATACCTTCAAGGTTCTTCCATTGCAATGCTATGATGCAATTCTGGGTATGGAATTGCTTGAGGCTTTTAGTCCTATGCAAATGGAATGGAAAGAGAAGTGGCTCAGTTTTAGAATGCAAGACCAAGCAGTCAAACTGCAATGTATAAAGGATGTTGTTCTTCCTATGCATGAAATCTCTATCGCCCAGCTAATGTCTATGGAGAAAAAGAATGAAATATGGCATGTCATTGAATTATATTCTACTGAATCTACACCTACTGATCCTGTACCTGCTGAAATACAAGAGGTAGTAGATGAATACCCTGAAGTTTTTGAGGAACCTACTGGAGTGACTCCTCCCAGCTCCATTATTCATTCCATTCCACTACTACCCCTAAGTACCCGACCATTCGGGATCAAACCATATAGATACACACCAGCTCAAAAAAGATGAAATAGAACGACAAATTGCCCATCTGCTGAAATCAACATGATACAGGAAAGCACAAGCCCTTTTGCTTCTCCTGCATTGTTGGTTAAAAAGAAATCTGAGAGTGGAGATCGTGTGTCGATTACAAAAGTTGAATGCATTTACATCAAAAAAGAAGTTTCCTATGCCTATTGTTGAGGAACTATTTGAAGAGCTTTATGGTGCTTGCTGGTTTTCAACCCTTGACTTGAGATCAGGTTTTCACCAAATCATGATGGCACCTGAAGATAGATACAAGACTGCCTTTCAGACACACGGTGGTCATTTTGAGTACCTGGTTATGCCATATGGACTTCTTGGTGCACCCGGCCACATTCGGCGCCTCTTTGGCCGAGCTCTTCCCAGCTCCGGCTCTCCAACCTGTAGCCTGTCTTGCCGGGAGGAGCCGGAGCCGGAAGCCCCGAGTCGAGCTCCTCCCAGCTCCGATGAATAGTACATGTGTCGGTGAGAGACCGAGAGGAGGAGAGCTCCTGCCGGCTCCGATGTACGGTCGCGCCATGATTGCCATCGCGAGGAGCCGGAGCCGCAGCTCCCTGCACCTGCCAAAGAGGCCCTCGAGTCCATCATGAATACTATTTTGGCTCCTCTTCTCGGGAAATGTGTGGTAGTCTTTATGGATGATATACTCATATACAACAAAACTTATGAGGAGCACATTGAACATGTTAGACAAGTGTTTCAGCTCTTACAAGCCCATCAGTTCAAAGTAAGACTATCTAAATGCTCATTGGCCAAGCAACAACTACACTATCTAGGTCATGTCCTGTCTCCTAATGGGGTATCTATTGACACCACTTATAGCATAATTTTAATAGTCAACTAAATATGAAATAAGGGCATAAAATGAATATCAACATAAGTCTAGGGGCTTTATTAACATAATTCCACGAGTTTTGGTGATTTATGTATTTCCAGGGACTTAACAGATAAATGTAGAGAAAGATGGAGAAAGTTCCGGAATATACAAGACATATGATGACAAGACTTGACCATGAAGCAACTCAACTCGAAAAAGTGAACTAAAACATTCTAGAAGGTACCAGAGGACACCAGAAGAAACGGGGATGCTTTGGTGGCACGCCACCCACGGCCGCCGGTGCCAACTAGGCCGGCCGCCGTTCGGGGCCACATGTCCTCGGCTTTGTATGTCGGTTTACCACCGACCTTGAGGTTGTATCTACACCGTTGCCAAGGTCGGTTTGATCCAATGGTCATCGTTCATCGCCAAGGACTATATAAGCAGCCCCGTGCTCGACCCCAAGGCTTATCTCTCTCATTATTATTCATTAGTATTCTCTGAGCAAAAGTTAGGGTTTCAATTAGAAGAGATCCCTCTAGTTGTCTAGTTGTCTAGTTGTCTAGTTCATCTAGTTCATCTAGTTCAACTAGTTCATCTAGTTGTAATTAGATCAAGGAGAGAGAAGAGGAGAGAGTTGAAGAGCCGGACTTGTCGGATCTTCATCAACTTTGTAATCTTGCAGCAACTAGTTCGTCTTTAGCAAATCTCCAGGTTCTTTATTTATTAATTCTAAGCTCTCTATTTACTTTCATTCAACATTTACTTCTACTTTATTTATTAGATTCCCGCTTGCATCAAGTGCTCTAGTCTTTGCAACACTAGAGTAGTAATTATTAGATTAGGCGTAGTGCTTAGTCTAGTGGTTACCTGGAATTGCACCCAATCCTACGGATAGTTTGTGGTAGCCCTGGTGGCGACACCACGGCCGGCGTATTCCACCACGTTCGGGTTGGTGTTTGTAGGACCTTGTCGGGACCTTCCTAGCCCCCTTCTCATCCCTTTACGTGGTTAGTGCTCGATGTCCCAAAATAAATAAATCTTGAAGTATCTTTGATTCCTAGATCTATTAGAGAAGCCTTAGAAACTTTCTCTCTTTCTCACAAACTCATAGTTATCCTTGGACAACTTATTATCTTGATTAGTGCACTTCACGTTCCCTGTGGAAATCGATACCTTGGAATACTCCCGGATAAAAGCTACACCGTATCCGTGCGCTTGCGGATTTTTCTGTGTGCGTTAATTTATACCAACAAGCTTTCTCGGGCCAAGTTGCGGGAACGTAGTCGTGCTAATCTCGAACCAAGTTTGTCCTTTTATCTTTCTTTTACCACTACCTTTACCACATGGATTCCACTCCTATATATAAATTTTCCACTCCAAAGGTTGAATTGATAGAGCCACCAAAATCATCACATCCTATTCTTACGGATGGCTTTGAGATTCGCCTTGCTTTTATAGCCATGGTTCGGAGAAACCCTTCTCTGGGCTAGAAGACGAAAATCCCTATACCCACATTCTAGAATTTGAGGATTTGTGTTCTTGCCTAAATATACCCGTATGACACAAGAGACCCTTAAATGGATATTGTTTAAGTTCTCCCTTTTGGGTAGAGCAAAACAGTGGTATGCTCATACCGTAGGAAGCGTAAATGGAAATTGGGAAGAACTCCGAGACAAATTTTATCTTGCTTTCTTCCCTCTTTCTCAAATCATTTGCCCTTAGAATAGAAATTCTTACCTTTCAACAAAAAGAGAAGGAAACTTTAGGAGCAGCTTGGGCTAGATTCATGAGTCTTATTAAAACAGGTCCAAACCTTTCCTTACCTGAAAATGTCCTATTATACCACTTCTATCTTGGACTCAGTAAGGAAGCTGCTCTTCATGTTGACTTAGCTTCTGGAGGTTCATTCTCGCATAAAACCATTAGTGAGGGACAAGCCATTTTGAGAAAATCCTTGAGAATACTCCCTACACTGGTATTTATGATGAATTTCCTGAAGAAGAAGTCGAACCAAGCCCTGAACCAATAGAGGAGGAACATGCAACCAATTGGAACTTCCAGTTGATTCTTCTAATATTTTGGTTGTTGAAACACCTCCTGATAAGGGAACACTAAGCCAATTAGAGGATGATGAACCATCACCTTTAGAGTTTCCCTTTGAATTCGAGGAAGATATCTTTGAAGATTATGGAAACACCTCGAACTTTCCTATCCAAGCGAGACCTCTAGTAAAGACCACTCCACATAATCAACTAGAAGAATCTGTTAGCATAGAACACCTTAAAAGCCTTTCGGCAATCATGAGTTATGAATGGCTAACTGAAGCAGAGTTATCACCCGAGATTGCTCGAGTCACTTTTCCTTCAACCATTCTTCTATGCCAAATTAGAAGGTCTGCTAGAAAAGTCCACTACAATCCTTCTGTCGGGATAAATATTATTTCAAAGGAGTTAGCCAATACTCTTTATCCCGACATGTCCTTAACTCCATCACAAAAACTTCTACAAGGTCCATCAGGATTTATTCTTGAAAGCCATGGAGTTTTAAGGGCTATTCCTGTTAGAATCAACAACTCTGAGTTATGTTTAGATTTTCATATTTATGACATCTCAGAAGTTGATCTCTTGATTGGCAGACCAATCATGAGACTTTTACAGGAAGAACCATTGCGAGGTCACTTAGATTTCAAGGTTGGGAATTCCACCATGACTATTCCAATTGATCGATCTATTAATACGTTAGTGGAATCCGGACCGAACAAGACCCTATTGAGGAGGTCTTAATGACATCTCTACAAGAGATGGCCCAACCATCCTTCGACGTTGAACACTTCATTGAAGAAGAAGAAGAAGTTTGGTAGAACCCATGGAGCTAGACGAAACTGAACAACCTCCACCTCCTCCAATAGAATTAAAACCACTTCCTCCTGGCTTAAAATATGTCTTCCTTCATAATAATCGAGAAACTCCTGCCATTATTAGTGACAAGCTTTCCCAAGAAGAGACTTATAAACTTGTCACTATCCTAGAAAAGACATAAAAAGCCATAGGCTACTCACTTGGAGACCTCATAGGGATTAGCCCCAAACTCTGCACACATCGTATCCCTATTGACCCAGATGCATCACCCTCTAGGGAACCACAACGTAGACTTAACAGAGCTATGCGAGAAGTTGTTAATAAAGAAGTCCTTAAGCTCCTACACGCTGGGATTATTTATCCCGTGCCACATAGCGAGTGGGTTAGCCCTGTCCAAGTTGTGCCAAAGAAGGGAGGAATGACGGTCGTTAGGAATGAGAAGAATGAACTCATACCTCAACGAACCATCACTGGGTGGCGCATGTGCATTGATTACCGAAAACTCAATAAGGCTACAAAGAAAGATCACTTTCCGTTACCTTTCATTGATGAAATGTTGGAACGGCTTGCAAATCATTCTTTCTATTGTTTCCTTGATGGTTATTCTGGTTATCATCAAATTCCAATCCACCCTGCTGACCAAAGTAAGACCACTTTTACATGCCCGTATGGAACTTATGCATACCGACGAATGTCGTTCGGATTATGCAATGCTCCAACTTCTTTTCAACGGTGCATGATGTCTATTTTCTCTGATATGATTGAGAGAATCATGGAAGTGTTCATGGACGATTTCACTGTCTATGGTAAAACTTTCGATGATTGTTTGGAGAATTTAGATAAAGTCTTACAAAGGTGTGAAGAAAATTCCTTAGTCCTGAACTGGGAGAAATGTCATTTTATGGTTCAGGAAGGAATAGTACTTGGACACAAGGTGTCCGAACATGGGATAGAGGTGGATAGAGCAAAGATTGAAGTTATTGAACAACTTCCACCTCCCACAAATGTGAAAGGAGTCCGAAGCTTCTTGGGACATGCAGGGTTCTATAGGCGCTTTATCAAAGATTTTTCTCAAATCGCTAGACCCCTGACTAGTCTCTTAGCTAAAGATGCACCTTTCATCTTTAGTAATGAGTGCCATGAATCATTCCAAATCCTTAAAAGAGCACTCACTTCAGCTCCAATTATTCAACCACCTGATTTTAATCTTCCTTTTGAGATCATGTGTGATGCTAGCGACTTTGCGGTTGGTGTCGTTTTAGGACAAACCAAGGATAAGAAGCATTATGCCATATCCTATGCTAGCAAAACCTTGTGCGGAGCACGACTCAATTATTATACCACCAAAAAAGAGCCGTTGGTCAATAGACAAGTTTAGATCTTATTTAGTGGGGGCAAAGGTAATAGTTTACACGGACCATGCTTGCTCTTAAGTACCTCCTCACTAAGAAAGATGCTAAGCCTCGGCTACTTCGATGGATTCTTCTACTCCAAGAGTTTGACATAGAAATCAGAGATAAAAGGGGAGTAGAGAATTCGGTAGCTGATCACTTGTCTAGGATTCCATACAAGGAGACACATGAGCTACCCATCAATGATTATCTAAGGGATGACACCTTGCTCATGATAACACATTCCGATCCATGGTATGCAAACATCGTGAACTTTATAGTAACAGGCTATGTCCCACCTGGTGTAGACAAAAGAAAATTAGTCTATGAGAGTCGTCATCACCTATGGGATGAGCCTTATCTTTTCCGAGTTTGCACCGATGGGTTGTTGAGAAGATGTGTTCCTATGGCTGAGGCTACTCAAATTATGGAAAGATGTCATGCCTCGCCATATGGAGGACATTATGGAGCATTCCTGGACACATGCCAAGATCCGCAAAGTGGTTTTTCCCCCCAACGATGTATGCGAGATACAAAGGAATTTGTCAGAAAGATGCCACGGATGCCAAAAACATGGAAACATAAATACACAAAATGCAATGCCTCTCATAAATAATCTCCAAATTGAACTATTTGATGTTTGGGGATTGATTATATGGGGCCATTTCCCAAGTCCGGAAATTACGAGTACATCTTGGTGGCCGTAAACTATGTATCCAAATAGGTAGAAGCAATGCCATGTCGAACAAGTGATTCAAAACATGCAAAGAGAATGTTCCATGAAATCATATTTCCTCGTTTTGGTACACCTCGGGTGGTCATAAGCGATGGAGGATCCCATTTTATCGATAAAAAACTTCCGAAAGTATTTAGCTGATCATGGGATTCGTCATAACGTTACAACACCATACCATCCTCAAACTAGCGGTCAAGCGAAACATCTAACAAACAAATCAAGAATATTCTCGCAAAAGACGTGGATGAAATGGGGAAGACATGGAAGGACAAGCTTCGGATGCAATTGTGGGCTTACCGAACTGCATACAAGACACCTATAGGCATGTCACCTTATCAACTTGTTTATGGGAAAACATGCCATTTGCCTCGTTGAATTGGAGTTCAAGGCTCATTGGGCGATCAAGAAATGGAACATGGATCTCCACCTAGGCGGGCGAAGCCGTCCGATGCAACTATCCGAGCTAGAAGAATGGAGAGAAAAGGCTTATCACAACTCCAAGATCTACAAAGAGAGAACAAAAAGATGGCATGATAAGAGAATCAAGCACAAGGAGTTCAAGCACGGAGATAAGGTTCTACTATTCAATTCAAGAGTAAAGCTCTTTGGACATGGTAAGTTCTGAAGTAAGTGGGATGGACCATATAATGTCGTCGACAAATCAACGCATGGAGCCATTACCATCCAAGATGATACAAAATAACACGTTCAAGGTAAATAGACAACGCTTGAAAGTTTACTTAGAGCCCCGCAGATCAACATGGTTGAGGAGCTAGATGTAATTGAGTTTATATGATTGTTATATTAAAACACTCTTGACAACTAATGCTTTAATGCCTAACCTTTAATCGGGTTCCACAAGTTTTGTTGTCTATTTGAATGTTGCAGATTCATGGGAGAAAAGACATGATAGGATGACACCCTCATCGCCGTCTACCTTAACTTCCACATCATCAACATCCCGACATGTCAATCTAGCTTGGGGAGAGCACCCCGATTATCACGATAAGTATCTCTTTACTATATATTATCAGTCTATATATCTTTTTGCTTTGTTTGATAAGAGTCTAGTGTTTAAAAGAGTCTTTGTTAGAGTATGAGAATAAAATGATCTAGAGGGAGTATTCACCGTTTGCTTTTTGCTCAAAATAAAATGAACCTTAAATATGGAAATGATGAATAGTTGCTTGTTGACACCAGTTATAGCATAATTTTAATAGTCAACTAAATATGAAATAAGGGCATAAAATGAATATCAACATAAGTCTAGGGGCTTTATTAACATAATTCCATGAGTTTTGGTGATTTATGTATTTCCAGGGACTTAACATAAATGCGAGAAAAAATGGAGAAAGTTCCTAATATACAAGACATATGATGACAAGACTTGACCGTGAAGCAACTCAACTCGAAAAGTGAACTAAAACATTCTAGAAGGTACCGAGAGGACACGGAAGAAACGGGATGCTTTGAGGTGGCACGCCACCACAGGCGGCCGCCCGGTGCCAACTAGGCCGGCCGCGGGGTCAGGGCCACATGTCGGCCTCGACTTTGTATGTCGGTTTACCACCGACCTTGAGGTTGTATCTACACCGTTGCCAAGGTCGGTTTGATCCAATGGTCATCGCTCATCGCCAAGGACTATATAAGCGCCCCTGTGCTCGACCCCAAGGCTTATCTCTCTCATTATTATTCATTAGTATTCTCTGAGCAAAAGTTAGGGTTTCAATTAGAAGAGAGATCCCTCTAGTTGTCTAGTTGTCTAGTTCATCTAGTTCATCTAGTTCAACTAGTTCATCTAGTTGTAATTAGATCAAGGAGAGAGAAGAGGAGAGAGTTGAAGAGCCGGACTTGTCGGATCTTCATCAACTTTGTAATCTTGCAAAGAACTAGTTCGTCTTTAGCAAATCTCCGTGTTCTTTATTTATTAATTCTAAGCTCTCTATTTACTTTCATTCAACATTTACTTCTACTTTATTTATTAGATTCCTGCTTGCATCAAGTGCTCTAGTCTTTGCAACACTAGAGTAGTAATTATTAGATTAGGCGTGGTGCTTAGTCTAGTGGTTACCTAGAATTGCACCCAATCCTACTGGATAGTTTGTGGTAGCCCTGTGTGGTGACAAATACGACGGCCGGCGTATTCCACCACGTTCAGGTTGGTGTTTGTAGGACCTTGTCGGACCTTCCTAGCCCCCTTCTCATCCCTTTACGTGGTTAGTGCTCGATGTCCCAAAATAAATAAATCTTGAAGTATCTTTGATTCCTAGATCTATTAGAGAAGCCTTAGAAACTTTCTCTCTTTCCTCACAAACCCATAGTTATCCTTGGACAACTTATTATCTTGATTAGTGCACTTCACGTTCCCTGTGGAAATCGATACCTTGGAATACTCCCGGGTGAAAGCTACAACGGTATCCGTGCGCTTGCGGATTTTTCTGTGTGCGTTAATTTATACCAACAGTATCCACCAATCCAGAGAAAATAAAAAATGTGCAAAAATTGCCATCTCCAACATCAGTTAAAGAAGTAAGGTGTTTTCTGGGACTAGCAGGATATTACAGGAGATTTGTCCAACATTTTGGTATGATTGCAAAACCACTAACTGCATTACTCAAGAAGGGAGCACTTTGTTTCTTTGGACAGATGAATGTGAAACAGCTTTCCAACCGCTCAAAAATGCTCTTATATCTGCTCCGGTTTTAGCCATACCTAATTTTGCTCAACCTTTTGTGGTAGAAACATATGCCTCAGATGCTGGTATTGGTGCAGTTTTATAACAAAATGGCCATCCAATTGCTTGTGTGAGCAAAGCACTGGGACCCAAGCATCAAGGGTTGTCTACCTATGAGAAAGAAAGCTTAGCTATTCTGGTGGCTATTGATCAGTGGAAAGCTTATCTATAGCCTGCTGAATTCATTATCCATACTGATCAGAGAAGTCTCATTCACCTCCCTGATCAAAGGCCTAATTCATATTGGCAACAAAAAGTACTCACCAAGCTCATGAGCTACCAGTACAGGATTGTCTATAAGAAAGGAACCACAAATTGTGCAGATGATTCCTTGTCAAGAGCGCCCAGTGCTGACTCCTGTCTCAATGCTATCTCTGTAGCTCAACCATTATGGCTACAAATTGTACCATTGCTCGAAAGGACCAAGAAGAAGAGAGAAAGAAAGAACAACAACAAGATTTACGGTCCGAGTGGAGCAAAGTGAAGCCCGCCCACCCGTTGCATCGGGAGCATGCGCGACGGGAGACGTTGTTTGAACCGTTTGCTTAAGTACCTTGTTATGCTTTCGTGTTCGATTTGTCTTGGTTGTTAGAACTGGAACCTGACGGTGAGCTCTGCTCGAGGCCGGCGGCGCAGCGCCGACCGGAGTTGTAATCGGTGTTATCTGTTACCCAGTTCTATGAGAGATTCGTCGTGATTCGTACTTATCCCCATCCACCGTTACAGACACTCACAATGCAGACTCTATTATAGAGTCTAAGACTATTTATTACCTCGGGTATTGTGCACTTGGAGTCTAAATAAGACTTGGAATCTTGGCTTTTTTTCTCATAAATATACTGCCACATCAACGCCACATCATCAAAATACAATAAATATAAAGGTAATAAATAAGCTTAAACTCTATGATAGAGTTTACACCGTGAGTGCCCTTAGGCCAGTCTCAATGGAGAGTGTCATTGCACTCTTTCCAAGACTACAAGATGAAATGAAACTCAGATGAAACACCCTCCCTCAATGCAAAGTTTCATTCTAAAGTTTCATATGCATTTAATTCCATGACTCATAGAGAGTTGGTATTCGTGCCAAGAGAGTTTCACCAAGATGAAACTTTTCCGTTCTCTCTCCTCGGGCGTTTCATGCAAAAAGTGGACTTTTCTGATGTGGCACCCTATTTAATGTGCATGAAACGCCTATGAAACTCCCATTGAGACTGGCCTAAGTATAGTAAATGTGGCTACAAAAAGTTAGCGGTAAAGAAAATCTAAGTATTTAATATTAGTAGGCTTGGAGTCATCTCTTCACCAGCATTGGCTGCACGCAAGCTACTCGTCTTGATATTTGTGATATGCTGGGGCGGTAAGATAAGCGTCGGCTCCATTCTCTTTCTTCATTTCTCTGCCACCTAGGATTTTGATGATGTGGACTGCCTTACAGCCCCGATGAGTAGGACTTATAATACTTGCTGTCACTGTGCGGGTTGTGGCTGATGCTTCGAATGTCCGATCGAGCAACGGTGGATAGTGGACTGCTGCGCTTTAGGGACAAAGGCCCTGTTTAGTTCCTTCAAAATACAAAAACTTGACTAGATTCTCCATCACATCGAATCTATGGACGTATGCGTATGCATGGGGCATTAAATTTAGATAAACAAAATAATTAATTAGCCAATGATTGGATAATAATTACCAAACAAATGAAAATTACTACAATGCTTTATGACTTCACTTTACATCATCTAAACATAGCCAGAACGTCAAGCACACGACAACGGCAGCAACCTTTCCAATGTAAAGGACTGTTTGAAATATCAAAGGTGAACACTATGGGTATGGGGGAACGATCCCATTGTAACACTATTGTCCTCTATAGTGCGCCAATGGCTTTGGCACATCGTTGTAACAACTAAATTTCCCGATCTTAATACAAAAGATGCGTAAATCTTAATAGAAGAGATGGAGTTTAGAAGTCCCAATTCTCATATGTAAGTTTTCAATCTCACTACAGAGGAAATGGCATTGAGAAGCCGAGACAGTAGGGGTAGGCTCACCCACAGATCGAATGATCAGTTACTCATTAGCTAGTGTAATTTTCCGTGATGCTTTGACTCTCCAAGATTTTTGGATTGACTTATAATTTGGGATGAAGGGAGTAAAAGGTTAGAGCTACAAGAAAAGAAAAGAACACTACTACACAAAATCTTTTACAAGACACTTCCAATTTATTTACCGTGCGGTTTTTAATTAACGATGGCGGTTATAAAAAACCGCCACGGTAAATTGAATAATCTTGGTGGTTTTTATAACAAAGCCCACCACGGAAAATAGCCCATTTTCGGTGGCGGTTGAGTAATAAAGGCCCGCCACGGTAAATACATATGAGCCCACTGGAAATCTCAATCAGCCCAATACCACACAACGAATATAAGCCGGTTCCCTCACCTCACTCCCCTCCTCACCCTCCTCCTGTCGGCGGCTCCCCGGCATCCTTACGTCACCGGGCCCACAAAGTCGGCGCACTCCTCCATCCCCCTCCCTCCTCACCCTTCAAGATCTAGTGGTGGCGAACCCGCCCCCTCCTCACCCTCCTCACCCCTCCTCCTGGCGGTGGCGCCCGTCCGCTCCCCTCCTCCTAGCGGCTGCGGCCGGCGGCGTGGAGCGGCGGCTGGCGGCTGCAGATCTAGTGTGGAGGCGCAGCAATGCGGCGACGGGTATGGTGTGGAGGGAAGCAACGTGGCGGCGGAGGTGGATCCGGTGTGGAGACGGCAGCGGCGGTGGCGGATCTGGTGTGGAGTCGGCGGCGGCTTGCCTAGATCCCGGCTCGTTAGGGTTAGGGTTAGGGGATTTGCCTTTTTTTTTTTTTCAATTAACCGTGGCAAACCGCCACGGTAAATCAATGATTAACTGTGACCTTTGTTTAGTGGCGGTTTTAAAAACTGCCATGAATAATAAAATAACCGTCCACGGAAGTTTTTATGTAGTAGTGGAAGAAAATGAGATAGACTATGAAGTCAATTACAAATGACATCTTATATTTAAAATGAGTAATAAAAGAGAAGATATTGGTTGTGAAGGGAAAGGAGAAAGAAAGGAGTAAATTTGGAATACCATCTCTGATGTTAAACTAGGCCTTGTTTAGTTCACAAAAGTGAATCCAAAAAGTGCTACGAGCATTCGTCACATTAAATCTTTTGTCTCATGAATGGAGCATTAAATGTAGGTAAATAAAAAAATATTACACAGTTTGGTTGTGAAAGTACGAGACAAATCTTTTGATCATAATTAGTTCATGGTAGGACAATAATTACCAAATACAAACGAAAAGTCTTCTACAAAGCCGAAGCCTAAATATTTCACCAACTAAACACCCCCTATAGTTGTTTTTTCTTTCTTTTGTAAACTCCGCCACCGATTGCGAGCGACGTTGTGGCTTCAGGTACAACACGACAGCTAGTAGCAACCCATCCGCATAGTGAGGCCCCGTCGCTGTGTAGTAAGGACCATGCGGGCTGCCTGGACATACTTCACTCCACATATATATACTCATAGGATGAAAACGGTCGGAAACCATAGGTAGAAAGTCAAATCACTTTTGTTTTCATTTTTTTCGAAAACTAAATCGATACGATATTGCCAAAAACAAATATGGCACTGGTATTCCGATAATTTCGAAAAAAAAGATATAGTCGATCACAAAAATACAGCGATAACAATCGAAATCGATGAGGACGATATATCCTCAAAAACGATAAACACGCCAAACCCGTATAACTCACCCGGTATGTGATTGGCTGATTGGCTTTTTATTCCTATATACATGTGCAATACTTGCCATATGGTTCATTTCCAAAAAAAAAAAAAAAAATTGCCTTATGTACTTGTTGCTTGCATGTGTAGATTTTAGATGGGCATGCTTAGATGTAGGTCAACTGGACCTAAAGTATGGATTGTTAATTCTATAAATAGATTAGGATTTACGGGCTTTGATTCGGTAATTACCGATGATACGTAAATTACCGGTTAAATGGGAAACTTCGAAAATGATCGGAAGAGGAAAAAAACTGTTTCCGCTTTTGTTTCCGTTTTTTTTCATTATCATTTTTGTTTTTAGTTATCGCTGCCGTTTCCGTCTAAACCTGGAAATCAGAATGTCCGTGATCATGGTCATGGCAATCGCGAGCGACGACGTTGACGTTGGCTAGCTGTGGCTCCACAGTTGGTGGTGCGCACCATAGCAGCTAGCACGGTAGCACCCACAACCCGTAGTGAAGGCCCCGTCGCTACGCAAGGACGACCATGTGGCAGCTGCCTGTACGATAGCGTGACCACGTCAGAGCCCCTGCCATCGCGAACCACTAGGAGCTCTCGTGCAGCATGTGCAGGACAGCACGATCAAGATTTGATCTCCGCTACCATGAGTCCATGACTGCGCGTCTGCACAAATGTGTATAAACATTTATCAACTTGTTTTTCTTTACTGCGCCCAACATCAGTTAGTGAAGCTACGCCAACGCTGCGCGTCCATACCCGCGAACCCGGTAACGACCAATATAAAGTCAGGTTTGTGCTCGGCCGTACAACTCACTCGCTCTGAGCCTATCCCTCGCTACGGAAGATCGTTCGAATTCACATGGCCGACCAAGGATATTCCACCCTGACCAAGCTGGGCTTGGGAGCTCTGGCCTTGAACTCGGCGCTGGCTATCTACAACTCCTGGGGCGACGCCGGCTGTGTCGCGTTCGTGCTCGCTGCGGACGCCGCGCTCGTGCTACACTTCCTCTGCCTCCGTGCGTTCGAGCAGGGCGGCAGAGGCAGGGATGCCAAGGTGAAAGCCGCGGTGTGGGCGCTCACGACTCTCCTGACGGCCATGTTCGCGTCCAGGGTGGCGCCGATGATGCCGCTGGCCGTTGGTGTCCACGTCTTCCTCTGCCTCCGCGACGTCGGTCACGTCCGCGGCGGGGAAGGTGGTGACGGAATCAACATGCACGGGCAAATATTATGCGCTTGCCAAGGTCTGCTTCGCCGTGCTGACGTGCAGCTCGGCGGTCGACGTCTACGACACCCGGCGTGACCCGGGCTCCGCGGCGTTCATGCTCGCGTCCTACACGACCCTTGTCATCCTGATTGGCCTTTTCGTCCGTGCAGTCGCCCGCGGTCACGCTGGCGAGCACGGGCAGGGGCAGGGTGCGGGGTGCCCCTAAACCTGGTGTCGTTCTGGTTCATGGCCTTCGCCACGGCCGCGGGAGGATTCTGGGCGTTCTTCATCAAGACTTGTGTCGCTGTCTGAATAATCCGTCTTTAAATTACCTATCGAATGTGTCGGTTTCCACGCGTATGTTTTGTTTTGTGTTGTGGCGCCGGAATTTGCTTGTTTCGTCAGTTCCCTTGCAATAATAAATGGCAACTACTCCGGTGCACCCTTTTAAAAAAATTGCACGCATCTCAAAGCACACAATTAAAGGATCAATTATTTATATTTTTTACATCATAGTTCCGCCTGGGCCCAGCCGAGCCCGTCCAAGAGCAGCCCGAACCCAGCCTGGATGTGTCTGGAGAACAGGGAGTTAATACGATGGTCTTGTTAAGTAGTTTGAGTAGTCCTTTGATGCTTATTATCTGTCGTTCGGGTTCTAGCTTGCGACTTGCGAGCTAGCTTTGAGGCTTTTGTTGATCTGGACGGGTGTAAACTGAAACTTGGTGATGTCTTTGGTAATCTAAAGACAGGGGCATGAATAGCCCTAACATTTTTAAAAAAAATCCAGGATCCAACACTGTTTGCATGAATTTGTGCAGCGGTGTATCCGTTGGTAATATCTTCAGAGTCGCTCCAATGTTTGTTAAAGTGGATTTGGTCAGAGACTCAGAAACGCGTTTGGAGCTGTTTGGGCATATTGGTCAAAATAAGCAAACTCAAAAGCATCGAGACAATCCTCACATCTATCGCTTGAGGAGCATTTACACCAGCGAGGCTTCAAGCATCAAACTCGCACTATCTCACCGTCTCTGACTTCTTTATATTTGCTTGTGGTTCTCTTTTTTTATAATACTCCATCTCACCTCACTATTTTGTGTCTGTCCACGCACGTTCAGTGTCCACACCTGAAAAAATCCTATAAAAGGCGCCCCCGGTACCATTCCTTCGTGGCACTGGCACAGTTTCCACCGCACTGTTGTGCTCTCTCAATTCATTTGTCCCTCACTCACTCCCTCCGCGCGCTGAAGATCGTTGGACTTGACATGGCCGACCGAGGATATTCCACCTTGACCATGCTCGGCTTTGGTGTCCTGGCCTTCAACTCGGCGCTCGCCATCTACAACTCCTGGGGCGACGCCGGGTCCGTCTCGTTCGTGCTCGCCGCGGATGCCGCGCTCGTGCTGCTCTTCCTCTGCCTCCGTGAGTTTGAACGGACCGGCAGGGGCAGGGCTGGCATGCTGATGGCCGCCGTGGCGACGTGCAACGCGGCGCTCGACACCTACAACGCTCGCCGTGACCCGGTCTCGGCGTCCTTCGTGTTCCTGTGCTACACCCTCCTTGTGGCAGTGATCCTGACGGGGCTTTTCGGGAAGCGCTAGAGGAGCCTGTGGTCCGGTTGTTGGAGATAGTATTTTAGATTTTCAGATTCATCCATGAATAAAAGTATATATGTTGTTTTCTGATTTTCTGTATTAGTGTATTGTCAAGGAATGTGTATGCTCTTGTGCTTTATTTCTCCATGAATCGATATCGCGCGAGTTGGCAGTTTGCATATGAACAGAACAGGCAAGTGTCGTCGTCGATCGGGTCTAACCAGCCTGGGCTTTGGTGTCCTGGCTAGCTTGCATCTCGGTGCTCGCCATCTACAACTCCTGGGGCGACACCGGCTCCGTGGTGTTCGTGCTCGCCGCGGACGTCGCGCTGTGGCTGCTCTTCCTCTGCCTCCGTCTGTTCGAGCAGGGCCCGGGGCAGAGATGCCAAGATCAGGGCCGCAGTTTGGGCGCTCACGACGCTGCTCACGGTCATGTTCGCGTCCAGGGTAGCGCCGCTGATGCCGCCGGCCGTGGGTGCGGCCGTCTGGATCATGGCAATCGCCACGTCCGCAGGAGGATTCTGGAACTTTTTGTGTTTTTTTTCTTCCTGCACTTTACCTCCGTCTGCCAGCGTCGTGTCACTTGTCAGATTTCGTAGTCAGCAAACATGCTTTGCGTTGACGTTTTGAATGGTGGAGCTCACGCAAGTCCGCAGCCAGTCCCTTTCGACCTCGCAGAGTTTTCGTTGTGGGCCAGCGTGGCCCAATGTACAAATCTCAGCCCAATTATGTTTACAAGGTAGTCCACCCGAGAAACAACTTGGTCGTCGGTTCGGATACTTGCTTGTCCTCTCCTGAAAGCGACACACAGGAATGTCACGGATACTGGGGGCACATGGACGTCAGGATGCAAGCGGCGCGGGCCTGCCCGCAAGCCCGCTCTGTCCGCCCCGCAAAAATTCCTTATTGGACAATGCAGATGGCCTGCTATGCTATTTCGGTTTGAAGCGGTCCAACCTGCTAGGCCCAGCGGACGTCAGCAGAGCCTGCAAAAGACCTGCTAGGACCCGCAAATCATCTTCCTCGTCGCTCCGGCGCTGGACCTCCCGCACCTCCGCGACCTCCCGCACGGCGCCACGGCCTCGCTCTCTGCATCCCGGCCGACGCGTCGCGCTTCCCCTACACGCACCTGCATCCCGGCAGAGCAGCAAAGACAGTCGGCGCCGCCTCAGCCCATTCCTCCCCACGCCAAGGAAGGAACTGAGAAGGGGCTGCCGCGGGCCGCGGCGGCGAGAGCCCGGCGGCGGCAAGAGTGACTGGTTGGGCCGCGGCCAGCGAGAGCCCCGCGGCGGCGAGAGCCCGGAGGCGGCGGGAGCTCACTTTAGTGATCTGTCGCGGGCCGGCTGCACGTGATGGAGTTCAAGGTGGCCAAGGCATTGAGTATTGTCACTGGATTAGCTAATCAAATTGCACAATTCAGTATTTCAGTACATCTGTTAACAACATGTATTTCCAATTACTAGTGCAAACAAAAAGAGCCTTGGCACTATGTTCGTCAGGCTGCAGCCTTGATTCCATTGTAAGCACATCAAGGTAATACAGCTGTGCCCTTCTTCAGTCTTCACACTTGCGGGTCCTGCTAGGCCTAGCAGGTTTCACCGCCAAACCCAGTGGGCATTTTGCGGCCAGGATGCTTGAGTTGGTGGACGCCCGCAAAGTCTGCAAGCTAGCGTTGCGGCGAGTGCGGCGGCTTGCAGGACGTCTGCAGAGCGGCCCGCTTGCATCCTGACATGGACGGAAGCTTATACTACACGACTGACTTTTCTTTGCACCGTACGTGGTCACGATCGTAAAAATGATTAAACATATCATCAACTTTGTTTTGTTTATTACTGCGACCAGGGCCGTCCCGGGAAAATTGGAGACCCTGTACGAAACAAAAAATGAGGCCTATGTATACTCCAACACGTATACATAGGGCTTTTGTACTCGCCTGCTTGCTTTTCCAACACGTATACTCCAGCTTATCCATCAAAGTAACACCTGACATGCATATTTCCGATCATCCTCCTTCAACAGCTCAGTAGCTAACCCATACGTGATCTTCTCTTCTACCATTGGCTCCTACAGCTTGATGCCACTGCCACCATCCAGCACTCACCAATCCAGAAGAATATCTTGCGCTCCCCTGCGTGCTGCCGCCAGCCTAGCTCAGAACGATGCCTGCAAGCCTCTTTATGATCATTTGAACAATGTGGCCTCGTTTAGTTGGCTAAAGTTTCTTAACTCTTTTTTCACTCTCTCTCCATCACATCACATTAAATACACCAAAAGACATATGTTCGGAGTATGAAATGTAGGTAAAAAAAGTAACTAATTACACAGTTTAGATGTACATTGCGAGACGATTCTTTTGAGCCTAGTTACCCCATGATAGGATAATATTTACCACAAACAAACGAAAGTGCTACATGGGAGTTTCAGGGAGTTACTTTTGCTAAAATTCCTAACATCTAAACGAGGCCTGTGTCAACTAACGAATTTGACCACCAGCGACTACAGAAATTTGGCCAACCATGTATGCTAAGGCCTTGTTTAGATTGCTAAAATTTCTAACTCTTTTTCCACTCTCCCTCCATCACATCACATTAAATACACCAAAAGACATATGTTTGAAGTATAAAATGTAGGTAAAAAAGTAACTAATTACATAGTTTAGATGTACATTGTGAGACGATTCTTTTGAGTCTAGTTACCCCATAGTAGGATAATATTTACCACAAACAAACGAAACGTCTTCTACAAATAAAGGCTGGGGAGTTCCAATGATTACTTTTTTTGTTTTTCTAACAACTAAACACGGCCTAACAAGCCAAATTACCGCTCAGGGCCGTCTCAGGGATCGTCAAGTTGAGTCTGAGAACGTGACGTACATACCCAGCGGCCGGCAGCAAATTGTTTTCTATTGCGCTGTGTACGCCAGCTGCCCATGTATGTATTACGTATTACGTATATATTTGGAGGCCCACTTCACTTGGAGGCCCTGCGCAAGCGCTCCTGTTGCACATGGGGAGCGACGGCCCTGCTGCGACCAACATCCGTTCGTCAGTGCAAGCTACGCGTCCATACCTTACAGCCAACTAGCTAGGCCGCTGCATGCTGATGGCTCCAAGCTGGTCTGGGAGATGGCCGTCGCCACGGTTAGCGGAGGGTTCTGGGCGTTCTTCCTTTTTCATTGATGCAAACGCAGTCTGAATCCGTATTTCCATTGCCTAGCGAATGCGTCGGTTACCACTCGTATGTTCTGTGTGTTCTGCTGTGCGGTAGAATTTGCTTGTCTCGTCAGCTCCATATTTTTGCAATAAAAAATTCGATTCGTGTCTCTGTTGGCTGTTCTATTTTCCTACGACCGGCGACGGCCGTCTTGGCGTCAGCGGCCACGTGACTCGGGTTCATGCTGCTAAGTGATCTATGTTAGATTGATCTCCACTAGTTAGCCCAACGGCCAATTTGGGCCCTTGACTCGCGTCCTGATCGGGGGCGCCCCAATAAAGTTGCTGGTGGGCCCCGTCGCACACGATGCCTATAAGAGAGGAGGTGGGGGCCACAGGCTAGGATTACGAGGTTCACAACAGCCGTCAGTCCCCACCATCTAACCCTAATCCGATCCAGGGTGGCGGCCGCGCCAGGGCGACGGGAAACTCCACCAGCGTCGTCTTCAGATCGTCCCGACTCCAAGACCGCCGCCGTACACTTTCCTGTATGTCCGTACACCTCATTCTCCATCTCCCTCTCTGAATGCACATGATCTACACAAGTTATCCCAAATGCAAAGTGTTCACCCGACTAGATCCTACTGCTAGTGATCCAATAAAACTAGCAATGGTATCAAGAGCTCAGGTCTAGTGTAGTGGATCCAGTTCGGGGTAAAAGGAAAAGGAGAAATTTCGATTTTTTTTTTTCTCAAACCCTACTTGGGAAAAGCACAGATCAAAGAAACCGAATTCGATTCGGAAAAAGCAATGACCGATTCAATCGAATCGGGAGAGAAATCCCAAAATTGAAATTGTAACCCTAACCCTAAGTAAAAGGGCCGGCGGGATCTCCCTACCCTGCTGGGCCGCCAACGCCGTTCTTGCTTAGCGCCGCCACCGTCGCGGGAAAGAAACCGTTTTTAGGCGGGAAGAAGCGAACCCGAGCCGCCGGCCGGGAGGCCTCGCCATCAGCGGGCACTCCGGCCGGCCGGGAAAAAGGCACCGACGGGAATCCATTCGACGGCGGCATGTTCACCGACGGGGAACACTCGCGGCCGGCGAAAGGAATCGCGGCGGCGCCGGCTTGCTCGTCTTGGGTCACGCGCCCGGAATCGCGGTGAAGCCGGAGTCGGCGCGGTGGTGGCTCCTGCTCGTCTTGGGCGTTGCAGGCTAGAGACGAGGGAGAAAAAAAGAAAGATGGAAAGGCCGGGGCCGCGGGCGCGATCTTCGTGGGGCATCACCTCGTTGGCGGCTGGGCCACCACGACAGAACCGCCGCCCGTCGCGCGTTCAGAGAAAGAGAAAGGTGAGGATGAGAAATTATTCTAGGGTTCGGGGAGGAGGCTGACACGGCCAGTTTTGTTGGACCGGGAGCGATGGGCGGCCGTCGGATCCGATCCGACGGCTGGCACACGACTGGGCCAAATAGCAACCCAGGCGGATGGCCACTTTCCCAGCCCTAGCCCATGTTGCGCTACTGGGCTGCGGGTAGGATTTAGCTGCTGGGCCGTCTTCGGCTGCCGGGCCGCTATAGAAGCATAAAAAAAAAAAAAAGGAAAAAGGAGCACGCGTTTGGCCTGCTGCTAGACTCCGCCGACGGTGGGCCTTCAGGCCGAATGGGAGCAGTGGGCTTTCCGGCCAAACAAACAGTATATATATTTTATATTCTTTTTCAGAAGCACAATATTGATGAATCTCGTTAATCTCTACTCAATTTGATCCAAAGAGATATTTTGTTTAGAGCATAGATCAATGAAAAATGATGCTTCTGGAAAAGTATTGTATACAAGAGTTTTCTGCTGCAAAGTTAAAGTTTATTGCCTTCTTATTAAATCGGAACCAACAGGGAGGATTTGATTTGAAGAGCAATTAAGTTTATTCAAATAAATGAGATTTTGTTTATTCCCTATTTGATTAGAGGAGATGAAAGATATTTGAGTAAATACAGATATTTCTTTAAAGTTAATTATGGTATTGTTATTTTCCTTTACCAACGTTGATGATAACAATATTGTAATTTAATGAGTTTATGTTTAAAGTGTAAATCTCTGATAAATTTTGCATCAAAGTGACCAACTATTCAGAGAGAACAGATAAAGATAAAAGTAAAGTATTTTTATGTTTCCGCTGCAAATGAAATTGATCATCCTCTAATTATGAGGAGTGAGTTATATGCTTTAAATGTTATTGAGTTTCAATACTTTAATTCCATTTCGCCCAATCGGTGACGCTGAACCGATGTACAAAGAATGAGGTTTTATTCTATTTCTACCCAACGGTGATATAGAATACAGATTAAAAGATATTCAAAGTTTAATATGCATGTCTTAACCGTGATCAGCATAGGGTTAATTTCATGCTCATTATTGTTGACTATTGTTGAATATTCACGCAGACAATGATCTTCATGTTTTAATTCTTGAAGGCAGAAAGAAAATGAGCTAGTCATTTATGACTCGAAAAAGATGATAAAGAAATGAATAAGAGTAAGCCAATGGCGTCAAAGTTGATATTAAAGTTTAGTTTGAGAGATGTTTTTCATGTACTATCAATGAAAAGAATGTATTTTCAGATTCAGTCATTATGATAAGAGTTGTAAAAAGATCACATTCATGTTTAATTTGACCAACATTGGATTAAGCATGTATGTTACACAGTATTCAAATATATTTCTAAATTTGATGAGCCAATCCCGGCATTGATGTCCCTTCGAGGGAATTATTCCGCATGGCGGAAAAAAGATTTGAGATAATACCCGCATGGCGGGTAAAGTTGGCACAATGCTCATCTTGCATAGCAAGGTAAAGTTCGCATAGTGTCTATCCTGTATGGCAGGAGAAATTATGATGACTCATGTGGTGATATGTCTCGTATAGCGAGAGGAAGTATGGGTAGCTCTTGTGTTATCCTAGAATTGACTGTGCACTAATATGGTGTCATAGTTAATAAGCACTTCATGAGTGTAAAGTGAAAAGAAAGCTATGTACGAACCTCCAAAAAAAATAATGTGCGGCGTGACTTGCAAAAGTATTGATAATAAAGGACTTTGCTAAGTTCTTGAAGTGAAACGAGGAAAAAATACTCCCATATAAATTGAGAATTAATTTTATTCTACATGACATAATCATGTGGATGAATAAAGTAATCAAAGTTTCCTCCTTCACAAGAGTTTGAATAGTTTCGAATTGTGGTGAAAAGTTCATGCCACATTCCGAGGGGAGAAAATATGAGATAAATTCAAAAAGATGTGAAGAAGAAAAGACGATTATGAAAGATACTCCCCTATAGTTCGAATAATGCGGTGCATATTGTGCATTGAATACAAAAGTGATCTATAAAAGATAAATGTGATCGTTGAAGGAGTACAATGGTCATAATAGTTATACCCCTAAAAGAAAGTAATGGCTAAATTCCTTGACTTTTATAGTTCCGATAGGAAGATAGCATACTAGACAAGTTTCAGAGCTATTAAGTGGTGCTTATGGCGCCATACGAGTTTAACAGATCAACCCAAATAAGAAAAGTGAAGATACTCTATCCTTAGAAGATGGAGTAATCTAGGGGAGCATGGTATGTAAAGTTTTGAAATACCATGTTATTGTTGTATAAGTAAACAAGGATCCTAGATATAGGACCTTATAAAATTAAT
Source organism: Hyparrhenia diplandra (assembly GCA_015847255.1). Taxonomy (NCBI): domain Eukaryota; kingdom Viridiplantae; phylum Streptophyta; class Magnoliopsida; order Poales; family Poaceae; genus Hyparrhenia; species Hyparrhenia diplandra. The sequence goes on along the minus strand of JADLZK010006998.1, from coordinate 95,735 downwards.
TGTCTCTGTGCAATAAAGAGCAACAACAACCTCACATTAAAGAAGTGCCAATAGCTAAGGACCCCTGAAAGGTCTCAAAAAAGATTGAGAAAAGCGGTTTTCTCACGATGACTATAAAGTCTATGTTAAAGAAATTCAAATGAAGGGTGATCCCACCTTGTCTAAAGAGCCATGAGAAGTACTCACTTATCTAAATGGCAAGAAGTTATGAAATTAAAAGAATCCCGACGATATTTGGGACTTAGAAGAAATTTCTAATGGAGCCAAAACGATTGGGCTGTAATGGGTCTACAAGGCGCAATGTGACTCCAAAGGAAATATGAAAAAAGATATAAATCGCCACTTGTGGTGAGAACAGTTATATAAAGAGAATGAATTGATTACAGTGATGAAAGTTAATGTCACATTATGGTTTTGAATTACATCATATGGATGTAAAGACGGCATTCCCTAATAGGATCTGTATGAAAATGAATACATGTCACAACCTAATGGTTTTGTCGTGAGAGCAAAAGAACATATGGGATGCTTTGAAGAAATGATTTAAAGGTTAGAGCAAGTCTTTAGAAAGTAGAGTTTTAAAGTTGAAAAGTCAATAGAATATTTGGGTTAAAGAGAATGAGAAGGACAACGATATTATGAAAAAAGTTCAAGAATGGAAAATTCATTTTCCTAATCCTACATAGCACCTTGCTTGCTAGTAGTGGTGCTAATCTACCATTGGAGAAGAAGTTCTTGTCCTCAAGATTCAACATGAATGGTCTTGGTGAAATGTCTCTCATAATAAGAATTGAAAGTTCACCGAGACGGAAGAAAAGGGGTATTAGGACTGTTGCAAAGGCATACTTAGAAAAGATTCTAAAGAAATAAAGTATGCATGCAAGAAAAACCTACGCCTGTTCTTATAGTGAAGGGTAATGGATTTGGAAACTTTAGTGTTCCAAGAATCAATGTGAAATAGATCAAAGAAATACATGGTACCATATGCTTCACCGTTGGAAGCTTAATGAATGCAAACATGTGACATTACCCTACATAGTTCACATATCCTGGATATTTTGGCGAAAGTCCAAATCGGATATAGATCACTAGAATGGAGTTAAGAATGTATTGCAATTTTGTAAAAATACTGAAAGCCTCATATCGAGTAAGAAAAGAACAAGTACTCTCATATAGTTGTGGGTACAAATGTTGAGATTTGGCGAGATGTGCGGTGAATTCCACACTAGTCAATGACACTCGCGATTGAGTCTGTTGTGAAAAGCTCCAATGTAAATGGTTGTGGTGTCATTGATGATGCATATACATGATATAACTTCTTATGAGGCTTCAGGGGGGACAGGCAATGGTAATTAACAGAATTTTATATCTGGAGTTGATAATGGTTGACAACAAACAATAACCATTAAATTGTTTTACTCTGTGACAAGCGGTCAAGTGTGCTGCCAAACACATTGACACGAAGTTATACGTTGTAAAAGAGAAAAATCTGGAATCATATTAAAAGTATTGAGGATATAAGGAACAAGAAAGTGCTTGCGGATCCGTTTACCAAAGGCTTAACGCCAGTGCGTTCGAAGAGAACACACACGGTCGACATGGGTTTATGGTATGGCCTATGCTTTCCGGACAACAAAGGGCCCAATTGTTTAAGAGCCTGTTTTAAAACAGAGACGTGTATTGTAGTTGTTAAGTCCATCGGCGATTGACCGTGACGACGAAGCAGTTCTATGCACCAATCTGTATTGAAATAAGAAAAGAAGTAAATGATATAAAGTTAAAGTATAAGTTGAGATCAAGGGGGAGAATGTTAGATTGATCTCCACTAGTTGGCCCAACGGCCAACTGGGCCCTTGACTCGCGTCCTGATCGGAGACGCCCAGCCCAATAAAGTGGCTGGTGGGCCCCCGTCGCACAGTGCCTATAGAGAGGAGGTGGGGGCCACAGGCTAGGATTACGAGGTTCACAAATGCCGTCGGTCCCCACCATCTAACCTAATCCAATCCCGGGTGGGCGCTGCCAGCAGGAGGGAAACTCCACCAGCGTCGTCTTCGTATCGTCCCCCGACTCCAAGACCGCCGCCGTACACTTTCCGGTATGTCCGTACACCTCATTCTCCGTCTCCCTCTCTGAATGCACATGATCTACACAAGTTATCCCAAATGCAAAGTGTTCACCCGACTAGATCCTACTGCTAGTGATCCAATAAAACTAACAATCTCTTCCTACTTCTCCAGGTCATTCTTTCTTCTTTTACGCACTTGGCTACTAAGGATCCTGAGCTGCTCTCACCTGCTCCTCTTTCAGGTAAAATTTATTATATAGAAATATAGCTTAATCACAGCTTGAAATTATTTGAGTAGTACAGTAATAGTAGTAGATGATTCTGAATCAGCTTAATCAGAGCTTGAAATTATTTGAGTAGTAGTACAAGTAGTAGCAGATGATTTTGAATCAGCTTAATCAGAGCCGGACCGGACGGCGACCGGAGGCTGAATGATATCGCTCGCGGCGCCGACTGACAAAGATGAGATGAATTCTGAAGAAGTCGCGAACAAACAGTCGCCGGCCACAGTTGCCTTGGTGCAGCACAGTAGGCAGCGATCGATCGACGTCAGGTCTTGCCGGGACCCTGTAAGCCAGTGTGATCCTTCCCCGTCGTGTAGCGGAGAGCGCCGCCACGCCAGACGACGACAAGTTATCGTGTTTGGTGCTGGAGGATTCAGATTGCACCTCCGAGGAATCCAGGATATATGTACTGGAGTACGTGGCGCTTTACGCGGGACCCTATATCTGTATGCTGACTTGGTCATGCACGAAGTAACTTGAGAATCGTGAGTACGTGTATCGACCTATTGCGGTCCCATTGGCATCGGAAATTTCTCGTGAAATTCCTCCGTTTCGCATTCGCAAAAATGTATTACTATCATTATTGTTTTTTTGGATGCGTGGCTTAGTTTGGTTGTGTTGATCCGTTCCGTGTCCAAACTCCACACCCAGGATTCAGAATTTTTTCTGGGCGACCCCAGTACCGTCGCGTTCGTGCTCGCCGCGCTGCTGCTGCTCTTCCTCTGCCTCTGTAACTTCGAGCAGGCCGAAAAGAGAGGCTGGCAGGGGCGGGGACGCCAGGACCAAGACAGTGGGTGGTGTGGACGCTCAACGCGCTGCTCGCGGCCGTGTTCGCGTCCGAGGTGGCGTCGACGATCGTGCCGCTGGGCGTCGGGGCCCTCGTCTTGCTCTGCCTCCGCGACGTCCATCAGGTGACCCGCGCCGGGGAAGGCGGCGGCGGAATAAACATGGACCGGCAGTATTGCGCCGTGATCGGCTTTGTAGACTGGCCCAGTAAGCTCACGGCCCATCAGATCGGTTTCGGTGGACAGTACGCTGAGCTGTTCAAGATGGCCTTCGGCGTCGTGGTGGGTACTCATGGCTGAGTTGTTTCCGATGTTCCTTGTTAATTGAGGCAGCCCGCTCATCGGCGAGCCATCGTCCCTTTGGACCTCCCAGAGTTTTCCGTCGTGGGCCGATCCCGTAAACGATATACAAATCTGAGCCCAATGGTAACTGAATCTGGCCCAATAACGAAGGCGCTGGAAAGAAAAGGCCCCGCAGATATTACAACGCGGTTTCGTGGTCGGCAATAAAATCAAGAAGACAAGACAAAAGAACAAGAGGAACTTCCTCGTTTGCTCCAGTTGGATAGTTAATTTGTTTCCACAGAAGTGAAAAAAAATCACATGTCGGCTGTCGGCAACAATGTAGTGCTGGTCAATGGAGGTATTATTACATACAGTACATATCATTATTATCAGACAGTTGATTAAGGAAGCTGCTTTAGTCGGTTGATGAAGTAAGATGGATGTCGGTTTCAGAAAGTCTATTTATATAGTCCCAGGTTTCAACAGCAGTGCAGCACACCCGGGTCCGGTTCCCGCTTCTCGCTCGATCGGTCGTAGGCTCGTAGCATGGACCGGCAACATTCTTGTCTGATCATAAGCTTCAGTGTCCTGGCATTCAACTCGGGCATCGCCATCTACAACTCCTGGGGAAACGACCTGGCCTCCATCGCCTTCGTGCTGCTTGCTGACGCCGTGCTCCTGCTGCTCTTCCTCTGCCTCATCAAGTTGGAGCGCAACAGGGCCGGAACAAACAGGGGAAGGCTGAAGAGCGTCGTGTGGGCTCTCACGACGCTACTCACGGCGATGTTCGCGTCCAGGGTGGCGCCGCTGATGACGCCGGTCGTGGGCACCGTGGTGTGGCTCATGGCTGCGGCCACGACCGTCGGCGGGTTCTGGGCGCTCTTCTTGAATTAATCTGTATTTTTCTTGTCGTCGGCTTGCTCTTTATACATTTGTATGAATTAATATGTTTTGCGTAAGTACTGTATGTTTTAATTATGGCAATGAATATATTTTGTGTACAAAAATGGTTGTCATTTGTATTGTATTTACGTACACTGGGTGTACAACACCACGTCAGAAGCTTCGGCTGGACGTTATTAGAGGATCAATATAGGCACGTCCGCATCGCACGTACACCATGAATCTTGTTGGCTTTGATTTTGTTTTTTTAATAATATTTTTAATGAATAATTGCAAATCTAAAAGGTGTTGTAAAAAAACCGCTGATATAGAAGCTGGGACCTGTAGGCCTCCGCTCCCTGTCGGCTGGATAGGCTTCACGTGGCAGCCGAGTGTGGGTCGGTCGGGGCTGATAGCAGACACAGGGTTCATGAGGAGCCGACAGGCATATCGGCCTGTTGGATGCCGACTGGACCATTATTTATTCTCTGTGGAATTAGGGAGCCCAGAGGCTTCGCTGTGGTGGCTGGCCCAGTATAGCGCTGCTAGGCAGCCAATTTCTGACTGCATGGCCCATCGTAATAATGAAAAGGAAAAAGTCTACTTTTCGTCGCTTCAACTATGGTAAAAGTTTTGATTTTCGTCGCCAGTCTGCAAAACCAGATATGTGACGTCCCCCAACTATCTAAACGGTTTACTTTTACCTCCCTCGGCTGTTTTTTGCGAGTGGTGACGTGGCAATGTGGGCCCAACAGAGAGCAGAGAAAGAGAGCACCGGTGAGCGCGGGGCTTGCTGCAGTTCGAGCTTGGCCACGGGCACGGCCGGGTCGCCGGCTCGCCGCCGCCCCCGCGGCAGAGTAGCTGAGCAGGATGCGGCTGTCGCCGTAGTTGGCCACCACCACGCGGCGCTCCTCCACGACGACTGCTGCTCGGCCGCGACCTCCGCGCGTCGCCTGGGCGCGAGCTCCGCGCTTGCCGCTCGCCCGCGTGCTGCTGCTCCGCCGCGAGCTCCGCGAGCCGCCTGGGGCGTGAGCTTAGAGCCGTCCGCGTGCTCCACCGGCCGCTCGCATGTTGTCATAGCTAATCTGTTGTGTGTGTGTGTCTATTTTTAGCGTAGCAGTATGCACGATGCCTGTGCCTATCTCCGTAGAGTCGTGTGTGGGCAAAGCTTGGAGCCCGGCAATGGCACCCACGTTCCTTGGCTGTGGGATGGCGCAGCTAATTCGGGGTTCGTGGGCACTCCCAGTCCGGCTACATCCACGGCCGCGCTGCGTCGGCACTCCCCGTCCCGTCTCTGCCTTCCCGTCCTGCACCGCAAGCTCATCGGCGTGCGCTTCTTCTCCGAGGGTTACGAGGCCACCTCGGGAAGCATGAATGAGACGGCAGAGGTCAGGTCCCCGCTCGACACCGACGGGCATGGGAGCCACACCGCGTCCATCACCGCATACACAAATTCGATGCGGTCTCTCTCAGTGTCGGCGGCGTTGTCGTGCCGTACTACCTGGACGCGCCCCGGCCAAGCGTCGCCGCCGCGGGGACCCATCCCTGGCCGCGCGAGCGCGTCACCATCGCGCGGGCTCGCCCCGCCACGGGCCGCCGCCGTGGGGATGCGCCACGGCTCAGCGCCGCCGCCGCCGCCACGCGCCCCTGGCCGCGCGAGCTCTCCCCCTGCCACGCGCCACCGCCGCCATGGGACGCGCCCCGGCTGAGCGCCGCCGCCACGGGACGCGCCCTTGGCTGTGCGAGCGCGCCGCCGCCGCGTGAGATGCGCCACGGCCAAGCGCAGATGCGCCCATCCCACCCCCCCATGCCCATGCGACGCACCACGGCCAAGCGCAGATGCGCCCTCACGACGGCAGCGCCAGCGACAGCGAGCCCCCGCGCTCACCGGTGCTCTCTCTCTATGCTCTTTCTGTGGGGCCCACGTTGCCACGTCACTGAAACCACTCGCAAAACAGCCGAGGGAGGTAAAATAAACGGTTTGGATAGTTGGAGGGCGTCGATATCCGGTTTTGACTGGAGGAGGGGCGAAAATCAAACTTTTGCAATAGTTGAGGACAAAAAATAGACTTTTTTCCTAATGAAAATGAACCAACCAGGCTGGCAGAGAGACCTGAGACCTGACCCCGCCGGTGCCGGTGGACTCGAGTCTTGAGGTCGTCCTTGCCATGACCTCCGGCCTGGGCGGCGCTTTCGTCAACCATGTTCTGGCTTGGTTGCTCTGCTTGTTCAACATATAGTGTAGTAGTATTATCTTGCTCACATGATGCTCTACTTTTGGTCGTGGCCGGTCGCCGACTGGTCCAGGCCGGTGGTCAATTTACTTATTTTATTTTACTGCCTGTTTTACTTTCATCAACCTGTGTGTGCGGGCTCGAAAATTGAATTCCCAAAGAGGTCGCGCCTCGGCGCCTTCACCACACAAATTTGTAATTTGAAATACACCAACTACGACTTTTAAAGTTGTGTGACCGGCGCCCGCGCCGTCTGGTCACCTACGCCAACGCTAGAAAACGGCTATAAAAATTCGTGGATACTCCTCCGTTCCACTGAGTTTGTCACCCCCGAATTCCGTGCCATCTTATTCGATCTTCGTTTTATTCAAATTTTTGCATAAATATAATTTATTTTGTTACGACTTATTTTATCAATGAAGATACTTGAATATTGATTAATTTATTTTATGATTTGTAAAAATATTTTGAATAAGGCGGATAATCAAAACGTGAAGTTCCAAAAATCAAAACAACCAACTCCGTAGGGACGGAGGAGTAGTGGGCAAACGGCTACAAAACGAAGGCCGACGTGCTCGGTCGCCTCGTCACCAACGCCAACGCTAGGCTTCAGTTCAAATTTGCACTGTTGCCGCCCAGGGAAAAAAAAAACTGTGGCCCCGTTTAGAGCCCCGAATTCGGGGACGAATTTTGGTGGGATGTGACATGCTTATCGTCATAATCGCTAGAAGAGCGTTTCGTTTGTTAGTGGTAAATATTATCCTCTAAATGGCGTGCCTAGGCTCAAAAGAATCGTCTCATGATATACATCTAAACTGTATAATTATTTTAATTTTTACGCATATTTCGTCACTTTCCGTACATGTTGCCGGCCGACCGGATGTGATGGGGAATCTTCTTTTTGCGTAGTGAAGTTTGGGAGGAATTTGGGGCTCAAACGGGGCCTGTCTAGAAGTTTCTGCGTTCAGGCACGCGTTCGCTGCAGTCTACTCCTAATTGTGACTGACTGAGCATACCATGGACAACCAGCGCTATTCGGGGCTAACCAAGGTAGGCTTCGGTGTCTTGGCGTGCAACTCGGCGCTCGCCGTCTACAACTCGAGGGGCGACGCCGGCTCCGTCGCGTTCGTGCTCGTCGCCGACGCCGCACTCGTCCTCCTCTTCCTCTGCCTCCGTGAGTTCGAGCGGCGGCGGGGCAGGGCAGCGAGGCGGCAGGTTCAAGGCCGCGGTGTGGGCGCTCACCGCGCTGCTTACGGTGATGTTCGCGTCCAGGGTGGCGCCGCTCATGCCACCGGTCGTCGGTGTTCTGGTCTGGGGCATGGCCGTGTCCACGGCCGTCGGTGGCTGTGGGCGTTGTTCTTCAACTAGCTATAGTTGCCTAGCTAGTCCCTATAAGCTGTTGTCTGCACTCGTGCTTGTCTGTAATTTGTACATTCGATTTGTTGTGTGTGCTAATAATTTTACTGTTTGTACAGAATGCTATTCGTACGTATTTACCCGTCAGTATCAATGCGTCTCGTCGAATTGCAGAACAGCAGCATCTGGTACCGTCTGTACCGGATTGTCAAATCAACGAAATAAAATCTACTGTAGGACACAGATTTAGTTCTAGTCACATCAACCAAAAAACCAAAAGTTTCCAAAAATTCCTATCACATTTCATCACATCGAAACATTTAATCTTGACGGTTGCCGGCCATTTATAAAATTTAGGTAATTAAAAAACTAATTACATAGTTTAGATGTGCGTTGCGAGGCGATTCTTTTGGCCTAGTTACGCCATGGTAGGATAATATTTATCAATAACAAGCGAAGCGTCTTCTGATTACAATGTGACATCTCTAGGAATTTTGCACCCAAATTTTGATCACCAAAGTTGTGCAAAATTTTGGATGGATGGGATATATATGTCACATCGTATATTGTAGCGTTTAGTTTATTAGTGGTAAATATTATCCTACCATGGCGTAAATGTAGGCTCAAAAGAATCGTCCTCGATAATGTACATATAAACTGTGCAATTAGTTTATTTTTTTTACCTATATTTAATCTTCCCATACATGTGCCGACATTTTGATGTGATGAAGATTCTTCTTTTTATTACATAGTCGAATTTTGGGGAGGAATTTGGGGCGCTAAACAGGGAATCGTAGATTCCAATACAGCCTGTGTGGTTGAAATTCCTGTCCAGTTTGAACGATACAACCTGTGTGCATTTCATTCATCAGTGAAGGTGTACCACACATGTGCGTGGCAATGTCAGTTATTTTAACTATGACGGTCGGCTTGTCAGGATGATCCGCACCGCCTCAAGTTTGCTCTGTCACCGTCGTTTGGACGGCGTGGACGGTGCCGCGTAGTACGTGGCACAGCACTTCACCCACGTCCTCGGGCGGTGGTGACGGTGTCATGGTTAGTATTTATCCACTTATTCCGTCGTGGGCCCTACCAAGAAAGAGGTCAATTGGAGGTATACATGTGCATGCAGCCGTGGCCCGCCGGCCCGGCCCGTGGCCCGGCATTTTGGCCCGACCCAGAGCGGCGCGACCCGATGCACCGGCCGTGCACGGGCGCCACTACGGCCCGTGGCGCATTAAGGGCGCGGCCGTTACCGCGGGGAGGCCTGTTGAAATTTTTATGTTTTGATTTGAGTATGAATTGGCCCAGCCCAACTAACTTTCTAACCCTAGCTGCTTGAGGTCTTCTTTCGATCCAGCCCAACTAACGAGTAGTAGCAACGAGTAGTAGTCTCGAGAAGGCTCCGTGTCGTGTCATCGATTCATCGCCTGCGACGACGCGCCCGCGCCGCCTCCTCTCCACATCGTGGCCGTCCCCTCGCCGGCGGCCAGACCGCCGGCGCGCACCCGCTCCGCTCCCATCACTTTGCCCGGCGCACCTCCGAGGCCTCGAGGGCGAACGCAGCCGGTGCCGGTGGCGGCCGCCACCTCGGGGCGAAGCATGCCGTCCAGCTCGCCCTCCCTCCAGCTCTCCCCGTGGCGGCGTCGTCGGCGGGCCAGACTCGCCTCCTCAGGCTCTCCGGCGGCGCGGCGTCGTCGGCCGGCCAGCTCCGCCTCTCCAGCTCTCGTGGCCCGCGCGTCTCGGCGACGCCGGTCATCTCCCGGGGCTCCCGGCGGCGGCGTACCGACGCGGCGGACACGCCGAGCACGCCAAATCTTCTTGACGCGACCGATGGCCAGCGTCTTAGTGCCGTGAAGCCGGCGGCGGACCTGGCTCTGCGCCGGCCGCAGACGCGGCCAAAGACGGCACGGCGCCCGGCACGACGAAGGCACAGCACGGCCCGGCGTGCCACGGACGGGCGGCCGCGACCCGATGAACATATATAATTGGAGGTCTAGTGCAAGCCGAATATGTATTTTAGCGTGGGTCATTTCCTCTCCTATCTTCTAATAGAGATTAGGCGGCCCAGAAGCTGCAGCCTTTTCTGGTGGCCAAGGCCCAATATGCTCGGTTTCGAGGACAAGTTCTTAACGGGCCTTGGATCCGACGCTGATATTACACGCGAGGCCAATCGACGAACCAGAGAGGGCCTCGTCGTCAACGTCAACGTTGGGAGGAGACACCAGCCTGATCAATCGACGAACCATGCACAGTCCGTGGATGCCGACGTCACCCTCACCCTCGTTGGCACAGCGGTGGTCGTCCAACTCGTCCTGACCATGACATGTTGCGCTATGGCGATCAACATGCGGTGTTGACGTTCAAATTTGTCATAAGTTGGAGTTTCCATCAGAAATTAACATCGTGATAAAACAAAGGGACATCGATCGAATCATCCATGGAGACAAAGTGAGAGATTACGTTAAAAAATGTGCTTCTGAAAGATATATATTGGGTCAGATGTCCCACGATACCATAAGGATATCCGTCCATGATACTAAAAGGATATCCATGATATACTAGAAGGGTATTCGCTCCATGATACCGTATACCTAAGGATATCTGGTGACTGGTGAGTGTCATCGGAGGATCATGTATCATGATACTACGAGCAATTGGTTGATGGCTATATGGGTCGGACAATGTTGTCAATGAGGTTTAGGCAATTTCTTCAAAAAAATGAGGTTTAGGCAATTTCTTCAAAGAAATGAGGTTTAGGCAACCTTAGCCAAGCGAACAAGCCATAGCCCATCGAAATTATTTATTTATAGTATCTAGATGATTCTTCGATGACGCTTCACACTTTTTTTCCCCAATTTTTTTTGTCTTTAGGATGCCTCTGAGGTCTTGCTCTACTTTTGGCAGAGGCACGCTGGAAGTTTACCGTGTGTAGTCGCGTATATTTTCACTCGAGGACACTCGTGTGTAGTCACGTATATTTTCACATAAATCAATTTATTTGCTAGAAGAAAAGATGCAAGGAATATGAAAGACCCCTTTTGGAAAAAAAGGGCTCCCCGTGTTCCAAGGGTCTTACTTTGTCTTTATCGGAGTACGTGGCTTATTAAGAACAGCGGGCCGTTGTTGAATTTTAAAAACAGCGGGCTACGATCCCTGGGCGCGAAATTAAAGAAACAACGTGCTGGTCGGATCGGTCGGAAGTCCTCTCCTGAAAGCAGACACACACAGAGGAAAGTCACGGACGATGGGGCACATGGACAGCTTTACCAGCGGTCAGTCAATGCAGCAAAGCATATCACGAGATGTTGAGCATATCCTCCTTGGTGGTGTAACAGCATGTTTATTTATGAACTGCGTTGTATGCACAGTGCAAGTAGCTAGTGCTAGTCACGGCCTGTAGAACTATAGTGCTCACCGGCTCGGCACAGGCGTTGATTGCATTGCGAGCGGTGGCCGGTAGCCGTCAAATAACCCGCCGCACAGTCGAGGTCGGTGATCTATCCACGCGAACGAGCGAAGGTGCATGAAGTAAAATGGCCTCGCGGTCGTGGGACCACACGCAATGCTGAGAAATTGCATCCCTGACCAGCAACAACCAGAACAGAGCTTTCGATGTACTCCTTCCACGAAACTGACCTGACGACGTGACGTTGTCGGGGACTCTGGGGATCCTATCCAGAGCCACCAACGATCGCAATCCTGCGACCGCAGGTCTCCGCTATCCAACCAAATCTGTGAGCGAGTGAAGCGTAGCGCCGCGGCTTTGCTGCTCTAGCTTATCCAATCGACAGTCTAGTTTGTATCGATCCGTCGATCGATATAATTAAACTAGACTCTAGATTAAATCTCCATCATCGGCCACACATATAAACATTCATTCATATGCGAATCGATGAGAGACTTTGTCTTGCAGCAAGTCTAGTCCACTGTTCGAGTGAAACAGAGTTTCCACACTAAGCGCGCACTCCGCAAGCTCAGGCTTGAGCACACACACACTGGTACCGGCCACTGCCGGCCTGTCCATGGCGGACAACAACTGGAGGAACCACCGGGGGCAGACCCTGATCACCGGCGCTGGCCTCGGCGTGCTCACCGTGAACTCGGGCCTGGCCATGTACCGCGCGAGAGGCGACGCGGCGTCCGTCCTCTTCGTCGCAGCCTCATACCTGCTCCTGCTGCTCCTCTTCGCCTCCCTCCGAGCCTACGAGCGCGCGGCGCCCGGGTCACCCGCCAGGGGAGCAGGCCAGGCGCGCCGTGTGGCCCGTCACCACGCTGCTCACCCTGGGCTTTGCGTGGAAGGTGGCCGGCGTTATGCCGTCGCCGGTCGTGGCCGCCGTGGTTTGGGGACTCGCCATAGCCACCACCGCCGGTGGCTTCTTCGCGCTCTTCCTGATGCAGGCGTGAAGACGAAGGCATGGGTGGTGGTTCGTCAGGGCCAGGTTGCTGCCATTATCTATCACAGGAGGAGACTTCTGTGCTGTAGATAGAATGTACAGTACATATGTGTGTGCAGTGTGCATACCGAGTACTTCTGCCTGCTCGACCCGTGTAATAAGGTAACCCCAGTGCTAGCTAGCTTTCGTGTACATAGCCTTTTAGAATTATCTTTTGTAAGTTTTGTGTATAATACTATAACTGATGACTTTGGTAATATACAGTGGCTTACGCGGCAGCCAGGGTGGCCATAGGCCCATAGCCGCATGCACCTAAGGACATCTCTAACGGTTTTAAAAGATCTACGTTATAGAATACTAGTCCATCAACCCGTGCTCCCCGCACGGGTAGATTCTTTTTTTGTATGGGCTAACTTTGTTATACTTTAGCAATGGAAAATGATTATTATTATATGTTTAGATAAATTTGATTCCACGGTTGAGATTAGCAATATTATTAGTTTATTTTTCAATAATATTTGTTGATAATTAAGATTATTTTATTATTTTTTCCAAATGAGGTTTTCTTAATGGTATGGTCATATTTAACATATATGTTAATTTTTATTAGTCATAATATATTGTAAGGCTATTGCTGATTAACTTTTACAATTCAACTTTTAATGTGCTTCATGGAAGCTGTTCAGCCAAAAATATTCTTATTTAGCGAAAAAAAGATCGATACCTGCAAATATTATTCTCTTATAAGTTATATTAAAATTAAAACTTGTTAAATCATTTGCTTTAGGTTGAGCTTTGTTGCCATATTTACTGCAATAGTAGTGGTCAAATTAACTCGTGGGCGAGTTGTTGATTACAATCGCACCTCTAGTTCGTCAAATGTAGTACCATCCAAATTTTGTGTTAAATGCATTTAGTTTGGCTTCAGTATATCCTCGAAGCACATATATATACTTATATCATTTCTATACATGTAAGCTTTTTAAAAAGTAGTTTATAATGTTCAATCAAATGCATACTTGATTTATTTGATAATTCATATACAAAATCAAGCCAAATTCTTCTAAAGTTTTTTTTGTTGTACTCTCCAATTTCCCATTGCTCGTCAATATAAATCCCCAAAATACTAATACCACTTAAAGATATCCATAAAAAAGAAATTTTACCATGTTAGAGTGTAAGCTACAAATATAAAAATGGAAATACTAATATTTAAATTTGATTAACCTGTTATGTTCATTCAATATCATCAGAATTAGCAAATCTATAAAAACATGTGTTGCGTTTGTTGATGACAAAAAGAATATTCTGCAAAATTACAATTATTTATGTTCTCAGAGTGGCTAATATAATTGATGTAATGATAATTGAATGAAGACTTACCCGCAATTTTTTTTTCACGGTTGTAGATGTTAATGCAATGACATGAGATTTTGCTCTCCGTCGTATTGCTCAACTTTGCCCCCAAAAATCAAACCTTTACTTCTTGTCCACTACAAATTCCAAACTGAAAAAATAATATAATTTTAGGGGTGTCAAAACATAGGAAAATTAATCTACTTTAAGTTGTGTAAGAACATAAGGACATATATCAATCATCAACTCATTACGGTTGTTGCAAAGACATGCATGTAAACCTATAAAGGTTGGTAGTTTGGCAAAAAAGAATACTCGATCATGAGTTTTTTGTCACTACAAAGTATGTTCTTGTTTCTTCTATTGGTCCTATGACACCTATGATACATTAATATGAGTTGTTATCAAATAGTGATCAAAATATAGAAAACTATTAAAATATAATTTCAGTGGTCATTTATTTGAGAGGTACATGCCAATATTTACTCTATTAAAAAGCATGTTTGTCTTGAAGAATCGAAAACTATACTTTGGAAGACTTGTGTATGTTAGACCTTCTTTATATTAGTTCAGTGCAGCTGCTATGACTCTCATATAGGAAAAATATGACCTGAAGTTGCGTACCTTACCATTCTCCACTTGTCGGCATTTTTTGTGCGAGTTGCTACAACTTTCATATTTGAAATGACATATTTTTCTATGTATGCTTTATTGATAACTCCATATTTTGGTAGCCACTACGACTTTCATATTTGAAATGACATAATTTTTTTTATATATGCTTTATTAATAACTCCGTGTATTTTGGCACCCTGATTTTTTATTATGATTAGCATATAAACCAAAAATAATCCAAGATTATTATAAAAACACGATGAAAAACATTATACCTGATGATCAATATGGAGCATATCAATACGGCCTTATTTTCCACTACCGAGCAAGATTACATCCCATATTCTAGTGACTCGTGCAACTTGTATTTGAAAAAAACAGGTCAGTTGTTCATAATTTTTCCTTCCTCACATAATAATCTGGCTTACATTTTACTAACCATTGCAACTTGTATAACAAAAAAACATAATAATAATGACATTAATTGACCTTTTTTAGATCACGGGAGACCGATTAGATATTAAATGGTTTCAGCAATATACATACCTTTGTTTGGTGAATGATTAAAATAATAGACCTTCTTGTAAACTAAAAACATAACCATAATAATAATTAATGACATTAATTTTCCTTCTTTTCATGTAGATTGCAAAATAAGGATTAGATTGTATCCAAAGTTAGCAGGACAGACATACCTTCCATTGGTGATTTATTAAAACAGTAGACCTATTGGTTCGTGATGACGTGCATGGAAACAACGGGGGATGAGCAGTGAATAAATGGATTCTTGCGTTGAATATATAGATGGACAAAACTTTATTTTGCTGGTAGTTGGCAAAACATACAAAGGCATATCGGTACAACCATACATACCTTCTCGGACAATGAAAAAGGACAGTCTGGTAGGTGTGCTTGTTGTTTTTCTGTTGTTGTCGTTGATAGATTGGATCCAATGATATATTAACTAATAATAATTTCATTGAGGTACAGTACTTGTGGGTTATTGGTTGGACGAATTAGTAGTAAGATCTGTTGGATTTGAATGTAGTGAAGATGCGATTGTTTTTTTTTTGTTGGCGGTGACAATAGACTTTGATCCAGTAATATATATTAACTGCATGGAGGTACAGGTAATGTTGTTGGATGAATTTGTTGTCCTAGGTGCCTACGATATCTTGTATATTATAAAGATATCAGAAAAAAATTAACCATGGATGTATGCCACTCGGTTGGAGGAATTTTCTCAAATATATTAGTCTTTTTAAATTTATAATGGTAGTGATGAAAAAACATATTTAATTAACCATGGACGCATATAGAACTTCGGTTGGATGGATTTTCTCTAAATGTTTTTCTCCTAATAAGATATATTTGCTTATTTGATATATAATAATGACAGGGGGTGGGTAATATCTTAGATAACAAAAAATAGATCCAATGGTTATGGGTGAATACAGATTTTCATTTGAGGCCAAGATATTTCAGATTAAGACGACACAATTTATAGTATTTATCTTTTTTTCCTTAAAAACAAATTGTATGGGATTACTTAGTTATCTTTTATAATTGTGGAGGTTTGTATTTTTGTCATATAGGCATTATTTCTAATTTCATGGATCATGGCCCCCTAAATTTTTAGCATCATTAACATATAAACTCGAAGTAATCAAATAAAGGTATATTAAAGTAAACTAAAAAAATTATAAGTCACGGTCGATAAGGATTAGACAAAAGACTTATTTGTTCAGAGAGTAATCCAAGACTCTTGTGTTCATTTTTCATAATTATTCTTTTCATTGTCTAGTCTCATCTCAAGTTTTAACAAAAATAGGATAACATAAGTAGTCGGAAAAAGAAAAATCAAATTGTAATTATGGGGTGGCTAAACTTAGTAAATCTTAAGACAAAAATTGATTTATAATTATGAGATCTAGCAAGATGGCCGCACCTTTAGTCTGCAGGTGTGGCTGGTTCCATTGTTGATGCAGATGCCATGGAGGTCGGGTGTCGTGGTGCCAAGAGTCTGCGTGCTTGCTTATGTCCGCACGTCCTGCCACTTGTCTTGCATGGACTTGACAAATACAGATGCGTGGATGGTCTCCTTGCTTGCTTAGATGTATGCACATATGCATACATGTCGATGAACTCGTCGGGATACATACACATGTACATGTGTGTCCGACGACCGTCCTAACGTCCTACCTTCAATCTTCAGGTCACAGGCATCATCGGCACCGGCTGGCCGTAGTCTACCAATGATGTACGGCCGTTCATGTTGCGATGTCTCTTGCGGTGTAGCACAATCTGTTGGTCGTCTAGCTCTTGCGACCAATACTTCTCGGCGGCCACAAATATGACACCGTCAAACTGCAAAGCAAGCTGCTGCGCGACAATGGATCAGGGAAGATATAATAATCAAATCAAATTAATATTATTTGTCACCCAAACTGCAGCGGAGGATGGCGTGATGAAGCCATGGCTTGATCCCTTTGCTCCTGGTCCAGTCCTCATCCTCATTCAGATTAATTTTATTTCTCACCCAAACTGCAGCGGAGGATGACATGATGAAGCCCTCGCCCTTGATTTCTTCGCTCCTGTTCCTCATCCTTGTTCTTTGTCCAAGCCTTCCTTCGATTGTGCGCATAGTTACATAAGTTGGCAAGGGGGTCAAAGTCTTCCCAAGCCGATAAAATTCAGAGCAGATGATGGCGGTTCTTCGTAGGGAGATCAACGTCGACCTGCCCTTCAAGCATATCCACAACTGCTTGCATGCTGGGCCTCAACTCCGGATGGTTCTGGATGCAGCACAGCGCCACCTTGAACACCGCCTTCACGGCGCGCTGTTTGTGCGCCGGAATTAATGGTTAAGGCCGGTCACTATCGAGAGGGACCTTGAGAAGAACATGCCCATCCGCTAGATTAATTAGATGGGATTAGTCCAGAACACCCTCAAAACATCCAGATTTCCTTGGTGGAATATCTAGATTTTCTCTACGTGACCAATTTTATTTTTTTATGTTATAATAATATATTTTATTGTAATAACAACACAGAGGCTCGGTGGATGGATTTTTACCATAACGTGATTTTTTTCTCCTTTAAAAAAAGATAATATCTTAACATGGAGGCTCGGTGGATGGATTTTCCCATAACGTGACGTGATTTTTTCGTCTTTAAAAATTAATATCTTAGTAATGGCAGAAGTGGGTAGTTTTCTTGATAGTAAAATAGATCCAATGGTCATTGTTGGTTTTAGACTTTAGATTTAATGGCCAGATCTTTCTGATTAATGTGAGAATTTCTAGCTTTTATCTTTTTTTTAGCGCATCTAGTGAGAATTAACGTGGAGCCTGTTTGGAGCCTCCAATTAGTAATAGTAAGATTTTTATTGAACAAGAAAGAGAGAATCATAAGTTAACTCTTCATTAAAACCCAAGCACAAAGATTTTCTATGACGTATCTATGCTTAAATGTTTTTTTAGATTAATATATGGGTTACTCTGTTTTTTCCTTCTCTTTTTTCAAAGTTCATACTGTATGTTAACAAGTTGACCTTTACAATCTAGAGTGGCCGAGCATCACCAAGAGTTGACTCTTCCTAAAGAGCTTAGCTCATAATTTTTCTATGATTTATGTCGATGCTTACATGTTTTTTTTAGACATATTTATGGGATACTCTGTTTTTCCCCAAAGTTCATATATCATAACAAGTTGACTTTTACAGTTTACAGTGTGGCCTAAGGTCGTCGATAGACGTTGACTCGGCAACTTTGATGTGGACAACAGCTGAATTTGGGACAGTGGACTTCTGCTAGTACGTATTTGTGTTTGGAAAGAATCAAAACAGAGGTTGATTTGTGGATCTCTGCTGATCACGGGTGGCTTGCGTCGCTACGAGCTCTTTCGGCGCATATTGTCCAAGTGTAATAAGACTAGGGCCGTTCTGTGTAGCTTTGCAACTTATTCTTGTGGCCAGTGTTTATTTTTATAAGCCATGGCTTAGTTGTAATATGTTGAAATACGTGTGCGAAGTCATGATCATTAGAAAGTGTAGATCGCTCAACAATTTTATTGTTCCTTGTACTGTTCAGCACGTAGCATGCCACGAGTCCCGTAGGAGTTCTTCGCAGCATGTCCGACAGGCGGTGCGCGTGAGATGGCGGCATGGAGGAACGATAACGGACCCATCCGCCCTGAGTCCCTAGATCCTCCAGAATATCTGGATCTACGCCCCATTAAGCCCCGAGGCATGCCAGTGTGAACGAGCGACATCGGTCGCGAGCTCCTCGCCCTGCTCCTTTGCCAAGAAGTGTGGTGGCGACGGTATCAGACCTATGGATGAGGCGCCGCAGAGAGCGGAGGTGACGACAACGTGGTGTAGTGGAGGAGAACCGACCGGATTGTTGGGTTGTCTTTGCTTTTAATGATGTGAGCTTCACTTATAGATCCACTTCGGGTTCTCTACATTGCCATGTTTTTAATAGGTGCTATCAAATCATGGGATAGAACCAGGGTCTAAGGGTCAAACTTATACAATGTGCTGATGCTCTAAGAGCACCCGCAATGTATGGTTTGGCCGGGGTTGCTATGCAATAAATGAGACCATGGAACCCGATGTCGTTGTATCGAACCGGGAGCGAAGAAATAAAAAAATCGAAATTGTCAACCATTTTCTCTTTCCTGCCGGTCGTTGCTCGTCGGCGTCGAAGATGGGAAAATTACCGTCGTCGTTGTCGCGGCCCGTCTTAGCGGATCCTCTGCTCCTATCCCTGCGACCTGCGCTGCTCTCCCCACCTCTACTCCACCCATGGTGGCGGCCGTCTGCGTTGCCGTATTGACGCTACCCTCATTGCCATGGCCAAGCTGAGGTCCAGCTCATCGATCTCCTGGCCAGAGCCACCTTTGGCCTCGGGCCTCGATTCCTCTATCTCGTCGTCATCGCGGGGACTCCAATAGGTTGCCCCCTTGCTCCTTGCCGTCGATCCGCGCCTCACCGTCGTGTACCCGAGCTCGGCTCGTGAAGCTCACCTCCGCGCTCTGCTCGACTGTTGTTGCGTGCCTACAAGCTGTTGTGCCAACGCCGCCATCATTGTGCCATGCCGGGGCGGCGCCGCGTAGCGCCATGGCTTCGGGGCCACCGCTGCTTTGGTTGAAGGGAGGGGGCGGCGGAACCCAGCCTCGGGCACGCGACGCATCGGGCGAGAGGAAGGGGAAAGCCGGTTGATTTTTTCTATTAGCACGGGCCCACACATAGAGACAACCCCAATGCTATACGATGTGAGTTGCAAAGCAAGTGACATCTATTCGTTGAGGGCCCAACTAAGGTCCAAGGTTGGTTCGATACACTGCTGTTGCTCTAAGGAGCTATACCAAACAAGGCCATATTCATGGTTTGATTCGCATATTCGGCTGCCCCAATTAGCCCATGCAATCTCTCTCACAGTCTATACTACGTGACTACCAAATAAATATAGTTTCTCCGATGCAACAATTCTCTCCCCCCGAAACAATTTCTTCGCACATTTCATCCAGAAACATTTTGTTCCACGGGTAAGAAAAGAATATTGAAAGCTCCATAATGAAAGTGTTCCAGACTCATGTTCTAGATTCAAAGAAACTATGCTCCACATATAAAAGTAAATGTTCCATCACAAGAGAAGGAAAGTTCTGTGACCGTGACTGCGTCTAATCCACTAAAATATGGCATGATACTCCAATAGGAGCATATTCTATCTCCAAACTCCGGATTATCGTTTTTTTTTTTTAAAAAATGGCCTTATCGACGTTTGGGAGCTACTCCTTCCATCCTAGAAAGTAGGGATGAAAACGGTTCGGATCGAAGCGGATAATGGTTCTCCCATATCCTAATCCTCCTTTTCTAATCGTTACGGGAAACGACACAAGGATCAATGAAAGACTACGAAACCTTTGCATCGCTAACGTTCTGTCTCCTCTCTGTCATTCCTGTTCCCCATTTTTTTACAAAAAAAAAGAAGAAGAGCGATGGCCTCACACTGGTGGAAGATATGGAAATGCGAGGGAGCCTCCACCTCCATGGCGGCCTCCGGAGCGGAAGAGGAGCCTCCACCTCTTGGCGGCAAGCAAGAACTCGAGCTCCTCCTTCTCCGTCTCCGGCTCGCAGCACGTGTTGTGTGCCGGCGGGCGGCGCTGGATGGCGGTCGGCGGCGGCACTGCCACGGTGCTGTTCGGCGCCACAGGAGCTTGGTGCCCGCATTGCCAAAATGGTGGAGAAGGGGACAGCGGCCGCCATTGCGGATTAAATCGCCCGGCCCTTCTGCTCTGCCCCCTCACTTGTAGATCCGCCGCCCTTCTCTTGTCCTCCACCTCCCTAGATCCTTGAGGAGCTATTCGATGATGTACCCGTTGGCACTGTGGACCTCGGCGCCCGTCGAACCCGGCGTCAATCGTGTTCG
Source organism: Hyparrhenia diplandra (assembly GCA_015847255.1). Lineage (NCBI taxonomy): Eukaryota > Viridiplantae > Streptophyta > Magnoliopsida > Poales > Poaceae > Hyparrhenia > Hyparrhenia diplandra. The sequence goes on along the minus strand of JADLZK010006998.1, from coordinate 75,042 downwards.
CGGGCCGCCTTGCGAAGTCGTCGACGATGGCCGGGATCTCACTGCGTCTCCAGACCACCGCGACACGTAGAACTCCTCGGCGTGGCTGTCGAAGTAGCTAGCCTGCGGTGCGATGCCACGGTCGGTGCTGGAGATGGCTGTGGTCGGAGGTAGGGGATGTGCTGGATGGAAGTGTGAGTGGCCAACAAAGGAGCAGAGCACAGTACTCCCTCCGTCCCTCTTGGAGTTTGTCACCCCGGATTCCGTGCCATCTTATTCGGTGTTTCTTCTTATTCAAATTTTTACACAAATATAATTTATTTTGTAACGACTTATTTTATCAATGAAGATACTTGAATATTGATTAATTTATTTTATAATTTGTATAAATATTTTGAATAAAACGGATGGTCAAGTTCAAAAGTCAAAAGCGACGAACTCCATGGAATGGAGAGAGTACATAGGAGGTGCCAAGGTAGACTCGGAAGCTAAAACGACAATCTTTGCTGGACAACCATCGATCACTAGAATGATCGTCTTTCATGAACGGAGGGAGTAGGTCACATTGCTTTAGATACATGGGCTTTCAGTAATATTATTATTGAATCGACCGAAATCAGTCAGTTTATTTTACTCTCAGAATCAACTGGCTTATAGGGTATGGCGTGTGACCTGCTCCATCGGTGTCTATCAAGCAATCAAATGCATCTGACGTGCACGATGTGTTTGATCATTCATAGGCCTGCAGGCAGCTCCGGTTGAGCAAGCAACGTGTCCGACACGCGCCAGCGATATACCACCGCCCACCGGACAGGGCAAATAAACTTTTACCACGAAACCTGCGACGTGTGCGATGGGGTTTATCGCACATGATGGCGACCTTCGCCGAATGAGAGAGAGAGGAGAGAAAAAAAAAATATTAATGTGACAATCATCATACGGTGGAAAGACCAAATCTATATCTATATCTATACCTACTAATAAAGAGAGAAAATTTCAGTCCCACCTCTTTTTCACCGGGCTTTTTTCACTGGGCTTTTCACCTGTCTTTTTCCACCTTCCCATTTCTGCCTTTTCTGCCTGCCCAGCCGGATACGGCAACAGTCCGTATATAATACATAACAATCTGCCTGCCCAGCCCGGACCGGCTAATCGCTTGAACCCCGCTAATCACGGCCGCGGCTCCCTCCTACGCCCGCCCTCAACTCGCCATCCGCAATGGCGTTGACTTCGAAAGCCGGGCTCCCGCGCTCGCATGTCGCTGCTTGCCAAGTCCTGATCCGAAACATCATCGACATGTCGTTCAGTGAATGCAAAGAACCAACCGTGAATCTCAGCCGGCGGCCGAGGAGGCTGCACGTCGGAGATCAGGTACGTGCAGTTTGGTGATTGCACATTGGTTCTGCAGTTTCGTCTACCGATTTTGTTTAAGGTTTCAGTTTCAATGTTTGATAGTTTTGATATCTATAAAATAAAATTCAGAAGATCTAATAATCAGATATGAGAAATTTGTTCTACACATAATGAGCCGTCTCTCTAATGTTCTCTTCTAATCCATTGGTCATCAAGTTGTAACTCTGAACTCTCAACTTCTAAACCTGTTACTTTCAGGCCAGTGTCAGGAAGTTTTCAATAGGTATGCAAACATGTTCATCTCTATAATCTTTAGAGACTGATAGGAAACAATTCGGAAACTATTCTTTTGCCTTTACTTTTTGGACTTCCATGTACTACGACGGAAACTGCCGATTGACACGCACTTGTTGATAGTGCCATCCCTGATGGTATTGATGTAAATCGTTACTGACGATAAGTCAGCAAAGTAATAAAGTTACCATTATTAAAAAAAAAATTAAGTTGAGCACCAATCTTTCCATATTATCTTGTCATTCATCATTTATGATACTTTTTACAACAAAAGCTAAATTATGACCATAATTGTACATCTCAGTTTTTTCTCATGCTGCAATCCGGAGAGGAATAAGCAAACACCATGTAACTTTCAATAGTTCATATGATTAGTATATGAGATACAAAAAGTGTTGTGAAAAATACATTGTTAACAATCCAATAAATACTAATATTTAAATATGGTTTCCGCTAAAAGAAGAAAACAAAATATGTTATCGTGGTACTATGTGTTCCCGTTGCAACAAATAAAATAGAATTATGAAAACCCTATAATATTAAAGAGAAACCAAAAGATGTGCGGGTTAGGAGCGTTGCGGGCAAGATATGGGTGCCAATGCACCACGTCTTTGTGGGAAGGAGCTAGGCCTTTTCTTTTCTACGGTGAACGTTACAAATTAGTGTTTGTGACATATCCCACAATCGCTTGAACTTATCAATTCAATTATCAGCCATGATAAAATATTTTTATCTCACAACAAACATCAGATTGTAGAAGAAGCTAGGAAAAGTAGGTAAAAAACCCTTTCTAATGCAGCCGAGGCATGCCGATTATACGTTTTGGTGCAACGCATGTGTGTCCCATTGAGATGTATCTATATATTTACTTGGTACAGTTACCATACAATAATTGCACGCCCGGTGCAACGCACGACAGCATGTTTTGCTAGTTACACTAAGAGACGGGAGGATTAGGACTCTATCTAATCTAAACATTTAAGGTGACGAACTTAACCTATTAGGATTTTACGTCACCCTATTAGCGTTCCTTGCCTTATAATTTAAAAGGATCACACTCTAATCAAATCGTTAGGGACATCATACTAACTACTAAGCCAATTTCTAGTCATAGGCACATTACTTAACTCTTTAGAGTCTCAAAATTTAATTTTAAATTCTAAATTTCAAAATCTATAAACTTAGAACAATAGTTTGAAACCTAAACAGTTTTAGTTCAAAAGACGTTTCAACTATAAAGTTGTTTTGAGTCGAGGGCTACAATTTTGATAGAAAGTTTATAATGATTCGAGTTCATATAAAAAGGTTATGAATTGTTTTTTGATATAAAGTTTTTAGATCACCTTGTTTTGACCACATGAGACTCAAAACCAAGTTTAAAGATTGGGATGACACGACTGAAAAATTTGAGGACATGAACAAATTTGAGGACATAAACTTGTGGTGTCCAAGTTTATGGAACGATGACACAAAACGAAAAATTTCGAGGACCTGAACGGACGATTTGTGAATTTAGGGACCGGGATGACGTAACGATATAAGTTTAGGGACTGATGATGGACTTTACTCTTATTTAACTTAGTAATACAATTATGGAGTACTATTTATGTCTTAAAATAAATTTATTATAAAATTATATTTTATAACTAATCATAAGTGTTAGTATTTTTTTATATGATTTAAATTAAAGTTTACTCCTCTCGTCCTTAAATAAACATAATTCTTTGACTTCTAGAAACTATGCTTGACCACTCATCTTATTTACAAATTTTATTTAAATTATAAAATAAATTAAATATTATTAAAATATCGTTTGTGATGTTGTAAGTCATAACAAAAGTGATAATATTTGTAGAAGAGAGTTAAATAAAATGAATGATCAAACACAATTTGTAGGAAAAAAAAAAATTACATTTATTTTGGGACGGGACGTTTGACACCTCCGTACGTGATAATAATTGCGTTTGTTTATGTGGACTGAGGAGTACTATAAAACATTTATTATTTTTTTCAAAAAAATCCTGGCCACAAAAGGCCACTGAGACTTCGTGTCCACACGTTCGCCTTTACTCCTATATAGAGAGAACTAGTGAACCTTGACTCTTCTTCCTCGACGTCAAGAGTCAAGACACCACACAAGAACCCGATAGAGCTGTCAACATCGGCCTCCCAAGCTCCACACAGACACACCTCAGCCATGGCCGACCTCGCGCCAACCTGGGTCACCAAAGCCGGCTTCGGCTTCCTGACCCTCAACTCCGGCCTGGCCATCTACCGTTCCTGGGGCGACCCCGTCTCCATCCTCTTCGTCTCAGGTTCGTACGCCACCCTGCTCTTCCTTTTCCGCTGCCTACGCGACTACGAGCGGGCGGCCCCGGGTTCGCCGGCCAGGGAGCGGGCGAGGCGCACGGTGTGGCCGCTCACCACGCTGCTCACCGTGGCGTTCGCGTGGAAGGTGGCGGCCGTCATGCCTTCGGCCGTCGCGGCCGCTGTTGTCTGGGCGCTCGCCGTCGCCACCACCGCTGGTGGCTTCTTTGCTCTCTTCGTCCCCGGATGATGAAGCCATGGATGAATCGTTCAGATGCACAGTCGAGCAGAGCTTGTATTTTTGTATACTGTGTGTATATACTGTAATATATACTCTAGATATATACAGTACGTGATGTTTTTTGTTCTACTGTACTGTATTTGATAGTCTCTAAATGTACTACCATACCGCTCTGTTTGTACTAGTAAATGTTTGCCATATCAGCAATAAAATGAGCGAATGAGCTGGTTCCAATTTGTATGTATGGATTATGAAGGATCAGCGAATGAAGCTCCTTCTAAAAAAGTGATGAGGTCACCGGGAGGTGGTCACTAATCACTATATATCCCCACTTGCCAGTATCTTGATCTGTTAGTGGCCACTACCACTACTAATCGAGCATCAATCAGTGCTGCACTCCACGGAATCAGACGAGAGAGTTGAAACTAGAAAGTTCAGGAACCGGATAACATTCTTATGGCCTTATCTGTTATCTCAGCGCAGAACAATCCGTGGAATTTCGGTGCTCGTTCGTCTAGAAAGTAGAAAATGAAAATCCTAGAGTAGTCATTCGCCCATTTTATCAGTAGCTAGCGGCCCAGCGCCCATGGTCTCGAGACTTCTGTGCCGTCCAACGGCCACCTGCTGCAGTGGTGTTGGCGAGCTGCTCCACTATCACACCGCATCATCATCCTGCTACTTCCGCTGGTGCAGTAAACAACACTCCTTGAGTTTGTTTATTGACCTAAAAAGAAAACTAGTTGCAGCGCCTAGTGGAGTAGCACAGCCGAGCTAGAAGCCGGTATAGGTCCTGTGTTATATATCATTCGGAGGAAGAGGACGTCTACTGTGGCTGGTCTGGCAATGGGAGCTACCAACGGCTAACTGGGGGTGTTTAGTTAGCACTTTTCGTTTGTATTTGGTAATTATTGTCTTACCATGGATTAATTAGACTCAAAAGATTCGTCTCCGTATTTTTTCAATCAAACTATCTAATTAGTTTTTATTTATATATCGACACTTAATACTCCATTTATACGTAAAAAGATTTGATGTGATAGGTGCTTGTAAAATTTTTTGGGTTTCCTTTATGCGTAAAAAAATATTTGATGTGTTGGTATTGACAGATAACTAATGGCCGTAGCAGGCTGCAACGGTCGAATCGGTGGAAAAGGTTGCGCGCCGGTTATAAGCATGTACTCCCTCCGTTCCAAATTGTAGTTCCCTCTGACTTTCCTGAATACATTATGTCTAGACCATAAGTAGTGCCATGTTTGTAAATAAACAATGTTCCGTATAATATAAAACGTCAGCTGTGTAATTAAACGGACTTGCTGCTGATTTGGAGCAAGCGCGGTACTCCAATGAGGTTGCTGGAAATTAATGAACTTTTCATGACGTCCAGACTGACTAAGTGCAGTCTAAATGCTTGTTCGGTTACTCCGGATTGGAGCCCCGAAATAATTCCGTTACTCCGGATTGAAGGCCCGGAATAATTTCAGATGGAATGGTTCACTAGTACTGGAATGGTTCCCGGTCCCAATCCTGGATAACAGCTCACCACTCACCAACTATGTTACTGTATGTACTATGTATAGTGGATCATCTGTGTCTGCTGGTGTAACCACTCTGCCACCACTATTAACCACTCTGCTCAATCCACGCTCACCATCCGCGTCAACTTCACCGACGCTCAGTAATGTTACGTCACACTCAAGATAAAAAGAAATTGTCATGTCACTCCAAGCTGCTCTAGTCACCATAGCGAATAGGAATAGGAATATCATAGCGCATAGAAAGTCAAGTCACCGGGTACCATGCTGATACAATTGGGCAACACTGCGCCCACGACTTCACGGTATGGGCAAAGAGTCATCAGTTGTGGTTGAAAACTGAAGAAAGCTTCCACCGGCCGCGGCCAGATTTGAGAGTATGCATTCGGTCACTGGTCGGTGCCAAAGAGCTCACGTTGGTGGATTTTCTTTATAGAGAGCGAGAGATCTCACGTTGGTGATGAGGGATGACAACGTGACAACGGAGAGGATCCAAAGTACGGACGGATCTGACCCCGGGTTGGGGCTGCAGACCGGGTCTAGTTTGAGATTCCGATTCCTTTCCTAAAGTGAGCCTATAAGGCTTACTCAAAAAAAAAAAAAAAAAAAAGTGAGCCTATAAGGCCTCAAGATCGCACGGTTTTTTTTAGCATAGAAGGCCCAGCTAGGCACCGCAACCGCAACTCTTGCTTACTCAGCAATCCCACTAATGACCCAACTATTAGCCCACTTGAAATATACTAAGGCCACGTTTGGGAAGCCAACCCACTAATGACCCAACTATTAGCCACTCAAAATATAAGAAGCGATGGCCCAGACACGACCTGTGCTACGGGCCGGGCCAGCACAGGCACGTTGCTCGCCGGGCCATGCCGCTTTCGGGCCGGGCCAAATCACCGGGCTGTGGGCCGTACCGACAGCCCACGGGCTGCATGGCCATATATAGTCACATGAGAGGAGGAACATTGTAAAAGATGGGACTAAGCGTAACACTCAGCAGACACATAGTCACGTGGGAGGAGGGAAGAGAAAACAGTGTAAAAGAGTGCGAGGAGGGAGGAGAAAAAGGTGTAAAAGAGTGATGAAAATGTAGGGAAGATTCGAACTCAAGCAACACACCACTGAGCTATGTGGATGCTTTTGACATTGATACATGTTTGACTGATCCTATTTGAATTAAGCCGGTTCAAACCGTTGAACCAATCAAACTATGAACCGAGACCTTTACTGGTTCGATCTTGGATTTGATCCTAACAATATAGTACAATGTAGACGCTCAACGTCAAAAGTTTGCTGACACTCCCGTTCCACCGACCACCGGTGACCGGGGGCCTGGCCTGGTTACGAATTCACCAATCACACCTCAAACCCTCGTGGGCCGGCCTGGCGGTATGTACTTTCTACACCAGTGGAAGGCACCAATGATCGGCAAAAACAGACGTTGGTGCGGTCAGGCCGGCAAAACCCGGCGTTTGTCCTGGAGTTCTTTAGCGTTGAACTTCACTGCCGTCCATTATATGCCCGATTATCCGTCCGAGCATACGGCGTCTTTTCTGATAAAGTCACCGAAAGAGCGATGGGCCTGCCAAAACGCGTCCATCTGACGACATAAACTGCCGGCTTTCCAGCACTACATTTGACTAAGTAATGAGCACAACAATCAAAAAAACAAAACCAATTTAGCAGGGTTCACAAGGAGCACAATTCCGCTCGTAGTATAAAGTAGCTCACGCTGGGACTGGGAGTATATATCTTGCGAAATTCCTAGGAGAGCTCACGCTGGCCTGAGCCTGAGGGCTGATGCCCCCATTAGTCATTGCCCACTGCACACGCTAGTTACCAATGGACGGCGCCGGCAATGGCCGCTACTCGTTCCTGACCATGGTAGGCTTCGGCGTCCTCGCCTGCAACTCTGCCGCGGCCATCTACAGGTCCTGGGGCGACGTGACCTCGGTGGCGTTCGTGGTCTGCGCGAACGCGGCGCTGCTGCTGCTCCTGCATTTTCTGCGCAGGTTCGAGCGCGCGCGACCTGGGGACGATGCCAGGGGCAAGACGAAGGCCGCTGTCTGGGCGCTCACCACGCTTCTTACGGCGATGTTCGCTTCGCGTGTGGCGCCGCTGATGCCGCCGCTCGTCGGCGTCGCCGTCTGGGTGATGGCGGTCGCGACCGTCGGTGGTGGGTTCTGGGCATTGTTTATTGGCCCCTGGCCCTGAGAAGCCTGCCACAGTGCGCGTTTGGCCGCCAGCCCGGATGCTTGTTTCAGAGCTCGATCGAGCTACCATACCAATTGTTGTTACCATACCAATTGTTAACGCCATGCATGCATGTTAAAGGCGTATTATTTGACCATTCATAATGTATCTTTCACAACTTTGGAACTGCTTTGGAAGCGCACTTTGGGGTTACTTCTACTCGTACAGTTGTACTCACCTGACGGATTTCTCGAATGAGAACAATAAACAAAGATTACAGTTGTTGTAACAACAAAAAAAAGATTACAGTGTACCTAGAGGGAATCAGATTCTGCAGTCATCTTTGTTCATGCTCATTCAGGGGCTGCCAAAGTGAAGCCCAACAACTTGAACTTGTCAGGGGATTTCCCCATGTGCGGAGCTTGTGTACTTGCATGGCTGCACTGGAGCTCAGCACTCGGTCGGCAGGACTGGGGTCTTTTCTCCTTCACATCTTCCGCCTGTTGTGTTGTCGGATCATGAACTTAACAGAGATTCCAGGTTGCTGCTTAACGGAATTACGGAAACCATGCATGGAGACACGAACTTCCGGATTCGCACATTGGCACGCATTCACGGACTCCGTGAACGCGAAGACAAAACTGGGTAAAATTCAGATCGACGACAACGAAGGAATCAAAGAAATCTGGAGAACTTTCATTCGGTCACGGAGTCAGAGCCACAGCCAGAGCCATCCAGACAGAGTCAGATAGAGACCGAGACCGAGCCGGGAAACTTTCAGACTGTTACCCTACGTACAGGGCTACAGGAAGTACGGAGACTACAAAGTCAGAGACGATCGCTGCTAAGTGAAACGACCGGCGCTTCGTAACGACGCCAGCAAACGTGCTTGTTCTTCGCCGGCGCACACAGCCTACGACCTTCCCATCGCCGTCAGTGAGCAGCAATGGCAAGGCGAGGTCAGCAGCACGTCCAGTTCCTGTGTGGTCAGTGGCCAATGGGCGCGGCAGCCGGCGGCATTGCTGTTGCTGGTCTGGTCTATGGAGACAGGAATTGGCTTCTCGTCCGTGTCCATAGTCGCAGCGGCGGCGCATACTAGGTGTCCTTAGAAAAACAGGAACAAACACGGCCTTTGCTCTCCGTCAACACCAAAGCATGGCTACCATTGTGGCGAAACGCTGGGTGCAGTAGTGTAGCTCCAGCCTCCAGGTTGCCAGAAAGCGATAGATGGAGCTCTACCCTCACGGTCACGGCGCGCTAGCCACGCTCGGCCTCGCCGCTCTGACGGCTACCTCCGTGCTCGCCGTGTACAGAGCACGGGACGACCCGCGCTTTGTGGCGTTCGTGGCCGGCGCATACGCCTCCATCGCGCTGCTCTTCCACTTGCTGCGCAAATTCGAGCGCGGGGAAGGGAACAGGGGAAGGACCAAGGTGGCGGTTTGGGTACTCACGAGTCACGACTCTGCTCACGGCCATGTTCGCCTCCAAGGTTGCCCCGCTGATGCCGCTGGCCGTCAGTTTCTTGGTGTACCTGATGGCGGCCGGAACCGTCGGCGCTGGATTCTGGGCGTTGTTTCTCCATCAGTGAGACGATTTCTTCGTTCGTCCGATACAAGCAGAATAATTTGTCCACTGCTGAATAACTTCTTCCTGCATATGCGGCAGCCAGGTGCCATCAACTCTTGTTTCTCCATCAGTGAGGTGATTTCCAGGTCCTATATGATATATGATATATAAACAGAATCATGTGTCTCACGCATTTTCAGCCAGGAGCGATTCTTCATTGATTCTGTGAAGTGATTCTCAAATCAACTTTTAGTGGTATGTTAAGTTATACTATTCTAAGCTTGACTACAATATTATTTGGTTTGGAAATTGATATGGGATGGGATGACCCCATTTCAATTTTTGATTGGGAGAGGATGAGATCATCTATGCTTTGTGTTACTTTTAAGAAATTGGAAGGTGCAATGAGCATATGACAAATAGCGCCCATGTGTCCACCTTACTTCTACCTTTTCGTTCTTCTTTCTCCCCTTGTTTGCCTCTTCCTTGTCATGGCCGACATTCACGGGTAGTCTCTTTCTATGGTGGTAGCGAAAGGGCCTCTAGGCTAGTGGCTAGAGCACCTGAGTAGCACCCAAACATGACTGGGTTCGACTCTCATGAGAGAAAATTTAAATAGGTCTGCATGATCATGTTTTCTATACTGACTTGGGCAAAAAAAAAAAAAAAACATGGCGGGAGGCCGAGCATCACCCTCGTCCTCTTTCTTCCTCTCACACCTGCCCTGGTCATCTCCCTCCGGCCAGAGCCTCCACATGTTGCTTCAGCTACGAGCCACGTTAACCTAGAGCTTGAACATGGACCGTGTTGTGAAAGGTCCTTGCGTGTCTGGCTAATAAGCTCTCATTTGGGTTTGAGGACCTAGAGCTTGAGCATGGACCGTGTTGCATCGTAGTGGCCTTGACGGCGTCGCCCACTTGCTAGCAAATTCATGACACATCACCTAGACCCGTGGTGACCTTGCCGATGTGTCCTCTTCTCTCTTATTACACACCCATTGCCACGCCTCTCCTTCTTGTACTTCTATGCACTCGTGCAAAGAGTGCTCATCCCGGGGAAGACATCGTGTCCAACCAAATTTTGAGAACAAGTTGGCTTAGGATCTACACAGAATATTTCCTAGTCGTAAGGATCACTGCATCTTAGGGCAGGTACATTTCTACACGTAAGCGGTCTCATACACCGTCTTATGCATCGTCATATAGGATTTTTGATGATGTGGAGAAAAGAGAGAGAGGTGAGAGAGAACGAGATAGTTGCTTCGCGAAACAACGACCTCATGAGCTAGAATTTAGGACTATGAGATAACTATTTCATCATTGTATGAGTTGTTGTCGTCATGCACCTCACAATCCTATTTTTACTCTCTCCATAAATTAAGGAAATGCGAGTTGCTATGAGACAACCTAGAAAGACAACCATTGTACATATAGTCTATTAAGTCGTCTTAAATTACGTGGCACTATATGAGACTAGTTATAAGACAACACGAATGTACTTGCCCTTAGGCTATTCGCACCTGTCATCCTCTAAACTTATCCTCTAAAAAGAATATTATGTCCTAGTTACAACTCTATACACATTTTTTTCCGCACCCATCCATACTCTATCCCAACCTCTACCTCTATGTGGGTCCCAGGACTTGAGATGGCAAAGTGACTATTATACCCTCTTTTTTTCACTTTCCCCTTCTCATCTTTCTTCCCTACCCCGACCCAGCCATAGATAGCGACTACGGGCCCCTTCGCGGCGCCATCCCGGCCCCCGCTAGACCGCCCTACCCCACTAGGGGCGTAGCGGCATCCCCACACGAGAAGCGGCATCGGCGGTGGCGCCGCTCCCTCCATCTGTTGTGGCCTCTATCCTCCCCGGTGGCGGCGGCGCGCGCGGTTCCGCCCCTCCCTCTCCCGCTGCAGCGCGTGGCCACCGGCAAGGGGAAGATGAGGTGCGCCATCGTGGTGGCAATTGTGTCGGAGGATTTCGTTGTGGTGGGGCTTGTGGACACAACATTGGCGGCCGCGTCGAAGGAGTTTGAGCACCACATGGCTAAGGGCGGACTCGGCGGCTCCGCCGGCGGCGCCCGCAACTCCTCGGCGTGGGATGTCGGCCGCGCCCACGAGAAGCCATGGAAGATGGTGGCGTGGGGCGTGGAGCGATTGCGAGTGGGGGCGGCACCGCGGTGAAGAGTGGCGGCCGTGGCCGAGCGCGGCCCTAGCTCGCGCGCGTGGTCTTGCTCATGGAGGAGCGTGTCCGTGAGGGGCCGGAGCGCGGCGGTGGCCGGCCGAGGTCGCCGTTGCGGCGCGTGCAATGTCGATGGCCGAACGGAACGGAGGAGTCGTGGACCCTGACGCGGCGCCGAGGATGCACGGGACGGCGGGGCCAGCTTGAGCACGCCGCGATGGCCTCGAGGTCAGCGGCCGCCATGGCCTCGTGTGACGGTCGGAGGGACGAGAGGTGGCCGGCGGGGAAGAACCCACCCCGCTGCGTGGCGCCACCAGCGAGTCACTCGAGTCTGCCCACGACCGAGAAGCACTTCCCTCCGCCCTCTCTCTCTCTCTCTCTCTCTCTCTCTCTCTCTCTCCCCTCGGCGTCCGGGGCAGGCCGCAGCATGGCAGGCCTCACGCCCCGTCGTCTCTGTAGCGGAGGAACGCTATTGCGTTGAATATCCCGGTGGCTCGCTATTGTGGTGTTAGGGGCAGGGGCGACGCCATGTGTATGTTGCCCAGTCCACGGGCACTAGGGTAAAAAACATAATTACCACTAGCAAGATTCAATTCACCATGTATTGCTATCAAATTATGACTTTTTTCTTAGCAGTGCACTACCATAAATTTAGAGTTGGCTTAGGGGTGTTTGGTTTATGCCATACGTTGCCTGGCCATGCATGTGGTTGCCACACCGGTTTGGTTGTAGTTTGGTTGTTGGGTGAAGTTGCCACCGCCAGTTTTGTTCATTTGATTTGCATGCTTATTTCGTCCCACAAGTTTGGAGGCCATTTCTTACGCCACAGTCTTTGGCGGTGCCACAACTTAGTGGCTGACATCGGTTGTGAACCAAACGACCCTTTACATACGTCACTTTCAGTGCCGGCGGTACTAACAGTCAACAAACACTACTGGATCGCAGCATAGGAGCCCCAAAAGTCACGGGCCAGCTACTACGTCGATAATTTGCACCATTCACGCTTCCCATGGCTTTACCCTATGGTCAAAATTAAATCTTCTGGTACTTTTCAAATTCGGTGGTTGAAACCTGAACAAACTTTGCACCGACTGCGGCGAGATTGGAGCATAGTGGGTGCATGGTCAGTTCGAAAGGAGCCCATATATATGCTGACAATGTAGGATCTGAAGCCCATGCCGCGCCATCTCATTCGGCTGTTCAGCCTACAATGTATGAACAAGATGACATTAAGCACGCCGAGAAAAAAAAAAGAACAGATGTGATGATCGTTGATGCTGATATTTTTGAGTTTGTTTCTTTAGACAAAGTACATCCAAACAGCTCCAAATAAACACATCTGTCCAAATCTTCGCCTGCCTGTGCAGGTAGGCAGGCCGCGACCGACCGTTGGAGCGGCTTTAACGCGTTTCTGACCAAATCCACCGAACAAACATTGGAGCCACTCAAATTCATGCCATATACCATACGTAACGAATCTATAAAATCACAGGGTGAAAACTTGGAGTGCAGCATCGCCCGGACGAAAAATGGACCGTGGCCGTGGCGATGGCCGCGCATCTCTGCTCACCAAGCTTGGCCAGGCCGTCCTGACATGCAACACCCTCGTGGCCACCTACAGATCGTGGGGCGACCGGGCTCGCTTCGCGTTCGTGGCGATCGCCTACGCCCTGCTGCTGCTGCTCCTGCATTTCCTGCGCGGGTTCGAGGCGGCCGGAGGAGGCCTGCTGCGGACAGGGGAGGGCCAAGGCGGCGGTCTGGGCGCTCTCCACTCTGCTCACCGCAATGTTCGCGGCGGGGTGGCTCCACGGATGCCGCTGCCGGTCGGCGTCGTGGTCTGGGCGGTGGCGGTGGTGACGGCCTGCGGTGGCTTCTGGGCGATGTTTGTTGGCCACTGACGAGCGATGCTAATTCAGAATGCCCGGCAGTACCCATATATGCCTATGATTCGTAACTGGTTTAGTACTAGCGTTTTTCGTCTCCGTGTGTTTATGCACGCTGAAAAGAATCCCTAGCTTACTCCATTTTATTGGCTTTCGGTGTCAAGGCCTCAGCAGAGTTTGGTAAGAACAAATGTATAAACGGACTAGAATTAGTATTCCTCTTCTTCCTCCTCTTCATCCAATAGATTCCCTCCCGGTCATCCGATGAATCCCCATCCGGTACAGCGGACGAACTCTGGCAATCCCTCATCCGGAGCCTCAGGTTGTTTCGTTTCTTGGACGTAGATTTGAACGTGCTGTGACGCGACTGCCGGCTGTGCGTCCAAACGCCAATCGCTCATGAGGTAACAAATACAACAGGTGCGGTGACGGTGAAAACAGAGTGGTTAAGCAGCGCAGGGAAGCAGGTATCTTGGAACAGAGGAGAGAAGTATTTGCTTTCTTGGAATGCCACGTTTGGCCGAAGAAAACGCATATAGGAACAGGACTCAATCCACCTGCCAAAGTTTGTGCAAACAGCAAGCGTCCGCCTGGCGGAAAACAGGATGAATTGCATCCTCGTGCGTTCGACTAAACTCTGTCGACAAAAGATAAGATTGGTGGTCAAGACGATGACAGGGAAGGACAGAAGAACTGGAGAAAAAGCAGCCGCGGAGGAGAGTGAGAGGCGTGTCCGGCCAGAGCAGGAACCTCCGTAATAGGCAGAGGGCGATCGTTGCCTGGACCTATATAAGCCGGCGCTCGGAAAGACGGGTCTTCCCCATAGCCATAGCAGCCGACGGCTCGACCATCCCATCGCCGTCGGTGACCAGACCACGACAAGGCGAGGTACGTACGCCTCGTGCCATGTTCTTCTTTTTCCTTGGCTTGATCGGTAGCTTTGCAGGAGGTTGGAGGTACGACCGGGTTTTCTTTATCGCGGCTTTCTACAACCATGGCCTCTTCCGTTATTTTTGACTGAGGTCTCATCGCGAGCTCTTCATCTCCTATCCTTCTCCTTTCCCGTCGTCGCCTTCGTCATCCTCCATTGATGCCCCTCTTGGTTTCCTGGAAGTTGCTTGCATGGGATCTCTCCTAGTCGAATCGAATCAAATCTCCATCTTTGTAAAAAGCATATATATCAGATCCCCAGTATGTGATGTCATACTGCGAATTCAGCCCAGCGCGCCGGCGAATTCGAGAAACGACCTTGTCTCTTGGTTGATATTAGCAGCCAGTGGCTGCTGGGCATGCCCTACGGCCGGTGACCGTGCTCATGTTGTGTATGGTTTTATGCCTGTCGGAGGTAGAAGAATTCGCTTCGACGTTGTCGACCTCGACCGCAGCTGGCGGCAGCGCTCGCCTCATGTCTCCAACACCGGTGACCGTGCCATGGCCTCATCGTCACGGGTGACCTAGGAGTACACGACAGGTAAGTGGTGACGTAATTGGCACGGGATAAACAACGTAGCAGATCTTTCTCTGCATGTCTCTTCTAGGAAGATCCAAAAACCAGGACCTGGGGGAGACGACGTCCCCACCCGTATTTCATTAAAAAGAAGATCTTCACGACCAGATTCCGGAAAAAACCGAACCCTAGCCCCATACGACATGGGAGCCCACATACCCGTGAGATGAGTCAGGCTTCACACCATGCTTTGGCACGCGGGGACCAGCGAGGGGATTTTTGTGGGAAATCATGCGTCCGGGGACTCGAACCCATGACCGGTGGCCTCCCAACCAGGAGTGCTCACCCCCACGACCTCCCTCAATCCACCGACAAGTAAGCGATTCCAGAACGTTCTAGGGTCCTTGGAGAACACGAGAAGTCTCAAGAGTTTTTTTTGTTCCTTCTTGGCCGTCGTCGACCATAAATATGGATCCAGGGAAACATTTGAGCACAGCTCCACACGATGTATTGTGACACAACATCATCAGAAAGCGATACACATGGACTTGCACCGCCACGGCATACTGACAACGCTGGGCTTCGCTGCGCTGACGGGCAACTCGGCGCTCGCCATCTACCGGTCGCGTGACGACCCGCGCGCCGTCGCGTTCGTGGCCGGCGCCTACGGGTGCATCGCGCTGCTCTTCCACTTCCTGCGCAGGTTCGAGCGCGGCGAAGGGGGCGACGGAGGCAGGACCAAGGCGGCGGTCTGGGTACTCACCACGCTGCTCACGGCCATGTTCGCCGCCAGAGTCGCACCGCTGATGCCGCCGGCCGTCGGAGTCTTGGTGTACCTGATGGCGGCCGGAACTGCGGGGGCTGGATTCTGGGCCTTGTTTATCCATCGCCATTGACGACGTACGTGCAGGTTTCATTCAGGCTTCAATAGATGATGATGGAGTGTGGCCACTGGACATCATCTACTCAGTACTCACGGGACATGATAGGTGTAGCAAAAATTTTGTTTATAAGTGTTTGTTTTGTTTTCAGATGTTTGTTATAGTAGACAAGAAATTTTATGTGAAAATGAACTTGAACCTGCAAAATGCACTTAAACTACACTATTTGTACAATTGCTTGTTGTGAGGAATAAGATGTAGAACAAGTAAACTATTTGATAAATTATACTTTTGCACATCGTACGTATATCATGGTTGACGAAACACGACGATGCTATTTACTAATTTTTGAACATTTTTTATGTGGTCGGCTGTCAAGTCGGCTCTGTCACCGTTCGGCTGGGATTAAATGGCTGGGCTTGAGCTACTGCTGAAATGTCTGGGCTGCCGAACGCTTGGGCTGGGCTGCTCAGCCCAGCAAAAACCAGCCTAGCCAGCTGCTTTCGGCCCAGCTGAACATGTTGGTGTTTCACTAAGGGCGGGCATAATTAACGAGAACTTATGATACTTATTTGGTCTAGCAAATGCCAGTGCATTGTTTCGGGAGATTCAAAACTTTAAGTGCAATAAGAGTACGTAGGAAGAAAATAGTGGGTCAGGAGCTTGAAATTGTTACAGTCTATCAGTCTGTAAGTGTTACGATGTCGTAGTAGTTCCTGCATCTGGTCTAAGTCTTGTATGTCTGCTACAATCGGTATCTCCGTTACATGTAATGGAAATGGGGTGTCCTCGGTTCGAAAAAAAAAAAAAAAACTGGACTAAATTCAAAGTACTATTAATATCTCATATCGATATCGGGTGAGCCAAAATCTGAAAACCATAATTTCAAGTGAAGCAAATTCAAACAACAAAAGCAGTCAGCAGCACCTCCCAACAGCCAACACGGTAGATGACACTGAATAGTTCTACCGAGTTTGCCGATCAAGGTACATGGCATTAAGGTAATAAGCTTGCTGTGATCAAAGTGAATGCCCTTCAGAAGCTGCATATATATAGGCCACATCTAACAAAAAGGCCGAAGCAATAAGCGAAGCTCACATTGTGGCAAGGAGACGCCCGACCATGAATACACTTGCTAGCTTGGGATCATGTCAAGAGAAAATGCGAAGAGATGGCAGATTTTATTTGCTAGTACTCACTCTGTATTGAAAAAAATTTAGATCAAACATTAGGAATATAAATTATCAATAACTTTTAAGTTGTTGAGCTTGTAAATGTGAAAATTATATGAATAGATTGTCTTAAAAAATATTTTTACAAAAGTATACATATATTATATTTTTATAATAACAAGAGGTTAAAGTTGTATTGTGTAGACCATGTCGCTATCCTAAACGACTTCTTTTACCATTACAGAGGGAGTACATGCCTAATTAAGTTGTTGCATGGCCGACTAAATGTGTTGGGGCTAGATTAAGTTGGAATTTGCATGGTGGGGATTTTGAGGATCCAAAGCTTGGAGAAGTTTGGGAAAAAAAGGCAATGGAAAGTTAAGATCGGGGAAAGTATGTATGGTGGGACCAGAACAAAGGAGCATGTCTACCCCTCGTTATGAGATTGGTGGCCTGAAAGGTATCACATCTATGTGGAGCAGCTTTTTTTTTTTTTGACAAGGAGTGGAGCAGCTTTGGTCGAGGCTAATAAAGTTGTTAGCTTGCGTAGTTGCATTGGTTGTATGCTCTTATAGTGCAGAAAAAACCATGGTAGAGTCTATCCCTATTAATTACACTGCCACGTAGGGACTTTTTGATGATGTGACATGCAATTTAATGAAGAGAGAGAGCCAAAAATGTAGAAACGACGTCCATCTAAGACTCGACGTCTACGCACGGGTACGAGGCCGGCGGTCTCGCCATGTGGATTCTGTGCGGCTGCCCGTGGGAGAAGGTGGAGGACATGCAGGCAGCGTGAGCTATTTTCGTAGCAGAGGCTCGTGGCCGTGGTGCGTGCGCCGCTATTTTTAGGAGCAAAGGATCCGGTGAAGAGAAGAGATGAATGATTGGAAGACTCTAGAACTTAAAGTTTGCACTTTGTGAGAGACAGTTTCTTGATACAAAATCCAAAAAATATAGAAACTACCGATAGTTTCTGCACTATGAGTGCCCTTAGTGGGTCTCAAATTCTATATACCTATTTTTCTTTTGAATAATCAGGAAGAGCCAGGGGCTCCTGCTGTCAAAAATACAATAAAGAAAAAACAAGTTTACAGAGCAGTGCAAAATAAGAAAAAAAAAAATCTATCTCTATATACATTTTTGTCTTCATCTTTCATAAATATCTTCTCATTTGTTGCAGCAAATGTACCATTTTTTTATTTTTTTTTCATTAATTTTAATTATTTTCTCTCATTACATTACGACGTATGAACATGTTTTGCTAGTATAATATAAAATGCCTTAGGATGATGTATGTGGTTGAGTGGTTGACTCTGTAGATAAACACAAGCACTTTTTATTTGGGAACTTGACAAGATGGTTGTGTTAGTAAACGTAGAAGTTAGCATAAAAGTAATTATCTATTACGCCTCGCATACGGTAGATAGCTGACCAATGTATGATAATCCTAAGACATGTACAAAGCATAGAAGTCATCATAGAAGTCATTCTATTTATTTTGTTCACTTAACAACTTGGATTTGTTAATTAATATATTTTAATAGACAGAACTCAGAAGTAATTCTATGTTTAAGCACCCTCGACATGATGTTGGCAATATTGCAGCGTGGTTGCTATGCATGTAGCTGACCCGTGAAGATAAACATCCACACAAACAATTCTTATTTGGCAGCTTGACAACTTGGATGCCTTAACCTATGTTTATGTAGCTGACCTGTGTGGTACTGTGTAGAAAATCCATAGACAAGAACTTAATATTTGGCAACTTGACAACATGGATGCATGGTTAACATATAATGTGTGGATGGAGTTAATTATATTCTAAGACATCTTCGGCATGCATTCATGGTTGTGTTATGGCAGAGTTAAACAATTCTAAAACTGCCTAATATGAAAGCATGTGCACCACCGCACAAGGTCAAAATATTAACACGCGCTTGCATGCACCAGGTCAAAATATCATGAGCCTGGCCACATGGGGTATAATGCCACTACGGATTTATTGGCTTTGACGAGTGCCTAATACAATTGGCAAAGACATGAATACACTTGGCAAAACCTTTACCGAAAGTGTTGCATTTGGCAAAGAACACTTGGCAGAGAAGTGCCGGTAAAGATGGTCTTTGCCGAAAGCTCGAGAAAAATACACTTTCGGCAAAACCTCGGATTTGGGTAGTGTACCTATAAATAACAAAACTACCTCATAAATATGTAGGATTAAATGATATCTCAATTCCAAAGTTAAATTCACAATATGATTGATGGAAATATGAGAAAGTGGTTAAAAAATGAACTCCAATGATGGTTTGATTTGCCCAAGCCTCTCATATATTCATCAATGTCATTATTGTAACCTAAACCTACAAACAAGTTTGATAATTACAAAAATTAGGATGGCATATATCAATGCAACATACCACTTGTTCTAGTTTGTGGATGGAGTTTTATTACATTCTAAGACATCTTGGGCATGCAGTCATGGTTGTGTTGTCATAGAGTTAAATAATTCTAAAACCTAGGGCTACTATGAAAGCATGTGCACCCCGCACTAGGTCAAAATATTAACACGCTCGCATTCACCGAGTCAAAATATCACGAGCCCGGTCACATGCGGTCTAATACCCATAAATTACAAAACTACCTCATAAATACATAGGATTAGATGATATCTCAATTCCAAAAGTTAAATTCATAATATAATTGATGGAAATACGAGAAAGTGGCTAAAAAAAATGAACACTAATGATGGTCTGGTTTGCCCAAGCCTCTCATATATATCTTCATCAATGACATTATTTTAACCTAAACCTAACATAAGTTTGATCTTTTTTAAAAAATAGGATGGCATATATCAATGCAACATACCACTTGCTCTAGTTTGAAATAATGGAGGCAACATTTTCAACTAACACTTTAGTTCTTGAAAGTGATAAAATATCTTCGTCTTTGATGCTTGCAAAAACAACCTGCTCAATATAACAAATCATCCTATATATATATGGTTCAACCAATCACCCCTCGTCTTATTTCTCAATTCGATCTTTTGACAATTTCATAGCTGAGAAGGCTCTCAACCATGGCATTCACAATTGGTAAAGTCAAAGCTAACACAACAAGGACAATTCAAATACTCTCAGCTTGAACCATCTTAATAGCAAGATCTCCAAGATCATGACAACCAACAAAACTAGAGTGTTTTCTTACTTCGCCAAAGAATATATCAATTTGATTTCAAAGGCATAAAAGGTCTCATATGAGGAGAGATCAACTTCATAAATCACAGCCAACTCTATTTTTTTATTTGACATAGTTGGTAAAAAGAACACCTCCTTGGATCTAAACAAGTAATGCATCTCAATAGACCAAATGGACTTTTCAAAGAAAGAAACTATTAATTTCCATGATAATCTGGTCATACATCAACTTAAATATTTCGTACTTGAAATGGTGGTAATAAGTCGATCACTAAGAGCTTCTCTAATATATGGAGAATAAGTGGTCCTCGTTCACTATAACCAAAGATAATGGTGATAACGAAGGTAGAAAAACACACTCCAATAGATCCACACTATCCCTAAATTTCTACTCAATTGAGTAAACCCTCAAAGAAAGGGGGAACGAGAGAAGCAATTTTTTGGTTCACTCCCCTTTCTTCCTTCCCCGTGCACCGACACCTCGGGTCCACTCGCTGGTGGAGTTGTCGGCCGTGTACAACCACACTAGAGCGCACATGCCACTTCTTTGTTGCATGCCACCTTGCTAGAGCACAAGTTGCCGTGCTACCGTAATAATAGTGTGTTGTGTCGCTATAGCCTCCCTGTCACTGTGTTGTGCCATGAGCCCACGAGCTCACGAAGCTGCAGCGAGTGCCACTGCTAGCTAGCAAGCACGCCCACCATGCCTAACATTTTGCCAAGAAGTTGTGCCCTGCCCCACCCTGTGCAGCTAGCCATGCTTGGTTTGTCAAGGGGAATACAGGGTAAGAAAGGATAGAACAGAGATTTAGCTACTGACATGTGGACCCCATGTAATATTTTTGGAGGAGGTTTTCTTAATCTGTGGAGCATATATCCCTTATATACTATAATTTGGTGTTCTCGATTGCCTATACTAGATTTTAAGGGAAATGGGATCTTGTGGAGACGCTCTAATTCACCTCCTCGCCCCCTTAGCTTGGGTGGCCCTATTATAGTTATTTTCTCCTCTATATTTTGTATAATGATGTTATATAAAAAAGACAAAGGCCTTTACCTTCTCAAACAGTCCTTCATTTTGTATAATGATGTTATATAAAATACAAAAGTCCTTTACCTTCCCAAATAGTTCTTCCAAACATTCTATCTTTATCTCATTGACTTGTTGTAGTGTTGTTCCCATCAATCATTAGGTTCTCCCAATAACTGAATCACGAGAAGCAAAATAAGCACAAGTTCAAAGTTGTCCAAACATTACAACAAACCCGAAAGCCATATATCTCTTTCCCCCCATTAGTGGTATCGATCCTCAAAAAAAATTATATAAAACCTCTAGAATATCACGCCATATGAGAAGAATATGACACAAGGTTTTATGAAGTGAATTGCATCAAGTATCCCTTATTAGCCGTGCAAGGTTGCTTACTTGTTTTTTTTAGTTTCCTCTCTTTTAAAAAATCTCAAACCCCCACCACACTTGGTTCACATGAAGGTCATGGTGTTGTTGGGCCAATTGATCCCTTCTCTCACAAGAAACTAGTATTAGTCCCATTGATTATTTTGATATTAATGAAAAAACACATTTACTCCCTCCATCCATGATTGTGTGTATTGTTTTGAGCGGAGAAAAGGCATACACATTAGTTTTTGAACCTTAAACTCTTACAACATGCATGTTCCAATTGCTAACAAGTTATTATCATTTTATCATCTTAGATGTACTTTAAATACAAATCTATTAATAATGCAAGTTTTTGTACCATAAGTTGCACATAATTTGACCGCTTATTGATCAAAACTTATAAATTTGGCTTTCCCAATTCAAAACACGCCATGTGTTCCTGGATGGAGTAGGTAGGCTCATTGTTCTTCTTTTTGATTTACTTATAAATTCGATTTTCCCAATTCAAAACACGCCATGTGTTCCTGGACACAAATTAAGGGAGTAGGTAGGCTCATTGATCTTCTTGGATTTCTTTCACCCTAAGAAAATATGTGAGTTGGTTCCACGGTCTTTCTAGGTGCAAATTAAAAGAACGCATAAATTGATCTCGCTTGCTACCTTATACTAAGCAAAGACATGAATTAATATGCGAGAATGGCAAGTGGTACATTAACATTATGTGAGCCTCAAGGGTTATTGTCTTTTTTCAGTATTGCAATTTGTTGAGTGGTTATTAGAAAAATGATGACGATGACACAATAAGTGTAATCCTCTAAGCCCCCTTTGTCTATATAAGTGGGTGCTTTGCTTGTTGAACATTGCAGCAGAAGCATCATATCATCACAAGCTAGTGGTGCAACATAAGGAAGTGGGATCGTAGAAAATGGTATATAGCTTCTATCCTTTAACTACTATAGATTCGTTCATCACTACCGCCGGTATCACTGTCGAAATTTTCTGCGTAGCCACTAACAAACAATCTGCATGCTCTCTGAAGCTTAATTCGGTATAACACACCATTGTTCTTGTTCTTATGCAGAGCACACCTCTTGCCAAGGTTGGACTGTGGGGTGGGAATGGAGGCAGTCCTGTTGACATCACTGTGCCGGCAGAACGCCTAATCAGTCTAACAATCCGCCATGGAACTGCTATTGATGCAATTTCGTTTGCTTATGTTGATACGCAAGGGAACACGCACAGCACACCACCCTGGGGTGGCGGTGGTGGGGGTCCTACTCAGGTATATATGTGACTTCTATCTATGTACCCGTCTCTCTGCTGCCATATATATATCGTCAATGCACAAATGTGATGAACTGTGTCATGCATGCCCTTCTCTGCTAGATTGTCCTTGGTCCTCAGGAGTACGTGAAGGAAATTTCCGGTACCTACGGCATCCCTTTCGGTTCAGAAACGATGATAATAAAACTTGATATTGTGACTACCGTTACTACCTACTCATTTGGAGGAGGACCAAGCAACAATCCTACTACTTTCAGTATCCCAGTGCAAAATGGTGGTCAAATTGTTGGTTTCTTTGGGCGGTCAAGCTCATTCCTCAATGCTATTGGCATCTATATCCGGTTCTGAAGAATGAATCAAGTACGTGTTGTTGCAATGCAATAAGACCATTCAATACTGTGCATGCATGGGTCGTCATCAGTGCAGTATTTGCTTGTATTACATGGTCGTGTCATCTATTTGCTTGTATTACATGGTCGTGTCACCAGTATTTGCTTGTATACGTGGTCGTGTCATCAGTGTGCAGTATTTATTTGTTTCCGAACGTGTGTAAGTACTAGCGTATGCAGTGGACATACGGTGGTAATATGGAACTATATATATATGTGCGATATTCCATGTTGTAATAAATAAATTCCTCAAGGACTTCTCTGTAGGAGTCCATTGCCCTGTATCTCCTCTGTGAAAGCCCTTTATTAACTAGTATAATGTGAGCTTGAAAGCTGTTGGAGGTGGTTGCTGGCGCCGTGCACTAGCTATATTTCTTTGTTTGTCCAAGAGATTTTGGCTCCCGTGTCTCATCCACACCTTGTGGTCGCCTGTTCGGTTTTCCGTAAGATCATACCCGATGATCCTTACTTTATTGAACACAGACGAACATAATTTCCATAAGATAAAGTAATCATGAAGAAAAAAATATAATCAGGTGCGGATTCAAAAATTAACACGAATTGGCCAAACTCTAGATGGATTGGATTGCGCTTACCAAACTAGGATTTTTTTTTTTCGAACAAGAGGCTTCCCCATTTCCATTATGGTTAACGGAAATACAAATGCAGTATAGACCGCTCGGGCAGCACAAAAAGAGCAGTACCAGGAAAAAAAGAAGACACAGGGGACACGTTAACCCCGAATGGTCTGAAGGACAGCTAAAACCACAGCGGATAACTACCGCAGCCATTACATTTATCAAACATTTAGCACAAAGATAAAGGCTACTGCTCGACGTCGCCATCTCCTTCAGCTCCGTGCAACAGCTTGATGTGCACTCGGCGATCCTGCTCTAGAATCTCGATGACTAACTTCAGCGTGGCGTCAGCAGCCTTGATCCACATTTCCTTGTTAGATATTTAGGCAATTTCCATGTCATTTTAATTCCATGAATTAACATTATGATGATGACATATAAAAGATTAATAAATTTTGAGATCAAGACATCAGCCATATCCAAGATAAACTTAAGCTTGTGACAAATGAAACGATGTAACAGATCAACTGAAATATGTAGACAATAACATATGAAACAAATAGTAAGCGTAACTACATGAAACATTGGGACATGAAAATATGAGACAATATAACTGAATCACATAAACATTCAGACATGGTAGATAGATAACATGAATATGCATCAGGCATCTCATGAAACGATATGACAGAGTAGATGAAACATACTCATGATAGTATGTGAAACAGCAGAGATGAACTACTGAAACATTCGGAAACTGTAGAACGAAAAGCAGAGAGAAGATGAATCGATCATACCCTCCCATGCGCTCTGATGATCCAGATCCTTGACCGATTTCCTTCGTCATGTCGTAGAAGATGAAGATGGCCTCTCCACCAGGAAGAAGATGAAGATCACCCTTGAAGCAGACGATGTCACCGGTAACTCGAGGAAGAAGACGAACGACGACGGTGATTTGGGCAGTCGCGTAGACGCTCCCCAAAAACCTAATTGCCAATCCCCCGTGCAAGGTCTCGAACGGCAAGGGCTTCGGAGGCACCTGCCCTCTCGCTCCTCCGTGCGCGCAGAGTCACGAGATGGAGATGACCTTCATTGCAGCTGAACTGTGGTACTCGAATATGTGTTGTATTTGCGATCAATCTCAACTGGAGGACGTGCAGCACCTTTGGGCACCGTATAGAAGAGTTATTCCCCTGCTTTCTTTACCACTCCTAACCTTTGGACATCGTAATATCAGTACCACCTTTGGTCACTGACCCACATCATTAAATCGACACACTGATTATCCATGCTCCTATAATTGCAAAACGGTTCATATAACTCATTGCATATTTCAAAGCATGGAACAAAATCTTTTGGATGTCCCAGATAGAATAGAATAGACAAACATAGCGAAGTACAAAGACTAGATGTGAGGAAATCAAAAGATAAGCAAACTGTTTGCTTTATTGGAACGCCACACTCGTCCTCCTATCTCCCGAGACGCCTGCTGACGACATCAGCTGCCAACGCGTTGTGTAAATAGTCGTGTGACCGATCTCGGCTGAGAGGCGGGTCCGATCTGCTGGCCATCGCTGGAGGGTCACTCGTGTCGGCCGAGGGGCGCCGGGGAGGACGGAGGGACAGGATCACAGCGGCGAGTGCGGGCGAGGGCAAGCCGGCTGCTGCGGCACCGCCCGCGCAACAGCGAGGGCAAGGCGGTGGCGGGGCACAGGCGAGGGCTGGGGAGGAGGGAGGAGCGCTGGTCTCCTTTGTGCGGGGCGGGCCGACGGGCGGCGCATGGCGGAAATGATGAGGGCGGGCGGCGCAGGGCGGGCGGCTTTGGCGAGGGCGACAGCGGGGAGGGGGCGCGGTGTTGGTGTCGGGCGCCGGATCGGGATGTGGGAACGGGGTTGTGGTGACCGAGCAGTGATAGGAATGTGAAATTTCGAGATACCCTTTATGACTATGATTAACATTTTGTGGAGGCAATGACAGACAATGGGAGGCAATTTCAACATTTTAAGACAGCTTTGTGACCGTAGTATTTGTTTTTTCCACAATGTCGCTAGACTGTGAACAAATTCTGATGTATTAACCCAAGTGGCAGTGGCTGCTTGAGAAAATATTGCACCCAAGGTGAAGAAATAAAGTGAAAATTCAATCTCGAGAACAGTTCTGCAGATTATCGAACTAATTAAAAGAGAAGAAAACATCTCGGTCATACATATGTCACCAGCAATATTTCTATCTTGGTAAGTGGCATTGACACTTGATAGATCATAGTGGAGAAATGTTGCTATGCATGCCAGATATCCTTGAACAAATTATCACCAAAATGGCTTTGGATCCCCTGTTTGAACTGCTTTTTTTTTTGGCGCTCACCCTGTTTGATCTGCTATGCCACCAACAATAGCACCCTCACCTCCAAGGAGATGAAAGGAGACCTCGCCTCATATAGGTATCGAGGGTGGCATTCCCCTTCACAACCATTGGTCTGCATGGTCGCCTCTAGCAAGGTGAAGAGTGACGTATACTTCTTGATTGACACTGTTACAAGCTCATAAAGCAAAAATGAGAACTGTAATTTGAAACATATATCTGATCAAAACTCACCCTGAACCTCAAAATGGTAACTGGAATTTGAAACGTATCCAATCAAAACTCACCCTAAACCTACTCTGAAAGTACAAGCAAAGAAATATTCAAATACATTGTGACAGCCCGGATGTACTCCAGTAGGCTATGAGGCGCACGTAGCGGCAGCGAAGCGGCGTTTGGGCGGCGGCGGGCGTGAGAGCGAGGCTGGTGGCGGCGGCCGTGGCGACGGTGGAGGAGGCCCCGCCGTGAGCGGCGGTGGAGGAGGCGGCGGCGAAGCGCAGCAGCGGGCGGTGCACAGGGGGAGAGGACGAGGCGCAAGAAGTGGAGAAGGGGTAGGGAAGCTAGATTTTATTTATTTCTGCTTAATCCAAATGATTATAGGTCCCTTGTATTTATAGTCCGGGGAAGACTGCATCTAAAGAAATCTCCAATTCTATTTCTATTTTATTCCCTAAATAACCATTATTTAATGACGAAGCCGACGATGACGGGGCAGATGGCGGCGCCGCTAGGGCTGCTGCCCTCTTCTGGTTTCTTGGCGTGCAAGCCCCCTTGGGTTGTGTGTGGGGCCTCTGTAAGGCTCATCCCCCTTGGGTTGTGCGTGTGGCCTCCGTAAGGCCCTTGATTTGGGCTATGACATACATCGTATCATAAAGATACCTGAGACGCGAACTGGTCCTAGATCAGCTGGTTAGATCCCTTGTGGTGGAACCTGCCCATCCAGATTCAAGTCCTCAATTTGGCATGGATGCTCGCATTTTCATGGATTTATTCAGGATTTATCGGCATTATGCTGCCAGCTCAGTCCTTTGAAGGTGCTCATAGAGGTAGGTTTACGTGACGTGTGTTCATAGGGGTGAGTGTGTGTGTGCGTGTGTGGACGTCTATGTTGTACTGCGTAATCTTAAAAAATATATTTGAGACTAATGTATGTACAACGTCTCCTAGAAGCACAAAACCTATGCAACGGACATTCTTGGTTTGTATTGGTTCAATACACAAAATGAGGGACAAAAAGATGTACAAGGGTTTTCTCACATGGCGTAATGTACCTATTACAACACTACCAGCATATAATAGAAAAACTGTGCACATCTTCCTGTCGCCGACCATGAAAAAACACATCCTATTGTAGACATATCCTATTGTAGACATATATACATACATGTTAAGATCCTAATAAATACAGCATAGACAAATCATGATCTCTTATAAAAACTAGGAGACAGTGCTACTTTTGTATCCACGAGGAGGGGGGACATTTGTTGTTTCTAGTTACAGCCGGCCAAAGTTTCTACTTATGGTACAGAGTTTTACTTAAGCCTTCCACATTAGAAATTATTTTGCATCCAACCTCTACTAAAGAACTTGCCTAAAATGATACTTTTGTAGTCATGAACAAAGGCTATAAAATTCATGTGCAAATACAAGTTTTTTTAGGTAGAAATAGCCGATGAGATTAGTTCGGAGTACAAAATAGGAATGCTCACTGTTGGGGTTGTATTATATGTTTGGGACCCCCTTGTCATGTCTAAGGCCCAATTACGCAGTCTAGTGCTCGTAGAATGATATTTTGGGAGCTAGCTGTAGCTTTTGGTGGCATTCTATACAAACCCTGCCACGGGCCTTTTGTAACCTCCAATGGCATATTTGTAAATGCAAGCCCCACCGTGGGTATAAAGAGAATAGCTCCTCTCCCACCTCCTTTTACAAAAAGCAGAAGGGGAGGTGAGATGAGAGGATTTTTGGGGTTGATAACTCGGTTCTCTTCTCCTCCCTCATTCGCTCGGTCAATTGGTTAGCCCAAACCAACACTCACAAGCAATTTCATCAAATGAAAAAAAATGCAAGAGAGCATACAACTGAACTTATAACTAACTAAAGAGAAATCCCAAATCCTAGACAAGGAGTATGAATTAATATGGCTTAGTTTTTCAATTGGAAGATGGCTCGAAGAAATGACCGAGGCGATCCCGATGGTTGTCCAACATGAACGCCAGGTCCACGTAGAGTTCAACCAGTTAATGCGGTTTCCCTCAACCACACAGAGGTCCCGACCGCGATACTAGACTAGGGCGTCCCTGTACACCTGAAAATAGACACGGCGGGCGGGTATGAACAAAATCCAAATACAGATGTATGAACAAGTGCTAGATAATTCACGGTGAGCAGCAGCTCCAACAGGCCCTAAACGGCGGGAGGGTTCCGCGGATCCGGGCGAAGTCGCGACGCAAGACGACGGCGGCGGGCGGCGCCAGCACCATGCGCAGCCCGGCGAGGCGAGGGCGACGGGGGACGACCCACCCTGGATGCATCTTCTTCTGGAGGCAAAAGGCGGCGGCGGCGGATGGAACGGGTGAAGAGGCTGGCGGCGGATAGATCCGGTGCCATTTATATAGGACGGAATATGAACCGATACCCCTATATCCGAGGGTTGTGCGAGAGGTTAGAGCGAGATCCAAGGGTTGTGGGCGTCCCCGAGCCTTCATCACGGGCCACGGCAGAGGTGAGAGCGCAGTTGAATGCTGGGCTGGGTTCAACAGAGGTGAGATCCGTCGATTGTGGTGTGAGATAGGGCCTCAGAGAGAAACTTTGGCACAATCCACGGTCTATGGTGGTGTGACATGGGCCTCAGAGAGTAAACCTTTTGCACAATCCAGGGTAAGGCTGCGGGAGAATTGGTATGGATTGAATACGATCCGAATTATTCGGCTTCAACAGTTTTTTTTAACCATTTCGGCTTCAACAGGTTGGGAAGCGAAAAAAATGAAGAGAAGCTAAATCCCCCAAAATCCTAGCGATTCTTTCTAAAAATATGAAAAATAAATATAGCATACCCAAAAAATCCTAGCAATTCTTTTCCAGCTTTATAAACATGCAAAATATAGCTCAAAACATAAATTTAGGAGGGGCAGAGAGCTTTTTCTAGGGATTTCTTCCCCCCAGATCCGGCAAATTTTTTCTAGGGATTTCTTGGAGCAGCCCAACATAAATTTAGGAGGGGCAGAGAGCTTTTCTAGGGATTTCTTCCCCTAGATCCGAGCAAAGTTTTTCTAGGGATTTCTTGGAGCAGCCCATCTAGCGGATCTAGGTCAGACTCAACCTAATTGGGAGCCCAACTACCAACCTAATTGGGAGCCCAACTACCACTCCACCTTTTTTTGTGTGAATCACTTACGTTTTCTTTAAGGCACTTGTATTTGGAAGTGCATATCCAGAAGAGCATCCAAGGTTGGCATCCATAGAAATGGCGATATTTGATGAGTACTTTGACCAAGACGTCTATAAGTCATTTGCTGGACCTTTCATATATTTAAATAAAACGGCTATGGGTTTAAAAATCGAGCGTTAATGTTCAGAACTGGAGCAAAATTCTCGAATGCTTCAAGAACAACAGGCAGCAAAATGAACCTGGATTCCTGAAAAGGCTAAGCATCATAGGATGAATCATGATCATATACTTTTGCAGAGAATGTCTGATGCTACTCAATATTGTGTAGTTCACAACCATGACCGCATAGCACTTGTGAATGAAGAAGCTCGCCATGGCCAGATTCTTGAGTTTGATTGTAATGTTAAAAAATAAGCAGAGCCAGAAAAGAAAATTTTCAAGTTAGTTTGTATGAGAAATAATCATATTGAGATTCATCTCGTCCGTCTAATAACATGTTCCCAGTGCATATCAAGAAGGAATGATCAAGAACCGGCCTGCCACACACCCATCTTCATGATGCATACGTATAGCGATCAGGACAGAGAATGCTAGGTGGAGCAGATGCAAACAAGAACAAACGGCAGTCCATGGTTGGAGCACCACGTGTTGTCACGTACTTTTTTTTTTTATAGGAAAAAGTTTGGAACCGCAGCTGCAGGTTGTACATTTTTTTGGAGGTGGGTATATGGCCCCCGAAGAGGAGAGCTATCCCACGTGACAGCACAATAATATATCTTTGATATATACTCCCTCTGTTACAAGTTATAAGTCGCTTTGATTTTTTTGGTACATCAACTTTACTATGAGTCTAGATATAATAATAATATGTTTAGATATATAGCAAAATAGATAAACAAAAAAAGTCAAAGTAACTTATAATTTAGAACGGAGGGGTAGTGGTTATAATTTTTAGAAAACTAGGAGTATACCCAGCGCGTTGTCTCGATATTTTCTTACATACATAGAATTACTATATGGTATTTTATATATTATGTATACATATATAAGAATATTATTGCAAGTTATTTTAATGGATCAGATATGATAAAACATCAATATAGAATATGCGATTACATTATAGAGGAATAGGTGATGAAACAAATACCGTATGTAGATAACTTGTATGTTAAAGATTTAAATTATTTCACATGATAGAGATGGGGGATGATGTGGATATTTTTTAATTATTACGGGGATGACATGGACTTAGTGGGTAATGATGTGGACACTTTGCATGAAAAGATAGATCATGTAATGGTTCACTTAGTGGGGATGATGTGGACACTTTGCATGTTGAGAGAATTCACCTAGTGGGGTTTATTCTTATGAGAGTTATAGATAGATTGTACGTGGCTCATAATAAGGTTTGTTCACAACCATGAAGCATACCAATAACACAACAACCAGGCCTAACTAAAAAACTCGATACATGGTGGCTTTGACTTTTTTTACTATATTGTAGAGTGCATATAACCACTAAATTTTGCTATATTGCAGAGTGCATGTAACATTGCATTTTCTCAGAGCAAAATTTAGTGGTTATAACTCGATCCATGTTGGTTTGAACCTTTAGCTATTTCATTCCTTGTAATCGGCACTGTAGAGATTAACAAAGAATCAGTCTCTAATCTTCCTCCTCTCTTCTAAAACCTAAGCCTACGGCGTAGGGGCAAAACCTCATCGTAGATGACGGATTCGCCTACGAGCTTCATAGCCGTGGTCCGCCTACCCGAGGGCTTGACGCCCTTGAAAACTTGGTATCGGCATCGAGGCGTTCCTCGTCGTCTTCTCACCCGCCTCCACCACCTACCACCGCCCCTGCGCCGCCACCCAGCCCACCTCCATCACCACCATCAACCGCCGCCTCGGTCACCTCAACCACGGCCGAACCCACCACTGCTGATCTTGCCAAGATGATTGAAAACTTGACCAAGACGGTGGCGTCCCTGCAGACCGCCGTGAACACGATCCAGAAGGAGAAGTCCTCTTCCTTGCCAGGTGCCGCGGAGGCAATGACAACTAGCACCACAACGATCAGCCCCCGTGGTTCCAGAAGATGGATTTCCCGCACTACGACAGCAAGTTCGACCCCCTCATCCTCATCAACCGCTGCAAGTTGTACTTCCACCAACAAAGTGGATCATGGAGGAGAAGGTGTGGATGGCCTCCTACAACCTCGAGGAGGGCGCTCAAATGTGGTTCCGTCGAGGAGTACCAGGATCGCTACCAGGCGCTCCTACCCCGCGCGGGTCCGTTGGAGGAGATCCAGCGTGTGCAATTGTTTACGGGGGGTCTCCTTCCGCCTCTTAGCCACGCGGTGCGCATCCACAACCCGCAATCACTGGCGGCTGCCATGAGCCCGGGCGCGGCAAGAGTTGATGGAGCCTCGCTTCACGTGCCGCCCGGCGCGGGCGCCCCGATCAAGATCCAGAGGTGCAGGCGGAACGGCGTTGCCTCGGTCTCTGCCACAACTGCGACGAAAATATTCCCGGGGCCACAACCGGGTTTGCTATCGCATCTTCTACATCGACAGTGTGATGCTCTCCGATGTAGACAACACAAGATGGGGAGGCGCCCGTTTCCTCGCTGCAGGGTCGCCGCCGTGATAGCCCAGGTATGGAAGCAACCGCTCCCTTGGTTCGATCCCCATCGGGATGGATTTACGCGCCTCATTTTCTTCTTAATGAAAAACCACCTAGTTCCTCATAGATTGGGTCGAGCCGCTGATGTCACATGCTAGAAACGTGGGCCCACCACCATACCCCCGTGCTGGAGTCGAGACGACGCCGGCAAAACTGACAAATTACTGTCATGCTGTCACTACCGGATATGTGAGAGTTTCAGAGCGTTGTTGCAACCTCCAACCTTAGGTCCTGATTTTTTCTTTCTTTGCTCATACACCCTTCACCATATTCCTTGGAGAGTGGAAATTTCTCCAAGTGAAGATAGACTGTGTCACACAGCCCATCAAAGGGCGCAAGGAGGCCTGCGGCGCACGCAAGGGAAGCAGCCCTGTGGCTGTCCGCCGCCCGTCATCATCCGATTTCGTCAAAATAAAAATTAGGAGCAAATATTTATGAAAGAAATAGATTGAGAAATATTAGGAACAAGAATTTTTTTTTAAAAAGTGTATTCAAATTCATAAGGAAACCTTTAGAGATTGCTTAGCGTGTAAGGCAATATTATTTAGAAATAGACTTAGATTGCTTAGAAGCTAAGTCTCGGGACTATAAATACAAGGGGATCTGTAATCATTTGAGATTAAGAAAAGAAATAATCAAAAGAGGTAAAAACCCTCAGCTCTTAAGCCTTCATGCTACAGAGAGTGGGCGCACCTCCTGTACTGTGTTTTTTATTAAAATTGAAAAGGTTTTCTACAGAGAGGTTCAAGATACAAATAAAATCTGTAAAATTACACGTAAGCTTCTAGCCATTGAGTAGACAAATGTGCTAAGTTGCGTTTTGTTCTAAATATAACATGAGCAAATTCACTTCAGAAGACTGCCTTGTAATGAAGAACTGCTGGTTGAACTTGTTTAAATATTGCATCATTTCAAATAGTGCAGATAGACGAGCTCATCGTGATAATGATTTCCATGAAAAAGGGCAGGTGGTGTAATTGATTTTTAATTAGAGAGAGAGAGAGAGAGAGAGAGAGAGAAGAAGAAGTCATTGTTTGAGACTGCAGATGGTGGAGCTCGCTCAATGATGGAGCATTCTACTGACACTTCACGCATGACAAAGCAGTAGTACATCATGATATTTTTTGTAACTTGATACCTATAGCCTCCTATCACAAGAATGCAGCAATTTGTTACAACCCATCAAATAAAACCATATTCATATGTCTTTCTACATAAGTATAACATCACAGAAATTAACAAAGCGTGCCTCAGTTTTTCATAGAACGCTTTCTCTTGGTAGCTGTTCCCTTTAGATCTCGAATCTCACAGGTAATGACATAGCTATAGTAGGGCGGTATCGGAGACCTCCAAGCTAGTGCCTCGAATCTCCCACAAGGCTTTGTACTTCCGTACATCACATCTTGCATTCTTACATTTGGAACCTCCTCTTGTGGAGAGCGTTGGGACAGACGATAAAGCACAAGATCTTCAGAAGGTGCCACCATTCTACCAAGATGTGCAAGCCTGTTTTCACTTATAAGATCAAATGGATGATGCTCACTAAATATGGAGACATGCCTGTGCGTGACCCTTCTCAAGAAGGCCAACACCTTGAACCAAAAGTGAATGTCAAAGTTGTCTCTTAACAAATAGGTGATCATATTTCCACTAATAAGGCATCCGCTGAGCACCTTGGCTATCTCCATGGCCACGTGCACAAAATTCTTGTGCACCTCAGGATTCAGTGCTTCCAAATGCAAGAGTCTTGAAGAAATACCAGAATGATTCAGGGGACATATTCTTTAGACTTAGAGCTTCTATTGTTCCAAACTTTCTTATTTTCTCTGATCGGCTTGTGACTATGATTTTGCTATTGCTTGGCATCCACTGTTTAGAAGCAAAATATAGCTTATTCCATGTGTCGTCATCAAGATCACCAACTAACTCAACAACAAGAAGCAGTCTCCCATCACTGTTTATGTTTGACACACAGTTTTGGTGTTCCGTTGCACATCCTTGTCTTAATGTAGTGAGGTCATCATCTGTGAAATCATGGCCTTTCAAGAACATGATTTTTGAGAAATGGCCACGGACTCTTTTCGTCCTTGCAAACATGAGCGACAAGGGTGCTCTTGCCCGCTCTACCTGGACCAAAAATTGGCAGGACCTCCAATTCTTCAGAACCATGTGGCCATGACTGCAGTAGGAAATTGATGACAAGTTCAGTTTCCAACTGGCGGCCAAACATGCAGTTGCCCAGCTGGATATGCATGCTATATGGTTGTCTGTACAAGCGAGGGTAGCTCATCAAGAACATGACAATCTCTTCAGGGCCGTATCTAGAATTTTGGAGGCCCCGAACAAAAATTCATGATGAGGCCCTAAATTTCAAGAAAATCAAAGCATGTTTTTACTTAGTTATAAAGTTTCAAATTTATATGGGTCTTACACTATTAGGTACAAATCAAATCTTAATACTAAAAAGAGTAAAAACTAGTATGTAAGTAATTAGCACCATAGCAGCTAATATAGCGCATCTAGTAGTATCTCAGAAATTTGGAGGCCCTATGATTTTGGAGGCCATGAACGGTCGCACACTTCGCACACCCTAATCGCCGGCCCTGATCTCTTCTGCAGCATTTATCATGGAACTCAAACTGTGAATCACCTTTTTGTAGTTGTTCCAAAATTCCAGTCTTTCTATTGGAGGAATGCAAACCTTTCACAAAATTGACTTTAGAGAGAAACGGTTTGACTCACAATCTTATCTTCGGTGGCCTCCTCATTGTGAGGTTGGCATCTGAAAGTATCAAGCGTGTAATGACCTCGGTAGATGCCATCTCTCATCATGTTGAGCTGGTGCAGCATAGCTTGGTTTGTGATGTGCCGCCCGTTGCCTCATCAACAATGACTTGCGCCCGGCGTAACTCTGCAGAGGCGATCCTCCAAATCTGGCGCAGATGGCTTGGAGCTTTTCCCCGGTGAGGAAATCTATGGATCTGCTTATCAGCTCCCCAGAACTACAGAAAGGAGAAACTCCATTGGTAGCAGGTGGAGGAGAAAATGACTAGCAAGTTGTGGAATGGGATGAGATGTATCTCTGAATGAAAGGAGAGCAAGAACGTTTTTAAGAACAACAATACTTGTTCAGGTCATGCCGGGTGTCTTGTCCGATAGTCATAGTCCAAGAACACATTTTATTGACTTTCTTTCTCCCACTTTGCGGCCAGAGAATTCTAGATCAGTTCAGTTGAATGAGTTTGTTGCTCTGGAAATATGGCCGTGCAGGACCAAAAAGGCAGAGTCAATGCACGTCGTTTTGTTGACCAAAATGCAAACTGGTCTGCATCATGTCCCTATGTCTAGACTTGGATCCGAGGTCCTGACCTCTGCTGTCCTGCCGATTCAACAAGTTAGAAAAGCATGGTTAGGCTTATAGGAAATGAGCGTCCAGTTTCTGCACTGACAAAGACGTCAGTTAAGAAGCTCTAAGTCCACTATTGACAAAAACATGTAATAATTTACCACGCTATGATCTACACATATCAGACATAAATAAGAATAACGGCAAATTGCAAAATTCAAGCATTCGTATGGACGGATAAAATTATCAATATCATAATAAGACAAAATAAGCTACTTAGTATTCTTTTTTTTTTTTTTGAGATTACACAGTACAACGCAGACGCTCAACACGCATACACACTCACCCCCTCGTGAACACACACGTCACGCAAACCCTACCCCTATGAGCACCTTCGAAGGATTGAGCCGGCAAATCTTGAAGTTCCGAAGTCACCACAGGCGCCTCGCTATCGACGGGGACGTCGCCTACCACTTAATGCACAAATACCGGAAAATCCTGAAATAAATCCAAGATAAAGTGTCGCACTCGAGATTTGAACCCCGGGTGGGAGCCCCCTAACCAATGGCCTTTACCATTGAGCCATGAGCCCCTTGACAAGCTACTTAGTATTCACAATAGTGGTAACCTCTTATAATTACAAGTATCATAATAAGACAAAATAAATATAATTACCAGTATCATAATAAGACAAAATAAATATCTGATAGTTATTTTCCCGTTGCAACGGATGGGCACCACCTAGCTCCTTCTTGGTTGGTCCCATTTTCTTAATTTCTTTTTCAGGTTGTAAAAGAATTCAGTCCAGTTTAATAGTCATAGTCCAAGCACAAATTTATGTGTTTAAACAAAAATTCAAGCACAAAAATTGAAATGGAGTAGTCCAGTTCAGTAGTCATAGACATAGTCCAACCAAAAATTCACATCAGGTCCAGTTCAATTCAGTCCAGTTCAATAGTCATAGTCATAGTCCAAGCACAAAAATTCAGTCCAGTTCAATAGTAATAGTCGTAGTACAAGCACAAATTTTTAAACTCAAAATTTTTAAACACATGCTAATATTCTACCTTCAAGCTATTTGTGTTTAAAAATGCAAGCTGTAGCCTGTATCTGTCATCTGTAATTGTTTCTGACTTGAAGGGTAGCGTAAACCTGTACTACTAATGTGTCATTGCTAGCTGACACCGGTTTGAATCAGCTATCAGGCATCACGCAAGTTGTCTTTATTCTTCCTGCACATGTTGTCACCTCTTCGAGTCTCTGCATCACTACATCATCACACAACTCACTTTTCATTTTCCCCATCTAACCCCCGTCAGTGCACGACTAGATCTAGACTTAAATAGATCTACTAACAAAAAATGTGGATTCTAGAAGCATTAACATCCTAAAATAAATTTGCAAGCAAGAACGACCCCGAGGCATGATATTTTTTTTTTTTTTATCTAGGTTCGGCAATATTTTCTATAACTTCAGGACATGACTATGGACGCTCCTCCCCACAAAATAACAACTCTATTACACCAGCACACGGGCGTTCCTGTGGCCTCACTGCCATCCAAACCAACCACCAAGTCGTGTCACAGTTACAACAGTGATTGCCTCCAACGGCCCTGCCCCTAGGATACAGACTTCGAGTCGAACTCTGTCCTAACCCCTAACATAACTGAAGTCCAACAAGAGCAAACTATACACATCTTTGACACATATCTAACACGCTAGATAAACATGGAGGTAATCTATTTGTGTGCACAATGATTCAACAAGTTAGAAAAACATGGATAAGCGTATAGGAAATGAGCGTCCAGTTTCTGCACTGACAAAGACGTCAGTTAACAAGTGACAACAACTTGAAGACTAGGCGCAGGTACGTGCTTGTTACGATGTCCAACAATCCATCACCCGGCCAATAAGGCATATAAGAACAAATAATATAACATTATTGACACCCGAAAATGTCCACGCACTATTTTGATGGTTTGAACATGACAAAATGACGCTAAAACATGGCCAAGGAGAAAAGGCAAAGCACAAAACTTAGAAGATCTGGCGAAGAGGTCGATCACATGGTCCCACCATGCGCCGGACGCCGACCTCCGCCGAGCCGCGTCGCCCGACGCCAAAAACCCTGACAGGCGGATGCGCGCTGACAGGAGATCAGGCTACGCCACGGACGTAAGCTCGGTGCGTCCCCGCGGTGCGAGCATCGGCGTCTGTGGCCCCTCTGGGCCGTAGTGCTCTCTAGAGAGTGTCCAACATGCGCCGGATGCGATCCCTGCACGCCCCGCATGCATGACGCTCGGTGGTGCCCCGTCTGGCAGGACGCTTCAGACCGCTGTCCGCACGGAGCCGCGTCCGAAGTTCGACGCACGCCGTGCGCCGCGCCTCTCTGAATCGACACGCCTCTGATTGAGTTTTGGAAACGTTTGGTGATTGGATACAAGTCCCCACGGTTTCCTAAGGGGATAACACCCCCCCCCTCTATATAATAAGAGGTTCATGGCCGAATTGATCCCATCTACATCCAAACGATCAAAGATCACATATCAACTCCTCAAACCCTAATTTTCTCCTCTCAACCCCTCTATGCCGCTGCCTGACGAGGTTCTCGATGAATTTCATTGGCGTTTGGTCGATCACGCTGCAGCTTCGCTACTCTAAGGTTGTGCGCAACCTCAGAGGCGTCCAAAGCCCTACCGTTGTGTTGGTGTGAACCCTAATCCACGCCAACATACTTTTTGGCGACTCCATTGGGGGATTTCAAGGCGTAAGCTACGTTTTGAAT
Organism: Hyparrhenia diplandra; assembly: GCA_015847255.1. Classification (NCBI taxonomy): domain Eukaryota; kingdom Viridiplantae; phylum Streptophyta; class Magnoliopsida; order Poales; family Poaceae; genus Hyparrhenia; species Hyparrhenia diplandra. The sequence goes on along the minus strand of JADLZK010006998.1, from coordinate 36,596 downwards.
CCAATTCCAGCGCCATGACCAACGGGACAACGCGAAGAAGAATGCAGAGCTGCATGAGGACAACATAGTGCATCCTAATTCCGTGGATGAGCTTCCTGAAGATTTGAAGGCCCATCTACATGAGGCGATGGAGGCCACTACGCATGTTCCTGAACAGCTACATCAAAGGTCGTCATGATAAGGTGGAGCAATACAAGCAACCAATCTATGACGAGATACCAGGTGTCGCTGCTACCATGTCAGAAGTTGAGGTATTTGATATTGAAAACCTAAGTATGATTATTCTTATCCTCAACATGCCGATTATGTTTGCTATGCTTGATGGCCATAAGAAGGCATGATTATGGCTAGATTCAATAAGTTAGAAGGTAAATCGCTTTGAATAGAAGAAAATGATGATGATCAATATGAGTTTGGCATGCCTTCTAATTTTTATGAAAATCAAGCATGGTACACTCGCTTATAACAAAGGTAAATCGCCCAATCGGCTCCTCCGAAAGCCGATAAACCGCTCTACAAGCAAGGGAACGGTAGCCAATACTAACCATCTTGTTACCTTTGAATCATCGGATCGTTCTCAACGAACCGATAGTAGGTAGCAAAACACTAGGAATTGGGTGGGTAACACCACATTACCCAACCCACCGTCACCTAGTCAAGTTCCCGCTTTTGGCAATGAAACTCCAGCTCCTAATCGCCCTCCTACCGATATGACCGATGCGTTTAATCGCTAAACGGAGATTTAAGTAAGTCATTGCAAGAAAGTTTAGGTGTCCAGTTGAAAACCTCTAGAGGCACCTACAACAAACCGTAACCTCCACACTATGACTACATGAGAAACCCACTAGGGTGAAAGGTACCTGATTATCACATTTGACATTAGTTAGGCAAGGGCATAGTGAGTCTGTGCTTGAACTTTTTAAGCACTGCAGAGAGATTAAAAACCAATGCTTTCATTTGATGATATAAGCTTTAATGGTTTACATCATAGAATTAAAGATAAGCTTGAGCATGTTCAGTTTACTAGCTTGCCTTATTTGATCAAGAGAGCCATTTCAGCTTGAATCGCGCTTTGAAAGATTCTCGAGAAAGTAGTTGCAAATCTCATCGTATTAATGTGCATGTTGTTGACGATTATTCGTCATCCAATGATTAGAATAAAGAGGTGATGGCTGCTGAAATTCGGTGCCCAAAATGAGAATAAACAAGTGACTTGCCCTTCTCTCAAGCCGATTCACAAGAATTGGAATGAGCAAGTAAAATTTACTTTTGATGTGTCTAAATGCGACCATATTTTTGACGAGTTGTTAAAAATCAGATGCATTAAGATTAAGTATACTTTGCCTTCTACAGATGGACTCAAAAAGCAAGCTTATTGCATATATCATGATTCTTACTCGCATGCGACTTAATGATTGTAATGTCTTTCATTGGCAAATCCAATCGGCTCTTAATGAGGGACGATTGAGCCTTTACCGACATGCAGCTAGACAAGAATCCTTTTCCAAAGACACATGCACGTTATTGAAGCCAAGACACCAAGTCAAGACGCATGCTATCTTGAGTCGCCCGCAGCAAGCTGCTACTGCTCATGGGAAGAATGTGTTGGCGAGCCATGTCCTATACCAAATACTCCTAAGAATTCAGGATGTTAGGCCTAACCCATCTCTTGCCATTCCTAGGAGGTCGCATCACTTGCTTTGGCCGATCGCATAACTCTCGCCAGTCCACTCTAGCCTTAGGGTTGTCCTTAGACTTATCGGTGTCTATGAGGGTGCCAAAAAGAGCTTCAAAATTTCAATTCTTTTTCGGCAGCATTTCATCAATGTTATGTGGCGTAAAGAAGGTCATCATGATAGGGAGCCTAGTGATGCCCGACTTATGACTCCACATATGCTGCAGACCATATCCCACAAAACCACACCTTGTGGATTGTCCTCAAGCGCTTCTACCCGAGCATGAATTTCCGTACCAGTCAGCATCCGCGTTGGAGGGTCCATCACTGTCACCCCTTTCGTAAAGTTCTTCGTGTCTCTTCTGAATGCATGGTCAAGAGGGAGGAACTGACAATATTTGTCGAAAGATGAAAACTTGGCGCCCTTCTTTAACCAAGTGAACCTCAAAGCGTCCTTGCATATGGGACATGGGACTTCCCGTGAACACACCAGCCCACGTATAAAGCCATACGCCACGAAGTCATGCATGGAGTACGGATACCAAACGTGCATTAAGAAGGTCCTTTGTAGCTCTACGTATGTCCATACGCCTTCCTCCCAAGCCTTGATCAGTTCATCCCACAAAGAATCCATGAACACACCCATATTGCTACCCGGTGTCCGTGAATGATCAACGAGCAAAATTTGTGTTGTCGCTGAAAAGGCGACCCCGGGGAGATTGAGGGGGATAACAAAGACAGGCCCAACATGTGTATGGGGCAGCCATCAGACGATAAGGATTGAACCCATCTGCTTTCTAGTGCAACACGGACATTACGAGCCTCACATTCTTTATCATGATGTTTGTCATCGAAGTAGCGCCATGCTTCACCATCGGAGGGATGCACCATCTTGTCAGGATTGTACTGTTTGCCCCCTTTGTGCCAGGTCATCTGTTTCGCGATATCCTCGGTCATGTATAGCCGTTGTAGCCTCGGTAAGAACGGAATGTACCGTAGGGTTGGCATACGGGAGCCGCAGCCTCGTAAGAACGGAATGTACCGTAGGGTTGGCATACGGGAAGAACGGAATGTACCGTAGGGTTGGCATACGGGGAGCTGCAGCCTCGGTAAGAACGGAATGTACCGTAGGGTTGGCATACGGGAGCTGCTCCTTCTCACCATCAGCAGACGGCACCTCCTGATACCTGGAGGACTGACACTTCGGACAATACTTTAAATCTGCGTATTCATTCCCCGAATAGGACGCACCCCTTTGGGCAAGCATGTATCTGCTCATACGGCATCTTAGTTTGTGGGGCATCGGAAGCAGACTGCCAAGTACTTTCAGCATCTTATCGAAGTCATCTCGACTAAGCTTTAGGTCAGCCTTCAACCCTAAGAGGCGTCCAAACATCTGTGTGCTCATGAAGGGGTTGCCCACCGCGTCCAAAGATTTCAGAAGTTCTGTGCATCTTCCTCCATCTCTTGGAGCAGCCCAACATAAATTTAGGAGGGGCAGAGAGCTTTTCTAGGGATTTCTTCCCCTAGATCCGGGCAAAGTTTTTCTAGGGATTTCTTGGAGCAGCCCATCTAGCAGATCTAGGTCAGACTCAACCTAATTGGGAGCCCAACTACCAACCTAATTGGGAGCCCAACTAGCCCAACTACCAACCTAATTGGGAGCCCAACTACCAACTAGGCCGTGCCGGCCCAATGAGCACAAATAACAAGCGTTTTAGAGCACACTAGTGCTGTAACTGAGTTCAAGGTGGCCTTTTCGCCCGTGCCTTTAAGCAGTCGCGATGCCTTAGTGCGCAAGCGAGGTGGGACAAAACTAGCATGAAGTTGAGTTCCTTATCCCCGCTCTCGGACTGCCCTCCTTTGTCTCTCTACAGGCCACAGCCCATCGCTGCTCTGGACCGAGGAAGCCAAGTGACGGGCCGGCCCATTGTGTTTGGCCGGGCTGATTGGAGGAGACGGGAGCTGACGCTCTGCTGCAGCGGTGGTGGAGGCGATGTCCGGCCCCGGCGTCGAACACGCCCCCCATCGCGGGTTCTAGTGCTGATGCTTGATACTGATAGTTAGTGCATTTTTTTCTCTATTCCAGTTACCCTATGAATGATGCAGCGGGAACAATAAATGAAATTGGGGCAACAATCCGAAGGGTGATGGGTGGAACAAGTGGAATCTTGTATGATAATCTGTACTTTTGGTGCTCATTTTTTCCTGATTTAATGACTGATTACAATGGAGCAATGGCTGCAGCTGCATGGTACAGAGCCGCTGCCCTTGCAGCGAAGAACAAACTGCATGGTTCAAAGAGCTAGTAGCAATGCTATGCTTCATTTCTAGACCCAAAATAGACTGACAGGAAAAACTTTTTTTAAACCGGGGATATAGCCCGTTTTTCATTAAGCAGAAGAGAGTGGTCAATAGACCTATACATATTTGATACAAAAGGATTCGCGGGTAATCCATAGATTACCAACGATGTCCTTAACACAAACGAGAAGCAGGAAACATGGGGGTGGGGGACCCTCCTTCTAACAACCCCAAAGAATCGAGCCTAAAAACAAATAGACCTCCACACTTTGGTAGCTAGTAGTAATGTGAGCCGTAGATGAAAACAGCGGCAAAGCATCCGCTAGAACTCCTCGACGGCAAAGCATCTACCGGCACCACCTCGACGGCAAAGCATCCGTCGAAAGACTCTGAAAGCTCCTCCGAGTCACCAAGGGCCACTGCCCTCGTGACCACGGGCGAGGACTTACCTGAAACTGACAGGAAAACTCACCGGGGCATTTTCGCACTCCCCTTAGATTTGGTTTCCGTTTGTGCTTTTGCATGGGCCATCAGATTTTGGAGCTCTATATTTACAGAAATACAAGCACATGAGAAGTACTACTGTCATTTTCAGCGCAAGATGCGGTTAGACTATTGTAGCCATTACATAAAAATTCCCTAATCACCAAAACACTATCTTGACACTTTGACATCTTAGAGATCAATTACATCATCTGGAGCCTTATATGGGCTGGTTAGAAATTTTCTAACTGCGAACTCCGTTTAACTCGCTTAGAGATAGATTCGCTACGCAATTCATCTGCGACAGTACGAGGTGGAGTGGCAACATTTCTCTTTGGGGCTCGTCCTCGTTTCCTCTTTGCAGCTCCTCCTGATGCTGATTGTTCTCCATCCTCTTTTCCCTATGCCTTGGCTACCAAGTATCGATTTGCTTGTTTGGTAAGCTAAAAAACATCTATGTCTACGTGTACGGCACGTGACTGTCGTCGTCGTGTATTAGTGACCACCGACCAGGCGTATGTGTGGCGAGAGAGAATTCCCGTGCAGAACACGTCACTGCACCATTCTTGGCCTATATATAGAAATCCATGCTACCTTCGTCGCATGCTGCTGCAATAGCAAGTATTCGACCAAGCTAAGTTCGGTATGGAGCTACGAGGAGGAGGCGCCGATGCCACGGCTCTCACCTTCACGGGCCTTATCGCCGTAACCTCGACGTCCATCGTGTCCGCCTACAGAGCCGCAGCCGCAGGGGACGTCGGCTCCGCAGCGTTCGTGGGCGCCAGCTACGCCACCAGGAGCGGCCGACGACGATGACGACCGGAGGCAGCGCCGCCGTCGGGTGAAACGAGAGGTCTGGGCGCTTTGCACGCAGCTGACCGTGATGTTCGCGTGGAAGGTGGCCGCCGCGATGCCTTCCTGGCCCGTCGCCGCCGCCGTGTGGGCGATGGCGGTTGTTACCACCGTTGGCGGGTTTCTTGCCTTGTTTCGTCACCGGTGACGTCGTCGATCGTTTCGACGGACGAATGATGTAAGTTATGTTGCGATGGAATCTTGTGCACGTACGTATAAGTATAAAACTATACGTGTGGTAAGAGTTCAAGTTACCCTGTTCTTTATGTGGGCTTATATTAATCAGATTTTTGTTAGATATAAATAGCAAATCCTAAATGGTCTGACACTCATCAATTAATTTCTGCAGGTTAACGAGTAGGTGATGACAATGACGGACCCAGAAAAAAAAAAATTTTAGCTGGGGCGAAATTCAACAAGAAAAATGAACCAAGAAGACATCTTATTCACAATGCACCGCATTAGCATGTTATTATCACACGAATTATGGAAAAAACACTAGAATGACACATGACGACAAAAAGTAGACGAAAACAAAAGATGTTACCTCAAGTTTGAAGATTTTTTCAAGTCTTGTAAAATAAATTTTCAATTCTGCACAAATTCCTTCTCAAATTAGCATACTCTATTACTTACTATCTTGCTAATAATTTGATATGCTTATTCATGAACTGAAAAATCATTAAAAATATACCATTTGTTTTGTTGTTCTTGCCAATGGCATTCCTGGGACGCCTCTGCTTGAACCTCGACCTCGCCCTGCTCCTCCTATCCTCCCTCCATCACCAATTCACCAGGAGCAAACTGCGGTGCGGGCGGCCGGGCGAGCAGGACGGATGCGGAAGTGCGGCGGCCGTCGAGCAGGGCGGATGCGGATGGGCGCGCGCGCCCGCGCCGGGCTGGCGGAATGCGCGAGTGTAGCAGGCGGCCGGGCGGCGGGAGGGAAGGGCGGGCGCGGGCGCCCCGCCGCGCTGCTCGATGTGGCGATGCGGATATGAAGACTCCCGCAACCATGCGTTGGTGACGGGAATTGGGGAATATTGGGGAGTGATTGGGCTTGGGCCAAGTGGGCCAAATGCTTAAACTACACTGAAAACAAAGGCCCACCAACACCGGAAACCTGGAACAGCGAGGAGCTCAAGCGTCCTTCAGCGTCCGCTCGCCGGTCGCCGCTCCCGGTGGAGACGCCGGAGACAGACAAGATGGGGTCTGGGGTCAGGTGCTACGGCGCCGGTAGCTGGGGCAGCCGCCCCACCCCGCCCTAGGGTAGGTCCGTCGTTGGTGATGATGTTGTTATTGGGCAATTTAGGTGTGCGAGAGGAGCTTATAATTTTAAGTTGGTTAATTACAGCAAAATCATGTCTGTTCTTTAAAAGGAACTACACTAAAGTGAATAAATCTTGCAGGGTCACAAAAACTTTAAGGTTTCAAACGAGGGAGAGGCTGATCATCATATATACATGGGACCTTGGAGAATTATTATTCAAAAGTTGGTCTATCATCAAACATGGGATTCTGGAGAATCATTATTCAAAAGTCCATTTGTTTTAAGGACATCTTTGCTTGGGAGGTTCTATCTAATAGCATTTAGACCATTGATTGTAAACTTTAGGTATAAGTAAAATACATTAGCATCTCTTGTGTATTGTATATTTTTATAAGTGTTGAAATAAAAATTAATAATTGGGTCATAGACCTAAGAAATGATTTTTATTTTTTATGGCAATCTCAAAATTTTGTTTTTGAGATACCCTAGATTTCTTCTGGTTTTGTAATAACAAACAGCCATATGCACTGACCAATGCAGAAGATGGGATATAAATGTATTCCCCTTTTTAAAAAAACATATTTTTAAAAAAAAAGAAAGAGTAAATTAAGAGTTGGTTTATTTTTGTGTTGTTTGTTTATTCTTTTTTGGAAAACAAAAATCTTGTGGAGTACACAACTACATACACACACGCACACTTACACCTATGAATACGCTGCATACCCAACTTTAAGAGTAGATTTATTTTTTTTCTTTTGAGAATTACACAGTACAACGCAAACACTCACACATGCACTCACACTCATCCCTATGAATACACGTATCGAAACTCTACCCCTATGAGCACCTCTGAAGAACTGAGCACCCGACAGATCTGGAGATTTCCGAAGTCACCGTTGGCACCTCGTCGTCAACGGGAACGTCGCTTACCACTGAATGCATAACGCCGGTAATGTTGGGAATATGCCCTGGAGCTAATCATAGAGATGATTTGTATTCCTTCATTGTATCCATGATATAAATTATTTGTTCATGAATATCCATTAAAGACAACTTGTATCGATTGGTAATTATGTGAATTGTTTGTGAAACTCTTTACTTATATGGTTATTCTATAATTATCCCTGGTCGTCGTTCGTGTTCTCACACACATAAATATTAGATCAGCACACATTAGTTGATGACTATGTTTCACAAGTCATAGACATGGAGATGTCAAACTAATAGTGTGGGCACATGTATGACATGGGGGCGGATTGACCCGACATGAGATTTTATTATTGTCTCTTTACACATCATGTATGTTATATCCTTAGACCTGAGATTGTCGTATGTACTCAAGATGTGAAACGGCCTACTTAGGGACTATCAAACGTTACTCCGTAATTGGGTAGCTATAAAGGTGGTCTTCGGGTTTGTCAGGAAGCATGCTGTGAGGCATAGTCAATCGAGATGGAATTGCCCCTCTCCATGAGAGAGATATCACCGACCACTCGATTGATCGGATAAAGAAATGAATGGCCATGCTTGGGTTATGTTACCCACGAGGTGGACCAAATATCGTGTGGCAAGGGAATAACATGTACGTGAGTTTGTGTTGGTTCGCTCGATATGATCATTGGCAAGATGATGGGAGTTGACACGCCTTGCTAGAAGCCGCTGTCAACTATTGGTCGAGTAGGAGTACTTTCGGGCCATGTCTATGTGTGCGTGAGCCCATAGGGTCGCACGTTTAAGAGGAAGGAGGCCTAATTCGATCTGATCCAATTAGACGAGGCTTAGGGTTACTAATGGGCCTCCAAACTGGGAGCCCTGTTAGGGCACGCCTATATATGAGAGGTGGGCGCTGGGCTAGGTTAAGCCACGCCACTTTGGCAGCCGCCGCCCACACCCTCGCCTCTTTTCCACCAATGACTTACTTCTAAAAATATGAAAAATAAATACAATACACCCAAAATCCTAGCAATTCTTTTCTACCAATAACTTCTAAAAATATGCAAAATATATACAATATGCCCAAAATCCTAACAATTCTTTTCCAACTTCTAAAAATATGCAAAATATAGCTCAAAACATAATAAATCTAGAAATAACCTTAAAAAAATTGGTTAGATTAAACAAAACAAAATAATAGTGCCTCGAAAACTAATACTTGTGTGATAACCATAAAAAAACATGTCAAAATTGCGAGCCCCTAGATCCAGGCAGAGAGCTTTAGGATTCATCCATGTCAAAACTGTGAGCCACTAGATCCGCCTAAGAGTTACCTGATAAAACCAGATGAAAAATTTAAAAAAAAAAAAAAACGATGTGGAGGGTTTGCACACTAATAATCGAGAAGAAACCGAGAGAAAAAAAAAAGGGTGCATAAGAATCAAGAAGGAACCGAGAGAAAAAAGCCGACATACATGAATCATGAATCCTCCAGTTATAAGACCACCATGATGATTGCTCGCACCTTAAACTTTGTAGAATTTCATGAAGAGAAGAAAGAGGGAGGAAGAAGATAAGGCGCTGCACAAGAAGGAAGGAACGCTCCATACCATCTATTAATAGGGCTAGGAGCCATGCGATGCGCGCAAAAAAATTAGGTCAGGCCAGGGCTTACTGTAGATGTCTGCCACGTGTCCGTGCAGCCCATCCCATGGTTTGACTTGATCGCGCTATGTTGTGCCCGGCTGGTTCCTTGCCTGCATGCGCTGCTCGGCTCCACTACGTGTCTCGGCTCGGCTCCGACCGCGTCACTCGCGTCCGTAGTTTGACCTTCGCATGCGCCGGCTCGCTCCGCAGCGAACAGGCCGATCATGGCGCCGATTTGTCTCTGTGCGTCTCTACCGGGACGACGGTTGCGTGGCAGCCCGGGCGCATCCTGCTGTCCCCACTCTCCCGCCGGGCGCTCGCCGCCGCAGCCCGGCAGCCGTGGCGTCCCAGTCCGCGATCTTAGCGGGGCATGCCGTGGCGGTAAATGTCGCCGCCGAAGTGGGCGCCGGGCATGCGCTCCTGGTCAGACAACACCTCGTAGCCCTCCCGCGCCGCCATGAAGCGGTCGGCGCCGCCGGGCACGCGTCCGGTGTCACCGACGCGTGACCTAGAGTCCGTCCATATTTTGGAGCCTTTTGAAAACCCACCCGTCTTACATGCTAAAAAAAAAACGTCTCCTCTTACGTGGGTTGGTTCCCTATTCCACCGGTTTGGTTCCAAACCGTGAGCCTGTATTATAACAGGAAGTCTTGCTCAAATGTACTATGTAATAAAAGCACCGGGGAGACCTTCAACCAGCTAGGAGGCCCAGCAGCTGCAGCCCACGGCCATCCCGCGTTGGCTGCACTTTGTCTTCCCCCTCTCGCTGTGGCTGACTGCTGGGACCCAGAGTTATTAGTTGGTTGCATGAGAGAATTTTCTTCTTCATCACGACAGGCGTGTATGTGAGAGGAAATGATCAGCAACCACGTCAGGCGTGTATGTGAGGAGGAAACGATCAGCAGCGAAAAGATAGAAGAGGCACCGGTGGGACACATGAATGAAGGGTATAATTAGCCCTATGAAATCAGGAGGTGAGAATGCCCTTAGTTCCCGTCAAAATACAATCGTATCTTATACGTATGTATCATGGATAAAACATATTAGAAATAGATAATTTTAATCTCGTCAAATAAAAATATGGCAAAAGCTTTTTTGCCGCTTTTCTAGAAAAAAAGAAATAGACTATTTAAATAAATATGTTTTTTATTTATAATATATGAACTATATGGTCTCGATTTCACATTAGAACCTCAATTATTTTCAAATTATTTATGCTTCATGATAACACAAGTAATATATTTTACTCTATAACAATGCACAAGCATAATCCTAGTACGCCTATAAAGCTAAAGGCAACGGATCAGATGGATTTCCAAAGGTGTGATTAAGGACGTGCGGTTAAGTGAAAATTTACCTAATCTCGCGTGCCTCTTGATTATTGGACATAATGTATTGGATGACTATTGGACATAAAATCTATATAAAAAAATATTGTAATTCGTTCTGTTTGGATGAAAACTTTAATGATTTCTATTGTTGAGTGAAAACGATGAAAACTTGATACACTGAATGTGATATGTATTATGTCACTACGAGTTTCTAAAATTCGTCTAGAAATGATGTTAGCAACCATGTCAGCAGTGACATCAATATCCACGTCAGCGCTGATGTCAGTGTCTATGTCATTGCTAGCTCAATGTCCACATCAGCATCCATGTCCGCGTAATGATGAGGTGGTTGTTTAATGTGTGACAGTTATGCTTCGTCACAAGAAATAGGCTTAGGCTAGACTAACTAGGCCTCAGGCTCTATCGTGGCTATCAATGATTCTGTTAATCAGTGATGGTTTTCGACGATCCGTCACACAGGTCAATCCATGACGCTCAATGCTGTGGTGGTTTCTAAAACCATTATAGATATTGTTTGCTGACGTTTCCAGTGATCTACGACCTAGCCCATGAAAGCTTGCAAGGCTCGGTCTACAAGATACATGCCCAATTCTCAAAAAAAAAAAAAAAAAACTAGATACATGCCCGTGTGTTGCACCGGGGCCATGAATGTTTATATGCTTATGACGACATATTTGGATTCTTTGGTGGAGCTGAAGTTATTTTGATGGAGCTATTTTGCTTAACGCTTTGGTAAAACAACTTTGCGTGACTGCTTGAAACAGTGAAATTTTTTGTAGTGTCATTTTCTTTTTTGTTTTACATATACCCATGTATTGATCTGGGATAATGATTTTTTTATATGTCTATGACAACACACATGGAATTTTTGGTCGAGTTGAAGCTATTCCCAAAATTTTTGGTAAAATGGTATCACCGGATTGTTGAAAAGAGTGAAATGTCTATAGCGCTCCTTTTTATCTTTTTCTTTTCTTTTCTTCTTACTAGCAAAACATGTCCAATGCGTTGCAATGAGGTAAAACAATTAAATTTATATGGAGCCCAAACTGTATTTCTTGTCCATAAGTTTCTATATACATTGTTCGTGAAGTTTATAAGTTTTCACGAAAGGGTCATACCAATTTATTTTTGTTTAAATGTATTTTGCATAAATCTCTCTGCACCTATTTTTTTTTTCACAAGCTTACACCTCGTCTTCCGAAGGCATAGCAGCATGCAGAGCGGGCAATGCAAACAGGATAGGGCCTGGAGCCAGCTCCTCTACTGCCGGCATGCTGGCATGCCGTTGTTTGCTGCCGGCCAGGCACGGGTAGGGGTAGTCGGTAGGCCACCTCCCATGAGTGCCGACACGTGCGCACAAGCCCAAATTTTCTCGCTTTATTAATAGGTATAGATTTTTTCTTTTTTATTTTTCTTTTCTTTCTTTTTTCACTATTTTTTTCTTTCTACTCCGTATTTTGTACGACTCTATGTACTACATGTGCTCGTCACATGGATTTTGGCATTTTATCTTTGTTTTTTTATAGAGCCGGATTTTCAGGGATTCCATTTTTAAGGGTGGGAGATTCTATTTTCACGGTAGGTGTTTTTACGCAAGAGGAGGTGTTACCGGTTAACATTTTTTTTATTGGTGAAGGGATGCATCTGCCTAGTGAACGATTGCATTTCCCAATTTTTAGTTGCATAGATTCACAGCTTCAGCTTTTCTTTGCTCATCTTCGGCTACAAACGATTGCATTTCCCACATTTTACTTGGCTAGGGTGTTTCTCCATCCAATTCCTTACGGCTGATGCGAATGGCCAGTGCCATGCATGCCACTTCTATGGATTAGAGCTGGGACTTGGGCCATGCCGTTCCGGCCCGCCCGCCCTCTCGTGCTTCGTGCCGCTTCGGATCGTGTGCTCTTTAGGCACAGGGGAGCCGCGTCGGGCCGCGCCGACATGGCACGGTAAATTTTTTCTTCGGCCCAAGCACGGCCCGCGGCACGGCGGCACGTCTTCGTGTCGTGCTGGCCCAAGCACGGCCCTCAAAATATTTTGGCTACTTCTCATTTTTGTTCTTCTAATATAAAAAATATGTATCTTGGGCATATATTTTTAATGAAGTTTTAATGATTTTATAATCTATTTAAGTATTATATGAGATGTACTATAGTAAATGCTATAAAAATACATTGTAGGGTAATAAAAAGTGTGTACGTGCCACTTTCGTGTCGTGCCGGTCCAAGCACGGCCCAAAATGCGGGCCGTGCCATGTAGCCCATCGTGCCGAGATCCTAGGCACGGCACAGCCCTCGTGTTCGTGTCGTGCCGTGCTTCGGGTCGTGCCAAAAGTCCGTGCCATAGCCCGCCCACAAATGGCACGGTCCAAGTCCCAGCTCTACTATGGTTGCGTTCATATTCTTCTTTCCAGTTTAAAAAAAGCGAACTCCTATAAGTTGTGTGTTGGTTGACCTTGACCTTGACCTTGACCTTGACCACTGAATAACCTTCCTTTGCAAGCAGCGTAGGTCGGTTCGATTAGGTATAGTGACCGATTTCGTTGCATGTAAGGTTCCTCCTCCACGGCCCTGCCGCATAAAACCATTTCTCTATACTTGAAGACAGAAGTGACGACTGACGACGCTTGCACTTTCCAAGGCCAGCCAAACACCCTAGCCATATGCACCCTATGGATGATCACAGAGGCACACACCGCGACACCGGGCACTACCTGTGTCGGGGACCTAAATATTGGGCCCCGGTGACATTCTCCAAACTATGGGAATCTGCCGGCCGCCAAGGCCCAAGAAAACCTAGCCTGCTATCATCCCGCGACGGAGGGACGGCCCGACGGACGATGGACCGTGCCATTGGCCCACGGCACGCTCACATGATGACGAAATCGGCCCACCTGACGGCCCACAAAGCGGCCCAAATGGAGTCATCACGACGCAAAGAGCTTATTACGCTCACGAAGGACAAGGTCAAGGACCTCTACAAAACAACGAACCATGATGTTCCACGCCGACGGCGCTAAACCATGGCTCGGACTCGACCACGCATCTCCGTTTTCGTCCGAGGGCTGGCCTAGCTCACCAGCCCCGGAGAAATCTCCGCTTCGTCCGGGGTGGCCTAGCTCACCACCCTCGGGCGCAAAAACTCCGCCTCGCCCGAGGGGAGACCAGCTCTCCATCCTCGGGTGAGGCAGCTACTGGCCCGTCTAGGGTCGCCGACCCTCGGGCGTGGGAGGTTCCACCCGGAGGAAGGGAAACCGCCCGCATTCAATGCGGTTGCACGGCGGGCGCCCGATGCCATCGATTACGCCAGATCAAATCGAGCGCCGAATCGTCTCCCCAATCCGACCGATGGGGCGCAAAAGCTGAACCGGTGGCGTGTTCACGCCACCCCGCACGAAACCGGATGACCTTGTTCATTTCCCGAGCACCGTCAAAACGCCACGTTGGGCGGACCCTCGGGCACTTGACACGCATAGCCGGCAACCTCTGGGACCGGCCCTCGCCATGCGGATTGTGAGGACGCCTCCACAGGACCCTCGGGGCGCCCGGGGGCGGCACGTCCACCATCGGATCCGGGACGCGTGTCTTCGTCAAGCAACATCCAAGCCCGGTAACCCCTCGGCAAATAAGACATGCAACCGGTGCAGCCTCGGGAATTAGCCACCTAGGCGTCCACCTGTATAAACATTATCTCTCTCCTTCTCCTATAAAAGGGGGGAGTAATGCCTCATTAGAGGGGGATTCGATCTTTTCGACTCAACTCCGGTTCACACGGAGGAAACCGCACACCACCACCACCATAACCACGATCGTGGGGCTTGAGACCCGCGTCTCTCCCCCGCGGCCGCCTGTAACCCCTACTGCAGGCTCACCTTTGAGCGCGAGGTAACACGAGCAGGACACACCCCCCGCTGGACGTAGGGCCCCGTTGGCCTGAACCGGATAAAACCGGCTGCGTCCCCGTGTCCATCTTGCGCTACGCCATTGAGGGAGGGGGCACACGGCTTATAAATTCTTTATTGCCGGCACCCGAGGCACCCACCGTTCCTCGAAACGCCGACAGTTGGCGCGCCAGGTAGGGGGCGCCGTGTGCAATCTGCATCTCCATCAGCCCTCATGGCGTTTCCGCCTTCGTTTCCACCCTGCTCGCCGGAGCACGAGCTCCCGCGCGGAACACCACTGTTCTTCGGAACGCTGGCATTTGTGGCGCTCGGCCACAACTACGAGATGATCCTTCCGCCCGACGCTGCCGGTAGAAGGGAGGGCAGCACGCCACCGCGGGCGAGCCCATCATCACGGCCGCCCGGCGCCGGGCAAAAGGCGGACCCATCAGCGCGCAAAGCGCGTCAAACAACGGATTCTGAATCCGTCGACGTATCCCCGGCGCCGACTCGCGAGAAGGGCTCCCGGAACCCTAGGCCCCGGAAATACCTTACCCGCCACCCACTCGTGGCGGGGTACCCCAAAACCCTAATCGTGGAAAACGCCTCCGCTCCGGACATCCCGGAGGGAGTCCCTGGTGAATCTTCGCCGGCGTGAAACCTCGCTTGAAGCCTTCGCCAGAGAGCACGAGCCGGGCCACCCGTCGCTCCACGGGAGCGTTATCCCATGAACATTCACTCGGAGGAGCGCATCCTCCACGGGATGCGGGGCGACCCCGTCCTACCACCCCCTCCGGGTTCAATCGGGCTGGTCTCGGGAGCGAGGGACTCGCTTTACCGTCCGGAGAATCGAAACCTCCTCCCGGACGTTCGGCGCACCGTGCACCGGCGATGAAGACGAGTACTATGACCCCACGCGGGAATGCTTCAATGTCGAGGTCCCGCCCACGGGATGGCCGGTTCACCGGCGTCTCCAGGCGAAGACGACGCGGACGTACCGCCACGACGAGCTCCAGCGCCGGCGCGCGGTCTGCCCCGGTCCATCCGTAGCGGCGCGCGGCACCTTTGCCAAAACGCCCCGGCTACGAGATTTGCGAGGAACGAATCCGAGGCGGAATATCGCCCGACTCCGGCGGCTGGAGCAAAACATCCAGCGGGAGCGAGCTCAGCGGCGGTGGCCCGAGGGCACCTCAAGCTCACAATGGCGACGGACGCGGCGGACCGGCTGGAGTGCCTCAATCCCCGGCATACGGCCCGTTCAACGAGCCGGCCTCAGCGTGGCGGCCGCCATGTTGGTGCGAAAATGCCCGAGCCCTCCACTACCGAGGGTAGGCGCCATACGGAAGGCCTCCGTCAACTCCTTGACAAGGCGGCGGTGCAACGGGCGGAGAGTTCCGCTTCCGGGATCGGGCCGTGACGTCACGGTGGCGAGAGGAATTGGGGCGAGTCGGCAGGGCTCAGTCCACCGGATCGAGCCGAGCCCGGCAAGGCCGATCCGGGGAACGCCTCGGCGACAACCGTTGCAACCGCTCGATCTGGGAACGCATAGAAGACCCGCACCGCGACCGCCGAGGCGCCCCGACCTCGGGGACGAGATCGAACGGCGGCGGGGCTCGCCCGAAGGTGGTTCGCCTCGGGACGACAAGCGGGGACGAGCGCGCCTGCGGAGTCGAGAGGACCGAGGGTACTCCCTGATCCGCCCGGGCCTCGAGGCCTTCACCAGGGACATCGGGAGGGGCACCACTCCCTGCGTGTTTCGGGCCCCCCGAGCCATCTCGAAGTACACGGGAGAGACCCGTCCCCAGGTATGGGCGGGCGACTACCGGGCGGCATGCCGGTTCGCGGGGGCACCACGATGACAAAGTGATAATTAGAAATTTGCCCCTGTACCTCTCAAGTGCGCGGAGCTTGGCCGGAACACCTTCCACCCAACCTCATATCAAACTGGGCGGACTTGGTGAGAACCTTCCGCTGTAACTTCCGGGCACATACCTACTCCCGGGTAACTCGTGGGATCTCCGAAACTGCCGACAAAAAAATCCGGCGAATCCTGCGCGACTACATTCGGCGCTTCTCCAAGCAACGGACCGAGCTCCCTAATGTGACGGATTCGACGTCATCGGGGCCTTCTTGGCCGCACCACTTGCCGAGACCTCGTGAAGAAAGCTGGGGCGCCGAACTCCCACCGAGGGCGAACGAGGCGATGGACATCGCCACCAAGTTCGCTAACGGCGGAGGAGGCCGTCGGGGCTCTGTTCAATCGGGGCTCGCAAGGGAAAGCGCAAGGAAGAGGAGCCCGAGGGATCGCAACCCCGGGAGGGCAAGAAGAAAAAGAAGAAAGATAAGGGCCGCAAGGGCAGGGGCCACGCCGCCATGCTTTAACGATGAAGACATGGTGGCTGCGGTCGATCGCAAGGGGCCCCGACCCCCGCCACAAGAAACCTTCGACGACATGCTCAAGAAGCCATGCCGTAACCATAGCTACCTGATCAAGCATACCCTCCTGGGAGTGCAAGAGGGTACGCCAACATTTTGCCAAGCTCAAGGCCATCCCCGAGGGTGAAGAAGAAGAGGTTCCCGAGGGAGGAGCCAAGGGCAACGAGGAGTTCCCGGCGGTGAATAACTGCTTCATGATCTTCGGCGGCAGACCAAAGAATATGTCCGTGCGACAAATAAGAAGAAGGAGCGTCGGGAGGTCTATGCCACGGAGCCGGCAATCCCGGCTGCGCAAGTGGTCGGACCAGCCATCACCTTCGACCGGTCGGATCACCCCCAAGACATCCCGAACCCGGGGCTTATCCACCGGTGGTGGATCCCATCATCGCCAACACTCGGCTCACCAAAGTCCTTATGGACGGAGGGAGCGACCTCAACCTCATCTACGAAGAAACCCTCGACCTCCTCGAGGTAGACAAGTCAAGATCCGCCTCGGGGGCCGGCATTCAATGGCGTTGTCCCCCCGCAAGCGCCTAAAGCCCCTCGGGGCGGAATCGACTTACCGGTTTGCTTCGGTGACCCCTCGAACTTCGTGCAAGAGACTCTCACATTTGAGATCCTTGGGGTCCGCGGTACTTACCACGCACTCCTCGGGCGGCCCTCGCTACGCCAAGTTCATGGTCGGCCCCGAACTACACGCACCTCAAGCTCAAGATGCCGGGGCCGAAGGGTGTCATCACGACTGGCCCCTCACACCATCATGCATACGAGTGCGGCGTGGAGAGCGTGGAGTATGCCGAGGCACTCGCCATTGCCGAGGCACTCATCGCCGATCGCGAAAAGAAGCTTTGACGAAATCACGATCGAGCATGGGGCCAAGCGCCGCCACTGGAGCTTCGAGCCCTCCTCGGCACCAAGAAGATCCCACTCGATCCCAAGAACCCGAAGGAGAAGCTGACCATCAGCTCGGACTGATCCGAAAAATAGGAAGCCGTGCTCGTCGACTTCCTCCGCTACTTGGAGGCCGGATTCATAAAAGAAGTATTCCACCCCGGTGGTTAGCTAATCTCGTATTAGTAGAGAAAAAGAATGGGAAATGGCGGATGTGTGTGGACTACACTAGTCTCAACAAAGCATGTCCTAAAGTTCCCCTGTCCTCTCCGCCTCGAATCGACCTGCATTGTCGACTCCACTACGGGATGTGAAACGCCGTCCTTTCTTGACGCGTATTCCTAAGTATCACCGGATCAAAATGAAAGAGTCCGACCAGCTCGCGACCTGCGTTCATAACACCCTTCGGGATGTATTGCTACCTCACCATGCCCTTCGGGCCGAGGAACGCCAAGGGCAACATACCAAATGCATGCAAATCATCTTCGGGGAACTCATTGTGTAACACCCCGTGTGTTACTTATCGCTTAAGTCATGGATTAGACAAAAATTAAGTTTATTTTATGTTTTTGATCCTAAGTGTGTTGTTGGATGAGGGTTGGATAGTATAGGTTGGGAATCTGAAATTTGAATCAAATTCAAA
Source organism: Hyparrhenia diplandra (assembly GCA_015847255.1). Lineage (NCBI taxonomy): Eukaryota > Viridiplantae > Streptophyta > Magnoliopsida > Poales > Poaceae > Hyparrhenia > Hyparrhenia diplandra. The sequence continues at coordinate 18,233 of JADLZK010006998.1, read as the reverse complement.
TTTGAATTGAACTCCAAAACCCTAAATTCCATTCTTTTCGTTTACCCCCTTTTCTTTTATTCAAAATTTATAAAGAATTTGGGTATGGTTATTAAAGCAATTTTGTAGAGTTTTCAAAGTTGAACAAAGTTGGTATTTTGAGTTTTCAAAGTTTAGTTCAAAAATTTAGAGTAATTTTTGAAAATACCAAAACTAGGGTTTTGTCCCCTTTTGATTTAAAAACCCTATTTCAAAATCTAAGCAAAATTTGCAAAAACTTTCAAAAGTTAGTTTGTAGATCTTGTGGAGATGAGCAAAAGTCATGTACAAAGTTTTTCAAGTTGTTACATGATTTTAAAAGTAATTTTGAATTCAAATTTCAAAATTTTGAACTGCATTTCAAAAGTCATATTTAGAGGCCGAATTTGAAAATCTTCCAATTGTGAAAATTGTAGATCTTGAAAAATTAGGCTAAGTCACTTTTTGGAGTTTTTGAAGATCAGTTCAAATTTTGGGAGAATTTGGCAAATTTCAGAAAATTAGGGTTTGGGTGCTACCCCCCCGATGTCGGCAAGGGGGTCGCCCATGCGGGCCCCCGGGCGGCGTCCGCCGCGGGCCGTTCTCGCTGGTTCCGGCGAGAGCGCTGTCTCGAACAGCTGGACGGCTTCGCGAATGCCCCGCCACCTCATCGCCCTCCCTTTCCTATAAATAAGACGGCGGGGTCGCCGTTTTTTTCTTTTCCCAAAACCCGCCGGAACCACCTCCGCCCGCCACCGCCGCTCGTCGCCGCCGAGTCTTCTCTTGCCAAGCCCACTAGCCAGTAAACTCGCAACCTTCTTGCGCTTCTTTGGAACCCGCCGCGACCCACTTCGTCGCGAGGAATCGCCCGCGTCACCCCATCTTCTCCGAGTCCGGTCGAACGCCGCCGCCGACCTCACCGTCGATAGCCAGCGTTGGTAAGCTTTAGCTTGCACTTCCTCGCGTTTTCCTCCATCTTGATGATGTAGTCGTGAGCGGCTCGCCCTTTTTCCCAGCCGTGACCCCAGCTCGCGGAACATCGTGCCGAGCAGCCGTCGTCCCCTCGGGCCGTCGCCCGTCGATCTAGCTCCGCCGTGTCCCCGTCCAAACCAACTTGCGTTCTAGCACCCCGGTGAGCTCCTCGGCCGCCCTCCTTCTCTCCGTTTTCCTTTTAGTCAATCACCGGCGCGAGCGGCGCGCCGCGCCGCCGAGCTTGATGGCGTCGCGCGTCGTCGCCGACGAGCCCCGTCTCGGCCGGGCGAGGGATTACGATGCGAATGTGCCCGCCTCAGATCAGTTTCACCGCCGGCCCAACACCGCTCCAACGGGCGGTTCGTTATCGCTCATAACAGGCGGTCCACCATGCACGCAGCAGGCCGTGAATGCGATGGGCCGTACGCGTGTCGGGCCAGATTCAACCCAAACTCTTTTTCTTTTATGAAATGTTTTATTCTTTTCTTTATGTTTGAATAGTGTCTCGGTTTTGTGAATTTCATATAAATTCAAGTTTAGCTTTAAAAATTCTGAAAATTTTTGTAGAAGCTTCTTATGAGTATATGAATCCATGAAAAAATTGAAACTTTGATTTTGAGTAGTTCTTGCATGTTTTAAAATTACAAATTTTAATTGAAAAATGCATCTTCCTTGATTTTTAATAATTATTTTATTTATTCAAAAATCATGAAAATTATTTTGGTACTGATTTATGATGTGTTCTACTTGTATAAAAAGTTTGGAGTCGTTTTGAAAAGTTTAAATTATTTTCCATCTTAAACCCTATTATTTTATGTGGTTTACAAGTTGTTTTGAGTCAAATAATTTAAGTTTTGTGTGAATTCGGGGTTGTTTTGTGAATCTTGGATCATATCATAATTAAGTGGTCCTTGAGAACTCCTTAGGCAATGGTGATGATATCTTCAGAGTAGTTCAACAAGTTGGTTTTGTTGGGTTGCAACTTTATCGTGAAATAGAGTTATTTTCCGATGTTTATCATTTCATGTATCATCAATGCATCATGATTACTATTTCCTCATATTAAACAAAGTATCATTCATTACGTGTAGTATACGTGAGTGATGTGGTTCACAATGACCAAGTTTTGGAGAAGGTGCATCCACCCGGGTGTCGAGATCAAGTATAACGTTGGTAATCCAACTTCGAATCGACTTTCCCCTCGCAATACGAGCAAGCCCCTGAGCATAAACCCTTCTCTGCTTTATAAATATTTTATTTACCTTAAGTCTAGTGCGGTGTGCATTAAGTTAGTAGGAGTTGGTTGATACCGTTGATGCATGACTACCTTGAATTCCGCTTATTTCTAAATGATACCCCACTAGTATGAATAGGTCGATATCTTTTATGCTTAGCAATGCTTAGATATCGGTAGAAGTCGAATGATGGCTTCATCGTTCGCGAGATATAAGTTTTATCTTTGTTCCTCCCGGCTATGGAAAAGAGAACACCCCGATGGTGGTTCGAGAAGAATACATATGGTAGTGATGAATTTGAGATCGACGGGGGCGTAGGTTGAAAGCCGGCGGGATACCTAGCTGTGCTTGTCCCGTGTTGGTCGTTTAAGGACCGTCCGTTGTTTGGCTTGTTAAGTTCGGGATTTTTTTGAACGCAAGTACGCTTTGAGGCCTTCGGCAAAGGCACGGCTGCCTGGTTGTCACCCCCCGTCGGGCGACCCTAACTAGCCGCATACTCGGTAAGCCGGATCTCGGTGGAGCCAAATCGAATGGCAACCACGCACCGGGAGTGGAGAGATGGCGGGAGTACATGTTACCCTCGTGGGTTAAAGTCCCGGATTGGAGGTGTACGGTATTCTCGGGTGGCGCAGCCTCGTTCCGTTTGGACAAATCGAGAAAAAAGGTTGATATATGCAAGTTTGGGTACTACATATGTCGTGGTGGTTAGGGATCCCCACCGGGTATAATCGGTTCATGAATCGCCGTTGCTCCACGGTTATGGAGACCCGTTCTTCCGCCCATTCATCGTAGTAATTGAAGAAACAAGGTTACTCATGGTTATGAAAGGGAAAGAGATGCGAGAGATAAGTTGAGATGTGTTGCTTAAAAAGTGTTTGAGATAGAACAGGTGCAAATCTAGCTTATTTATGTTCCAATAAAATTGATGCTAAAAATATTGAAAGTAAGGATCCACTTGTAGTAAGCTTTTCTCGCAAACTTTCCTTTTCTAACTCTACTTCCCTTAAGCCAAAGATATCCTTGGAGTCTTTTCTTTTGTCGGGTAAGTCTTGCGGAGTACATTGTGTACTCGGGGTTTGTTAACCCTTGTTGCGTGTGTTGACTCGTCTTTGTTAACCAAGGTTATGTCGGTGGGCTCGACATGATCCGGTTTCTTCTAGTTTCCCTCGCCTTCCGCAAATTAAGTTAAGTCTACTCAAAAAGTAACTTGCTCATATTTTGTAAAATTATGTTATTATTCTTCCGCACTCGATCTATATTTTTGTAACAAATGTGGTAATGTTGTAGCTACTCCTTTGTTGATCTCGGGTATGAGTGGTGTAATCGGGGTTTCCGATGACACCCGACAGAACTTCTTAAGTTATTGGGTGCATCTGCACGGTACTCCGAGGTCTTTGGGACAATGATAGGTGTAGGTGGGCCCAAAGAATTAGGAGGTTCTGTCACACATTGGAAGGATCGTGGAGGCCTACGTCGACGACATAGTGGTCAAATCCAAGAAAACGTCGGATCTCGTGGGCGACCTCGGGGAAACCTTCGAGTGCCTAAACAAGAAGGGAGTCAAGCTCAACCCCGAAAAGTGCGTATTCGGGGTCCCCCGAGGGATGCTGCTGGGGTTTATCGTCTCTCAACGAGGCATCGAAGCAAACCCGACCAAGGTTGACGCAATCACCAAGATGGGTCCGATCCAAGATCTCAAGGGAGTACAGAAGGTCATGGGCTGCCTGGCTTCATTAAGCAGGTTCATCTCACGCCTCGGGGAGAAGGGCCTGCCCCTCTACCGGCTCCTTCGCAGTCCGGCGCGCTTTGCTCGGACCCCGAGGCCGAAGAGGCCCTCAAAGAACCTCAAGAAGCTCCTAACAAACCCACCGGTCCTAGTACCGCCAAACCTAGGAGAAACCCTGCTCTTATACGTCACAGCCACTACCCAGGTAGTCAGCGCGGTGGTCGTAGTTGAGCGTCGGGAAGAGGGACACACGTTGCCGCCCAACGCCCGTTTACTTCGTCGGTGAAGTCCTTTCCGACACCAAGACAAGGCATTCGCGGATCACGTAAGCTATTGTGCGCCATCGTCTTTGGGCGCGAAGGAAACTTCGCCACTACTTCCTTGCGCACCCAGTTGCCGTGGTATCCTCGTTCCCCCTCGGGAGATCCTCCAAAACCGAGAGGCCACGGGGAGAGTGGCGAAGTGGGCGGTGGAGCTCATGGGCGAGACTATATCGTTCCTACCCGCAAGGCGATCAAATCTCAAGTCCCGGCCGACTTTGTGGCGAGTGGACGGTTTCGCAGCTACCCCCAATACCATCCAAGCCGAAAGTCTTGGACCATGTACTTTGATGGATCCATGATGAAGGCAGGCGCGGGGGCTGGTTTGCTCTTCATCTCACCCCTCGAATTCACACGAGGTATGCCATCCGGCTGCATTTTCCCGCCTCCAACAACGCCGCGCGAATCACGAGGCGCTGGTCAACGGTCTCCGGATCGCGGCGGACCTCGGAATCCGACGGTTGGAAACCAGGGGGGATTCGCAGTTGGTCATCGACCAAGTCATGAAGGCCTCGGCGTGCCACGACCCGAAGATGGAGGCGTATTGTCGGGAAGTGCGCAAATTGGAGGAAAAATTCCATGGGCTTGAACACAAGCATACGCCGAGACGCTACAACGAGGCCGCGGATGAACTCGCCAAGGTCGCAAAGCAACCCGAGGTACCGTTCCCCGAACGTCCTCACCCGAGACCTCGATAAACCCTCGGTCAAGTACACCCCTCGGGTACCCTCGGGGCTCACGAGAGCGGCACACAACAAGCCACACCCGGCTATGGCGACGACCCAGTCCCTGACTGGAGAAAACCGCTGATGGAGTATCTCACCCGAGGAGAGCTACCCGAGGATAAGACCGAGGCTCGCCAGTTAGCCCGAAGGGCGAAATCCTTCGCACTGATTGGAGAGAAAGGGGAACTCTACAAGAGAGGAGCCTCGGGAGTGTACATGCGATGCATACCCTCGACTGAAGGCCAAGAACTTCTCGAGGACACTCACCGAGGGGAGTGTGGCCATCACGCCGCCCGAGGACTCTAGTCGGTAAAGTCTTCGGACAAGGCTTCCTCATCGGCCCTCGGCGGTGCGAGACGCCGAACCAAGTCGTGCGTACACAGCAAGGAATGCCAATTCTACGCCGCCGGGGACGCACCTCCCAGCTCAAATCGCAAACCATACCTCTTACGTGGCCATTTGCGGTGTGGGGACTCGACATGATTGGGCCCCCGAAAGGGCGGCCGGAGGACACACTCACGTCCCTAGTCGCCATCGACAAGTTCTCCAAATGGATCGAAGCCCGAGCCGTGGTGAACCCTCACACAGGGGAAACGGTGAAATTCTTTACGAATATCATTTCCCGTTTTGGAGTCCCGAACTCCATCATCACAGATAACGGAACCAATTTCGTGGGGAAGAAGTTCCTCGACTTTTGCGACGACTATGGCATCCGAGTGGATACCTCGGCCGTAGCTCACCCGAAGACCAACGGTCAAGTAGAGCGTGCCAACGGCATGATCCTGCAAGGGCTCAAGCCGAGGATCTTCAATCAGCTGAACCAAAACGGGAAAAGATGGTACCAAGAGCTGCCGTCGGTTCTATGGAACCTTCGAACAACGAAAAGCCGAGCCACGGGGTTCACCCCATTCTTTCTAGTCTATGGGGCCGAGGCGATCTTGCCCACAGACATTGAATATGGGTCCCCAAGGCTGCGAGCCTACACTGAGCAAGGCAACCAGCAGGCAAGGCAAGACTCCATCGACCAAGTTGATGAAGCCCGAGACGTTGCGCTCCTGCACTCAGCAAGATACCAACAAGCTTTGCGCAAGTATCACGCCAAGCGGCTGAAGCCTCGGGAATTCCAAGTCAACGACCCCGTGCTCAGGCTGAAGACAGACAACAAAGGGCGTCACAAACTCACGCCACCCTGGGAAGGGCCTTATTTCATCGCCGAAATATTAAGGCCCGGAACCTACAAGTTGAAGAACGAGAAGGGCGAAGTCTACTCCAACGCCTGGAACATAGAACAGCTACGTCGCTTCTACCCTTAAATTCCGCACTAGAAGTCAAACATCAATGTTTTTTTTTCGCTCAATAAAAGATCTACATCTTTTACGAAAAAAAGTGCTTCTCGTGTAAACCTTAAGGGAGTCTTAGCCTCGTTCAAAGACAAGACTAAAACTCCCTCGGGGGCTACATGGGGACCCCCTCGGGAGGACCCCCTCGAGACACCCTCCCCTTCCTTTTTTCAAAACTTTTTTCAAAAGAAAAGTTTTTTTTAGCATTCTCTAAACAATCGTTTAAGTTGCGAAGGTCGCTCACGCACAAATCCAAAGCAAGGTAACCGAGGCAAACGGACCGCCCCTAGTGGCATCCGTATGGACTCGCCCTGGCGTCCCACGGTTACCATCTCGCGAAATGAAAAGCAAGCGACCCGGCCACACAATAAACGAACAAATTCGAGAAACGCAACATAAACATAAATGCACCCGCCAAGGCCATAGACCTCGGGCGGCGCCGTTGTTTATATACATCCATCTCACAAGCTCCAATTTTTCCATACAAGGAGAGGTCGGGGGCAGGATGGGTTTCATCCACTTGCGCCTCACGGCAGGCCGACGAGGAAGCTTCGGCGCGAGCAACACCCTCGACAACTACTTCCCGAGGGAGGCGTCGACCCACACCGGCGCATCCTCGACCGGGCGCCCACCATCTCCGTGTCCACCTCATAGGTTGACTCTATGGGGAGTACGGGGGACACACTTCATCCTCGAAGCGGGAGGCCAACCGGGTCGCAGCGCCGGCCCACGGTCGCACAACGCCTGAGTCTTGGCGGCATCAGCGGCATCCCTCTCGGCGGGATCAACTTCCTCCTCGCCGTCGGAACCGAGGAAGAAGCCTTTCGCAACGCCGCCCAAAGACATTGGACTCCATCGGGAAGTGAGAGCGGAAAACGGCCATACATGTCCGCACGCCGGACCGGAAGGCGTTCGGAGCTCGGACCTGAGGTAGCCACCCACGGCGCGCCAGCGGCTGCGTGCCGAGGGCCAACCTCCAGGTTGTCCGCCCCAAAGCGGGGGACGAAGTCCGACAAGGCCTCTTCCAGCTCCGGGTACGACTTACGCTCGCTCCGGCCCTGCGCCGGCGTGGCGCGGTGTTCACGGCCTCGGTCCCCCTTCTCCGCTTCGAAAATGGGTGCTCAAACCGAGTTAGCAAGACAAGACGACTAAAGACAAAGCTCACTAAGGAAGAAGACGCACCTTGGCACTTCAGCTGCCAGCCCAGCATCACGCCGTGCTCATCCGCAAGCGACTTGCGGATCTCCTCCTTCTCCTTCCTGAGGGTCTCGCCCTCGGACACCAACTCGCCGATGCGAGTGTTCAAGGCATCGCACATCTCCGCCTGCTTCGTCGCCTCCTCCCGGGACCGGTCCCGCTCGTCATGGGCCTCCTTCGGGACCTGGTGGGGACTGGATCCGAGCCTCTTCAAAATCATGGCTCATCGAGGCCATGTCACCGCCACCTTGCTGGCCTCGGACTGGCCTTGACAAGCTCGGCCTCCCGGGGTCCGCCGTTGGGACTCCTCTCCTCGGCAAGGGCAGCAAGCCGGGAGGTCTCGCTCTGGGCCTCGATCAACTTTACGAGTTTGACCAAGGGCGTTCCAGTTCGAACGTTCGGCGAAGGAGCTCGGACTTCTCCCGGGCGAAGCGGAGAGTCCCGCAACGACGACATTACCCATCAAGACACAAGCATAGAAGACATGCGGCGGGGGATAACCATCAAGACACTTACCGCGTCGACCTCTCGCAAGTCGGCCGGTTATGGCGTCCCGATCCTCGCCAAGCCCTCGGCCCAGCGGATCTGCTCGTGGGTTCTCCACTCCAGGACCTCGGGGCGGTCATCGACCACCACGGCGGCCAGGGGAGGGCGTACCACCCGGGGTCAAAAGGTGGACCGCCCCGGCCAGGTCGGCTCAGGGAGGATACATCTCCCCACCGGCAACTCCGCAGCTCAGGGAACCCGGACGGTAGAAGTCGGGGGGCCCTCGGGCCGACCACGGGCACCGTCCTCGTCATGGCGAAGGCGATGCTTCGCCAAGGGCGCCTCGAACCCGGACACGTGGAGTAGCGGGAAGTCGGGGGGTTGCGCCTCGTGAGCCCCGGATCGGCGAAGGTCGGCACAAGCGGGGACTTGCGGCGTCTCGCGCCATGAAGAGCTCCTCTTGCGAACTCCCGGACAAAGGGGCCCGACTCCTCGGGGGTGGGCGGCGGCGCCTGACCCCCCCGGGATGGCGCCATTTGCTCGGCACCGGCTGGCGTCATGGGCCACAGCCGAACCCTCCGTATCGACCACCATCGGGCGAGTGGTCGACCCACCATCGCCACCAGGGCCTGCACCACCTGGGGGGGGTGGTCTCGGCAGCCGGGCTCGGGTCCACCCCACCCAGGGCTCGGGGCTGGCACCACGGGAGGGGATCGGCGAGGGCGGCGCAATATATTGGCCAGGCGACCCCCCGACACTGGGCCCCAGCCGAGGGGTCAACGCTTAGTTCAAGGCCTTCTTGGGGTCTGCGAGCCAACGAGGCCCCCCTTTCCCTGAAGTCAGAGCGTGTCGGGACAAAGCAATCATATGCCAGAAGAAGGTCAAGATCCTTGGCGAGGAAACTCACGGCCCGAGGGATCGCCCTCGGCGTTGACAAGGCTCGGGATGGCTACGACCTCGCGTGCACCTCGGCGCGCGCCGTCTCTCCCCACGGCGTTAAAATGCGCCGCGACGGCCGGATCGGGACGGGGGTCGCGGCTCGTCCCCCAAAACCATGCTTTGGCGCGGTACCCAGCGGCGAGGTGTCGACTCCTCTCTTCGGGCCTCACCCCAGTGACGCCGAGGTGCCTACGTGGCCCGACGCCAATGGTCCCGAGGACTCGGCCGGAAGAGCCCTGGGGGCACCAGTCGGCCGGTCCCAGACGCCTCGGGCTCGGGCTCGGGCTCATAACGAAGCCCCGACTCTGGTCGGGAGCCCCATGGCTCGGTCTATCCGAGCCGCCACGTCGTCATCGAGATGAGTTCACGCGCGAACTGGTCCTCCGATCCTCGTCCTCTTCGGTGGTCGAGGTGTCGGGTGACTCACCCCGCCTCTGCCGCTTTCGCCCGGCGCTTCTCGCGAGCCACGTTTCTCTTCTTCCTCTCCTCCTTCTTCAACGCCCGGCGCCCCTGTAGCTCGTTCCGAAACGGTTTGCCGCCCGGCGATCGGCATCCAATGCCCGGCACAAAGGAGGGGAGTCGCGTAATCCGGCGGCCCTGCTTGGGAAGAAGAGTGAGAACTGCCATGGCGACAATGCACCGAAGCAATGCAAGGACACCGAAGTCGAGAAGCACTTACCAGGAGAGATACCCCGGTCGGGCGCATGGGGATCGGGGATACGTGTTGGGGTGTTGGACCCCAACGCATCCCTCACCCTCTTCGCCCAGGCCATCGGTGGAAAGCGAGAGAAGGCGACATCCGCACGCACCAAGGCCGGCGGCCTCGGGGGTCATCGGCACATGAGCAAAGGGCGAGCCATCAACGGCAACACCCGACGCCGATGAAAGGCGGCGACCACGGCAGCGGCATTCACGTCCTTCCCTCCGGGCCGCGGGACGGCCTGCCTTAGGCCCTCCAACCGATGATGATCCTCCGAGGGGACCCCGGTTCCACTTCATGGGCGATGCTTGAGGACATGCCCGATGTACACGGAAGCGCGTTCTCTGCGTCGTTGCGGAGGTAGAACCACCGATCTTGCCACCCCTTGTTGGAGGAGGTGAGCTTGGAGACGATGTACCCATCAGCTCGGTTCGGCCTCGTCTGCTCGAAGCGGACCTGGGCGCCGCGACCTCCAACGCGCAGTGCCCTCCGTGGTTGACCCCTGCGCAACCGAGGGCGGTGGTAAGGTCCGCCTTGAAGAACCACAACCAGAGGTCCCAATGCGGCTCGATCCCCGGGAATCCCTCACAAAGGGTGACGAAGATGGCGGCTGGGGGAGATCGAAGTTCGAGGGCGAGATGATGAAGCTCGATTTCATAGTAGTGGAGGATCGCCCGAATGAACCGGCCTGCCGGCATGCCGAAGCCGCGCCGGTGAAGATCCATCAAACTCACCACGTAGCCATCAGGAGGGTTAGGCTCCTCCTCGGTCAATCCGAGCAATCCACTCCGGCGGCGCGCTTCATCGGTGCGGGGGCGAAGAAGCCCTTCATCGACGAGACGCTGGGTTTCTTCTCCGTCGCCGTCGACCTCGGCCACGCTCTCGGCATCAAGCACCTCCCTCACGCCGTCACCGCTACCTGATCTGCGCCATGGATAAAAAAGGAGGCGAAGGGTGGCAACCGCTAGCAACCCCAATCACACGAGCACGAGGCAAGTGAATCTCTCCCTTAATCTCTCCCACACTATCTCTCTATCTCCCGATTCTTTGCAGCGAGAAGGCAAGAAGGCGATGGCGGTGCAAGGGAGCAACTATCCGCCGCCGCGCACCCCATATTTATAGGGAAGGGAAGGCAAACCGCCGGCCTGGGCAATCGAACCGACTCACGGAATGGGCGGCCCATGATGGAGCGAGAACCACTCATCCAACGGCCAAGCCGCGCGGTGGAACCGCCGTCGGTGCATTAATGCACCTTGGCGGAACCGGTCTCCGCCCTCGACAAGAAGGCGTAAGGCCGCGTCCCCATCGGGCCGCAACATCCGCGCCACCTCGGGGCGTGGCGACTAGACGCCTCGTCTTCCGGTCGAGGGTAAAACCGTCCGGCCACCCATATCCAGCGGGCGCCCGACCACGAGGGGCAAAAAAAGTCGGTCCGTTGACGGTTCCCGCCCCCGGCGGAAAAAAACGAGCCTCGGGCTACACACCCTACGTTCGAGAGGTTGCCGGGCTGGGCCCAGGGGTTTCTGCGATCGCCTCGGGATAACCCAAGCCGGGGGCGGGAGGGAAATGCACAACCCCGGCTATACCGGGCCCCCCCTGGGCTCGGATTTCCTGAACGTGTTTAAGGCCCCGCGGGTCTTTGCTTATAGAGATGTCCCATCCGTGGGAGGCCCACGGGGCCCTCGGGGGTTGGTCCGCCCAAACCCGGGATGCGCTAGCGGTCCTTGGGGTTCTCATGGGGTGAATCACTGGATCACATAGCCGACCCTTGCTCGGCAAGGGCACGGGCACCAGCTTAAACAGACCCGCTTCTAACGCTCACGGGCCACGACACATTCGGCTACGAGGGGCATTGTGGCGTGTCTCCCCTCCTCCTCCCTTTCGGGAGGGCGGCAGGGAGCGTATAATCAAAGTCGAGGAGGCCCGGGTCGACCTTGCGCACATAAGCGGGCCTCGGGCTGCCACGCAAAAATGAGAGCAGACTCGCACAAATAAAGCGCTATTTAAGAGCTGTTTCGGTCTTGCCAGCGTGCGAGATATAAAAGACCTCGAAGGAATCCGCCATTCCATTCGAGGCCTCGGGCTACTACACCCAGCAGGTGCGCCACAAGCACCCCTTGTAGACGCGAACCACCACGAGAAACAACAAGGTGACGGGAACGGCGGAACCCCCGAGGCGAGTCCACACTCGCTCGGGGCTCGAAGGCTACCGCCGGGGACCTAAATATTGGGCCCCGAGACATTCTCCAAACTATGGAATCTGCCGGCCGCCAAGGCCCAAGAAAACCTAGCCTGCTATCATCCCACACGGAGGGACGGCCCGACGGACGATGGACTGGCCATTGGCCACGACGCTCACATGATGACGAAATCGGCCCACGGACGGCCCACAAAGCGCCCAAATGGAGTCATCACGACGCAAAGAGCTTATTACGCTCACGGGACAAGGTCAAGGACCTCTACAAAACAACGAACCATGACGTTCCACGCCGACAGCCAGCCTAAACCATGGCTCGGACTCGACCACGCATCTCCGTTTCGTCCGAGGCCGGCCTAGCTCACCGGCCGGGAGAAATCTCCGCCCGTCCGAGGGTGGCCTAGCTCACCACCCTCGGGCGCAAAAACTCCGCCTCGCCGAGGGACCAGCTCTCCATCCTCGGGTGAGGCAGCTGGCCGTCTAGGGTCGCCGACCCTCGGGCGTGGGAGGTTCCGATCGGAGGAAGGGAAACCGCCGCATTCAATGCGGTTGCACGGCGCGAGGCGCCCGATGCCATCGATTACGCCGATCCAAATCGGCGCGAATCGTCTCCCAATCCGGCCGATGGGGCGCGAAGCTGAACCGGTGGCGTGTTACGCCACGCGACGGAAACCGGTGTGACACTTGTTCATTTCCCGAGCACCGTCAAAACTCCGTTTGGGCGGACCCTCGGGCACTTGACACGCATAGCCCGGCAACCTGCGGGACCGGCCCTCGCCATGCGGATTGAGGGACGCCTCACGGGACCTCGGGGCAGCGCCCGGACGGCACGTCCACCATCGGATCGGGACGTGTCTTCGTCAAGCAACATCCAAGCCCAGCCAACCCCTCGCAGCGCACATGCAACCGGTGCAGCCTCGGGGAATTAGCCACCTAGGCGTCCACCCGTATAAACATTATCTCTCTCCTTCTCCTATAAAAGGGGGAGTAATGCCTCATTAGAGGGGATTCGATCTTTTCGACTCAACTCCGGTTCACACGGAGGAAACCGCACACCACCACCACCATAACCACGATCGTGGGGCTTGAGACCAGCGTCTCTCCCCCCGCGACCGCCTGTAACCCCCTACTTTGGGCTCATCTTTGAGCGCGAGGTAACACGAAAGCGAGACACACCCCATTTGGACGTAGGGCCCCGTTGGCCTGAACCAGGATAAAACCGCTGCGTCCCGTGTCCATCTTGCGCTACGCCATTGAGGGAGGGGGCACACGGCTTATAAATTCTTTATTGCCGGCACCCGAGGCACCCACCGTTCCTCGAAACGCCGACATAAACCTAACCCTAAAGCCTAACCAATAAACTCTAAACCATAAACACTAAACATCTAACACATCATAAACACTAAACCTTAAGCTATGAACCCTAAACACTAAACACTATACCCTAAACTTAACACTAAACCATAAAAGTGTAGTGGGACCTTTATGTCATAGAGAGGAGGAGGGAATATGTGCCGCAACACATAGTTGTAGGATTGAATTTCTAAGGAACGCCGCCACAGGGCCGTCGTTGTATCATTATTAGATGTGTGGTGTGGTGCCTCACCACCCTGCTCACCGTAATGTTTGCGTCGCGGGTTGCCGGAGTCATGCCCTGCTTGTCAACGGTGATGCTCGTCTGGGTTCTTCCTGCTGTGCCACCACCATCGTCGGAGGCTTTTTTGCCCTGTTTCAATCACGTCAATAGCTGCGTCGTGTGCATTTACTACGTGCTGTTAATGAAATGCATGAAGATCGATATAGATGATCAGATCAACTAAATGCAAGTCTCTACAAAAATACAGTACATTGGTCTCGATCTTTTATTGCAGAGAAAAACCGGCATGTGCACCCAAATATACCGAATGAAGAATTAGCCAGAATCTTTGTAATAACATCATCATAATGTCCTCCCTCTCCTCAATTGATTCAAACCATGTAAGGGAAACAAATTATTTGTAAATTTTATAACCTCTTATTCCGTGTGACCTACTTTTCTGTTTATGTAAAGCAAATGAAAAAAAAGGGCATGTTTGTATGCCACTTTGAACCTCCTTGGTTGGACGTTTGGTCAGAAAGTATCATTACCATTTACAACCATACTTACCAGTTAGGTGCATGCAAAGATAACAAATTAGCACACATGCCTACATTAACAATAGAGTTTTTATATATGTGAAGTGCGATCATAGATCAGTTTGTTAGGTACTTTGTGGTGGAACCTACCCACTCGAATTAAAGTCCTCAATTTGGCACAAGTGTTCGCATTTTTTTTCGCTGTTATGCTTTTAAGTGGTAGCGGCGCTGTCGTCACCAGTAGTGACTTCGGGAATCTCCTTCGGGAATCTCCAGATCTGTCGGCTCAGTCATTCGGAGGTGCTCATAGGACAGAGGTGAGTGTGCGTGCGTGTCATGGACGTCTGCGTTGTACTATGTAATCTGAAAAACAATAGAGTTTTTATTTTATTTTGCAAGTTGCTTATGTCGTCAAAGTTCTTTTAAAAACAGATCAAGAAATTTAATAAGTATTATATTATGAATCGCTACAATAAAGCAAGCTCATACCAGGTCTTCCTAGCGTACGTCATCACCACAACAATATTAAAGCACAATAATATTAAAGCAGACACACACATAATATATAACATACGAGATATCTAAAAAGACGCTTAGGCCTTGGTAGCATCACCCCGCACCGAATGAAATCCCTATTGTCGAAAAATTAAAAAAAACACCCCGCGCCATCAACGAAGTACGCAGTATATGTAGTTGTCTACACGCGCCGCCTTAATAAATCGATGCTCATTCGTCGTCTCCGATCTCAACCTCCACGTAGGCGCAACCGTTGTTGATGTACTGCGATATCAGGTCATCCTCTCGCTGGTGGTTCTTGTAGATGAGCGCGGTAGCCTTCTGGATCAGCTTGACCTTTGTTGAGTCATAATCGGACGGAGGATTCCACAACCACAATGGGAAGTCGCCACGAGGCCTGCACGCCTTAGACCACATGAGACTGAGGATGTAGGCCTCGGACTCCTGTATCTTCATCGTCGTCTTCTTCGGCCCCGCTGGCTTCGTGTTGATCGTCGGCACGTCTGCCGCCGCCGCCGTCTCGTTGCCGCTTGTTGTTCCTGTTGCCGTCTCCGCCATCGTGTGCGATCGAGCAGCGTCGGGTGCTGGTGATCGTGGGCTCGTGGTGGCCTTGAGGAAGGCCACGGCGGCGTCGTCGTCGTCCCCAATCTGAACCTCCTCGTAGGCGCGCCCGTTGTTGACGTACTGCCATATCAGGCCATCGACGTGCCGGTGGCACAACCTGATGATCGCGCGAGCCTTCTGATTGGCTCTGCTCACCAGCTCGTCGCCTGGGTCATTGGGCCTAGGTTTCCACGCTGCTGAGGAGTAGCTGTGACGAGGGGCGCACGCCTTCTCCCACATGAGCTGGAGCACGATGTCCTCGGGCACCTCCACCAGCTTCATCCCCGGCCCCGCTGGCTTGGTCTCGATCGGGCGCCTGACGCCGACGCCTCCTCTTGTCTTTCGTCTTGCCTTCTCCTCCCTCTCGCGAGCGAGGCGTGCGATCTCCACCATCTTGCGAGCGCGGTCGAGGATCGTCGGGGCTTGGTCGTGGACTTCCATCTTAGCGCGTAGATGAGTCGAGCAGCGTCGCCGGCTCTCGAGCTATTGGTTGGTCGTGGCCTCGAGGAAAGGCCGGGGGTTGGTTGCTATATATTGCCCTGCAAGCTCGGCCACAAACAAAGTCGACTTGGACGTTGACTTCCGTACGTACCGCAGGTCGTAACCAAAAAGATCTCTCCGGGTCGCATTGGTTACGTACTAGAGCCCCGTACCGACCCATCGTCGCCTCACCGACCCATCGTCGCCTCGTCGGGATAGTCTCTGTTCGAGCGGGCCCGAGAAGCCGGTCTAGTCCCAATCGGCCCGGTAATGCCCTACGCGTTCACCTGGCTACGCGTCTTGGTCCGACACGAGAAAATTGTCGGATGCTCCCACACGCCCACAACCTTCTTGCTTTCACTTTTACCACATGCCGCTCACTCTGCTTGTGAGTTCATTAAAAAGCATCCTTATTCCTTTCACCTTCCTCCTCTCCTGTTGTCGGAGCGCCTTGTGGCTACCTGGACGCGCACTCCCCTTGCTGTGGCGTGGCGTGCGTTATGTCGGCCACTGCTCGCTCGCGCCCTGTCACGTTGCAGTTGTTTTTTATGGAGGGATGTTCAGTGGCGGATCCAGGGGCCGCTGGGAGGGCTGCAATGCCCCTAGAGCAGCTAATCATCACCAAATTACTATACCAAAAGCCGTTAATCCCCATTAAATCTTCATGCAAATCAACCTCTCCATTGTTTTATCCTCCTTATCCCCTATTCCGCATTTGTCACTGGGATGTTGCATACGTTACAAGAGTTTGTCCAAAATGTTGTATATGTTTCACACATATGTTGCAACAGTATGCCCAAATGTTTCATCTGTTCGGTGTTCTGTTACAGCAAGTGTTTTCATGTTGCGAGTTACAAGTGTACCAAGTTTATCATGTTGCACGTGTTTCAAGTTGTCGAGAGAGTTAGGGGGCAAAGGGTCGGGTTGATAGTGGCACGGGGGGCCGGGAATGGGGCGCTGCGAGCCGGTGGCAGGAGGACATGGCATGCGGGGGTGCTAGCCGGGCGGCTGGGGGGCACAATGCGGCGGGGGGCAAATGGATGGAAGGTTGATGGTGGCACGGGACGGGTGTGGGGAATGGGGCGCCGCGAGCTGGTGGCAGGAGGGCATGGCATGCGGCGTGCTAGGTGCCGGCAGCTGGGGGCACAATGCGGCGGGACAAATGGATGGAAAGTTGATGGTGGCACGGGACAGGTGTGGGGAATGGGGTGCTGCGAGCCGGTGGCAGGAGGACATGGCATGCGGCGTGCTAGGTGCCGGGCGACTGGGGGCACAATGCGGCGGGGGCAAATGGATGGAAGCGGGGTGCGCGTATGAGGGTGGGTCGAATCGAGGCAGGCGGGGGAGGATTGCGAGGCGAGTCGGTATGGATGCAATGACGACGTGATTTGCATACGGGCAGTGGAATTAGCAGACGGGGCCAGGATGTGAAGGCGCGCGAGAAAAAGTTGTCCGATGGAATCCTATCCCGTTGGGCGTCCGAATGCCAGCTGATCACCAATCGACCTCATCCCTTGTTTATGCTCGCAGTGGTTCCTTGTTTGATCTTGTCGTCGTGTCTTAATTTTTTTTATCTCGTCGTGTCTTGATCTCAGAATTGAGTTGACGACCGTGAGTCGATAATTTCACCATGATGGCTTTTTCAAGAAAGGGGTTGGTAATTTCCTTATGCCTCGGCTACCAAGTATCGAATTGCTTGGTTGGTAAGCTAAAACATCTACGTCTACGTGTGTCGTCGTGTATTAGTGACCACCGACCAGGAGTATGTGTGGCGAGAGGGTGCGAACGGGTAGGTGATGATGTTGGGCAATTTAGGTGTGCGAGAGGAGCTTTATATAATTTTAAGTTGGTTATTACAGCAAAATCATGCCTGTTCTTTAAAAGGAACTACACTAAAGTGAATAAATCTTGCAGGGTCACAAAAACTTTAAGGTTTCAAACGAGGGAGAGGCTGATCATCATATATATACATGGGACCTTGGAGAATTATTATTCAAAAGTTGGTCCATCATCAAACATGGGATTTTGGAGAACTATTATTCAAAACGTCATCATTTGTTTTAACAGCATCTTTGTTTGGGAGGTTCTATGTAATAACTTAGACTGAATTTGGTGTGATTCAGACCATTGATTGTAATAAACTTTAGGTATAACTTTATAAGTAAAAACACATTAACATTTCTTGTATATTGTATATTTTTGTAAGTGTTGAAATAACAAGTAATAATTGGGTCATAGACCTAAAAAAATTATTCTTCTTTTATGGCGATCGTGTTGTAGTTTGTACATTTTTTTTTTGAAAAAGAGTAAATTGAGAGTTGAATTATTTTTGTGCAATTTGTTCATATTTGTTTTGGGAAAAAAAATTAAAAAGCTGTTTTTTTTTTTGCGGATTACACAAGTATACACATAGACCCTCAACAAGCATGACACGTACAGAAACCCTAAGAGCAGATTTATTTTTTTTTTGTGAAAGTGAGTTGTTCGGGTCCTGGTCCTCCTGGAGGATTGACCGAGAACTGCAAGTTTTCGTCATAAAACACAGGCCCTCATTATTTACCGAGTGGTTACAGCATGTCAAGCTTGGGGAAACTATGAGGACATATTTGGACCGAGCATTTGCCTTGCCTAGATGGTTAAAAGTAGAGCTGTTTGTTTTGCTTGCTTATATGGCCTTGATTATTG
>JADLZK010006997.1:17500-22500 GCA_015847255.1 Hyparrhenia diplandra | reverse complement strand
GAGATATCACATGGATTAAACGACTGTGCGCCAACTTAGCGGACAACGCGATTTCGGGCAAAAACACACGGAACCGGTGTTTACGACTGACGGAGTTTACGACTGTGCCCGAACCGCGAAACTGCCGCTGTTCGGGCAAAAACACACGGAAACAGGTTTTTCGACTGACGGAGTTTACGACTCGTGCCCGAACTTCGCGAAACAGCCGCTGCCGGGCAAAAAACACACACGAACCGGTGTTTACGACTGACGGAGTTTACGACTCGTGCCCGAACTCCGCGAACCGCCGCTGTTCGGGCAAAAACACACGGAAACCGGTGTTTACGACTGACGGAGTTTACGACTCGGTGCCCGAACCGCGAAACCGCCGCTGTTCGCAAAAAACACGGAAACTGGTGTTTAAAAACCGCCGCTGTTCGGGCAAAAACACACGGAAACCGGTGTTTACGACTCGACGGAGTTTACGACTCGTGCCCGAACCGCGAAACAGCCGCTGTTCGGGCAAAAACACACGGAAACCGGTGTTTACGACTCGACGGAGTTTACGACTCGTGCCCGAACTTCGCGAAACGCCCGCCGCTGTTCGGGCAAAAACACACGGAAACCGGTGTTTACGACTCGACGGAGTTTACGACTCTGGTGCCCGAACTTCGCGAAACCGCCGCTTTCTTGGCAAAAACACACGGAAACTGGTGTTTACGACTCGACGGAGTTTACGACTCGGTGCTCGAACTTCGCGAAACCGCCGCTTCGAGAGCCAAAAACACACGGAAAGCTGAAATCACATGAAAAAGCAACGCTCAAAAAAACGGGTATGGGAACAATACACGGAACTGCTGGAAGTCCCGGGTGCCGAGTTGCCCCTCGGGTATAGTAGGGGGAGAGGGTTCGGCTGGCTGAGTTCGGGTGCAAACTTCGCTGAAACATGAGATTTTCGAGAGTTCACAAGGACTGCACCACCGGCATCTCGACTTACGGGCCTACCTTGGGCGGCCGGCGGGCGGGCGGCGGCCAGGCCGGGCCGGCCACCGTTGGTCGCTGGGCGGCCATGGCAGGCCGCCGCGGCGGCAACTACTTGGCAACGGAACACCGGCCGGATGTCTTGTAGTCGCAACACGGTTGACAACCGTGCCACCAAGACTTGGCTATGGCTTGGCATGACCGCCGCATTAACCTAGTATTGGCGGCACGGGTGGCCACGACTTGGCTATGGCTACGGCCGACGCCTTGGAGTGGCTGCATGGACGGTTCATGGGTATATTCCGTGAGTCCGCCTTCGTGGGTCGACCCGCAGCCTACCTTGGCTAGCTTCGGGCCGGGCCGCTGTAGGTCGCTGGTCGGCCATGGCTGGCCACCGCGGCGGCAACTACTTGGCAACGGATCACCGGCCGGATGTCTTGTAGTCGCAACACGGTTGACAACCGTGCCACCAAGACTTGGCTATGGCTTGGGATGACCGCCGACACCTAGTATTGGCGGCACGGGTGGCCACGACTTGGCTATGGCTACGGCCGGATGCCTTGTGGTGGCTGGCGCTGACGGTTGATGAATGTTCCGTGAGTCGAGCCTCTGGGTCGACGCAGCCTACTACCTTGGCCAGCTTCGTTGGCCATTGTAGGTCGTTGGTCGGCCATGGTAGGTGACCATGCCGCAACGACTTGGCAAATGGTTACGGATTTACCGCCGGATGCCTTGTAGTTGCAGCACGGTTGACAACCGTGTCACCAAGACTTGGCTATGGCTACGATAAACCGCCGGACGCCGGCGTAGTGGGGGGCGCTGTGGCCACGACTTCGCTATGGCTTGGGATAACCGGCCGGACGCCTTGTAGTGGCTGCATGGGATTGGACCGTTGTTGGAAAGGATTTGTTTGTTCTCGCGCCCGTGGACCTTCGGTTGTCGCCCTGCAAGTAGACCCACCGTGCCTAGTGCGGCGGGATGCTTTGATGGCTTAATCGCCGTGGGCTACGCTTGGCGCATGAGTTGTTTTGGACCCGTGGATCGCTTGAGGACCCCCGCCGCAGCGCGGCCGACTCCGGCCGCCAGTCGCATCATTCATTCATGGGCACCTTATTGCCTCCAATGTTGACAAGTGCTTGCGTGTCGCTACCCGCCCGCGGGAAGTTGGATTTCTTACATGTTGCCTACGTTGAGCGCACCCACTCTTCGGTGTGGCTCATCGGCTCAAGAGTGCTTGTGGCGCTGCCTCGTGTTGCCGTTGCCGCCCTCCAAGGTTGGCAACACCAAGGACACCTCGCTTGCACTTTTGGTCGTGGATGTCGCTACGCAGAAGGCCGGTGGCGTTGCCCCCCCTCGCGCCTTAAAAAATGGTCCGCTTTGGAAACAACGACAGGCTCGGCCGATACCTAGTGTGGAGGCCGGTGTCGGCTTGTCGATGAGGACGTGCTACCTGGTTGATCCTGCCAGTAGTCATATGCTTGTCTCAAAGATTAAGCCATGCATGTGCAAGTATGAACTAATTCGAACCGTGAAACCGCGAATGGCTCATTAAATCAGCTATAGTTTGTTTGATGGTACGTGCTACCGGATAACCGTAGTAATTCTAGAGCTAATACGCAACAACAAACCCCCGACTTCTTCGGGGGGCGCATTTATTAGATAAAAGGTCGACGCTGGCTCGCCGCTGATCCGATGATTCATGATAATCTTGACGGATCGCACGGCCCCTCGTGCCGGCGACGCATCATTCAAATTTCTGCCCTATCAACTTTCGATGGTAGGATAGGGGCCTACCATGGTGGTGACGGGTGACGGAGAATTAGGGTTCGATTCCGAGAGGGAGCCCGAGAAACGGCTACCACATCCAAGGAAGGCAAAGCAGCGCCAAGAAATTACCCAATCCCGACACGGGAGGTAGTGACAATAAATAACAATACCGGGCGCCAAGTTAGTGTCCGGTAATTGAATGAGTACAATCTAAATCCCTTAACGAGGATCCATTGAGGGCAAGTCCGGTGCCAGCAGCCGCGGTAATTCCAGCCCAATAGCGTATATTTAAGTTGTTGCGCTTAAAAAGCTCGTAGTTGACCTTGGGCCGGGTCGGGCCGGGTCCCGCCTCACGGCGAGAACCGACCTACTTGACCCTTCTCGCCGGCGATGCGCCCCCTGGCCTTAATTGGCCGGGTCGTGCCTCCTCCGCTGTTACTTTGAAGAAATTAGAGTGCTCAAAGCAAGCCATCGCGCCGATACATTAGCATGGGATAACATCATAGGATTCCGGTCCTATTGTGTTGGCCTTCGATCGGAGTAATGATTAATAGGGACAGTGGGGGGCATTCGTATTTCATAGTCGAGGTGAAATTCTTGGATTTATGAAAGACGAACAACCGCGAAAAGCATTTGCCAAGGATGTTTTCATTAATCAAGAACGAAAGTTGGGGGCTCAAGACGATCGATACCGCCCTAGTCTCAACCATAAACGATGCCGACCAGGGATCGGGCGGATGTTGCTTATAGGACTCCGCCGGCACCTTATGAGAAATCAAAGTCTTTGGGTTCCGGGGGAGTATGGTCGCAAGGCTGAAACTTAAAGGAATTGACGGAAGGGCACCACCAGCGTGGAGCCCGCGGCTTTAATTTGACTCAACACGGGAAACTTACCAGTCCGCATATAGCAAGGATTGACAGACCGAGAGCTCTTTTTTCTTGATTCTATGGGTGGTGGTGCATGGCCGTTCTTAGTTGGTGGAGCGATTTGTCCGGTTAATTCCGTTAACGAACGAGACCTCAGCCGCTAACTAGCTATGCGGAGCCATCCCTCCGCAGCCTAGCTTCTTAGAGGGACTATGGCCGCTTAGGCCACGGAAGTTTGAGGCAATAACAGGTCCGTGATGCCCTTAGATGTTCTCGGGCCGCACGCGCGCTACACCGATGTATTCAACGAGTATATAGCCTTGGCCGACAGTGCCCGGTAATCTTGGGAAATTTCATCGTGATGGGGATAGATCATTGCAATTGTTGGTCTTCAACGAGGAATGCCTAGTAAGCGCGAGTCATCAGCCGCGCTGACTACGCCCCCGCCCTTTGTACACACCGCCCGCCGCCCTACCGATTGAATGGTCCGTGAAGTGTTCGATCGCGGCGACGGAGGCGGTTCGCCGCCCCGACGCCGCGAAAGTCCATTGAACCTTATCATTTAGAGGAAGGAGAAGTCGTAAATAAGGTTTCCGTGAGGTGAACCCGCGGAAGGATCATTGTCGTGACTTAAACAAAACAGACCGTGAACGCTGCCTCTCATGTCGCCGGGCTTACGGCTCGCCAAGGCTCCCGAGCCCCGCCCCGGGGCGGAGGGGCCGCAAAGAACCCACGGCGCCTTAGGCGCCAAGGAACACTTATATTGCCTTGCTCGGGGGAGTGGTCGGCCTGCCTTCCGCCCCCCCGCAGCGATGATGATATCTTAATCCACACGACTCTCTAAGAACGGATATCTCGCTCTTGCATCGATGAAGAACGAGCAAAATGCGATACCTGGTGAAATTGCGTAATCCCGCGAACCATCGAAGTTTTTGAACGCAAGTTGCGCCCGAGGCCTTCTCGTCGAGGGCACGCCTCGGGGCGCCACGCCAAAAGACACTCCCAACCCAGCCTTGGGGACGGACGTGGTGTTTGGCTCCCCGCGTCGTAGGGCGCGGGGGGGCAGTTGTGGCTGCCGGCGAATCGTGGTCGGGCACAGCACGGTGGGGGCGACATCATCAGTTGTTCTCGGTGCAAAGGCCCCGCCACGCAGCCGGGCGAGTGGCCGTAAGGACCCATTGAGCACCGGCGCATTGCCGCCGGACCGCGACCCCAGGTCAGTCGGGACTACCCGCTGAGTTTAAGCATATAAATAAGCGGAGGAGAAGAAACTTACAAGGATTCCCCTAGTAACGGCGAGCGAACCGACCAGCCCAGCTTGAGAATCGGGTGGCTTCGCCACCGAATTGTAGTCCGAGAGGCGCCCCCGACGGACCGAGCCCAAGTTCCCCGAAAGGGACGCCTGG
>JADLZK010006997.1:7500-15000 GCA_015847255.1 Hyparrhenia diplandra | reverse complement strand
AAGCGTGGCCTATCGATCCTTTAGACCTTCGGAGTTTGAAGCTAGAGGTGTCGAAAAGTTACCACAGGGATAATAACCGGCTTGTGGCAGCCAAGCCGCTCATAGCGACGCTGCTTTTTTTGATCCTTCGATGTCGGCTCTTCCTATCATTGTGAAGCAGAATTCACCAAGTGTTGGATTGTTCACCCACCAATAGGGAACGTGAGCTGGGTTTAGACCGTCGTGGAGACAAAGTTAGTTTTACCCTACCGATGACCGTGCCGCGATAGTAATTCAACCTAGTACGAGAGAACCGCTGATTCACACAATTGGTCATCGCGCTTGGTTGAAAAGCCGCTGGCGCCGGTTACCGCGGTGCCGGATTATGACCGAACGCCTAAGTCGTAATCCAAGCTAGCAACCGGCGCCGTGCCCCGCCGCCGCCCCCCGACCCACATTAGGGCGCGTTCGCGCCCCAAGGGCCCGCGCGCATTGGCTAAGTCCGTCCGCCGACGCGCCGCGGGCGACCGCCTCGAAGCTCCCTTCCCATCGGGCGGCGGGCTGAATCCTTTGCGCACGACTTAAAACGCGACGGGGGCATTGTAAGTGGCAGAGTGGCCTTGCCGCCACGATCCACCGAGATCCAGCCCCGCGCGCACGGATTCGCCCCTCCCCTCCACTCCCGCCCGCGGATTCAGGCTTGAACTCCGTGTGAGTTTGGTGGCCGACCGCTCAAAACCATGAAATTGGCTAAGTCCGATAAGGCGCCCGAAAGCCGAAATGAGCGGTGCGCCCAAGCGCCCGCAGCGAAATCAGCGGCGCGCCCAAGCGCCCGTGGGCGGAAATCAGCGCGCGCCCAAGGGCCCGCGGGCGGAAATGAGCGGTGCGCCCAAGCGCCCGCGGAAATGAGGGGTGCGCCCCCATGCGCCCGCGGGCGGAAATGAGCGGTGCGCCCAAGCGCCCGCGGGCGAAATGAGGGGTGCGCCCATGCGCCCCGCGGGCGGAAATGAGCGGTGCGCCCAAGCGCCCGCGGGCGGAAATGAGCGGTGCGCCCATGCGCCCGCGGGCGGAAATGAGCGGTGCGCCCATGCGCCCGCGGGCGGAAATGAGCGGCGCGGGCGGAATGAGCGGCGCCCCATGCGCCCGCGGGCGGAATCAGCGGCGCCCATGCGCCCGCGGCGGAATCAGCGGTGCGCCCATGCGCCCGCGGGGGGAATCAGCGCAAAGGCCGTGCCACGAGACTAACACTACAGCAAAGCGAGGCCGAGCGAGCAAGTAAATGCTCAAGACTTGGAGCGAATGGCTTGGCAAGACGGTCGAAGGGAAAGCACGACGCGAAAGAGAAAAACGACGGGCTAAACGCGCGACAAACAAAGCCACGAGTCCTCGTGAGACTTGGTTCCGAACGGCCTCCAACACTTGGGTGAGACAAGCAAGTCGGCCGACGACCGTGGCACGAAGAAAAAAAGACATAAAACGAGGATATATGTGTTCCCCACGCCGAAGGGTCGGTTGGTTCGGTCCGTCCCCTCGAAGAAAACGACTCTAGTGCGCCAACTTAGCGACGACGGTGTTTCGAGGAAAAACACACGGAAACGAAAGTGAACACATGAGAAAACGACTGTGCGCCGACTTAGCGACGACGGTGTTTCCGAAAGCAAAAACACGCGAAACGAGATATCACATGGATTAAACGACTGTGCGCCAACTTAGCGGACAACGCGATTTCGGGCAAAAACAACGGAAACCGGTGTTTACGACTGACGGAGTTTACGACTCGTGCCCGAACCGCCGCTAAACAGCCGCTGTTCGGGCAAAAACACACGGAAACAGGTGTTTTCGACTCGACGGAGTTTACGACCGACGTGCCCGAACCGCGAAACAGCCGCTGTTCGGGCAAAAACACACGGAAACCGGTGTTTACGACTGACGGAGTTTACGACTCGTGCCCGAACCGCGCGAACCGCCGCTGCTGCGGGCAAAAACACACGGAAACCGGTGTTTACGACTGACGGAGTTTACGACTCGCCCCGAACGGAAACCGTTTACGACACGGAAACCGGTGTTTACGACTGAACCCCGAACCGCGAAAAACGCCGCTGTTCGGGCAAAAACACACGGAAACCGGTGTTTACGACTCGACGGAGTTTACGACTCGGTGCCCGAACCGCGCGAACACCGCTGTTCGGGCAACAACACACGGAAACCGGTGTTTACGACTCGACGGAGTTTACGACTCGTGCCCGAACCGCGAAACCGCCGCTGTTCGGGCAAAAACACACGGAAACCGGTGTTTACGACTCGACGGAGTTTACGACTCGGTGCCCGAACTTCGCGAAACCGCCGCTTTTTGGGCAAAAACACACGGAAACTGGTGTTTACGACTCGACGGAGTTTACGACTCGTGGTGCCCGAACTTCGCGAAACCGCCGCTTCGAGCCAAAAACACACGGAAAGCTGAAATCACATGAAAAAGCAACGCTCAAAAAACGGGTATGGGAACAATACACGGAACTGCTGGAAGTCCTGGGTGCCGAGTTGCCCCCTCGGGTATAGTAGGGGAGAGGGTTCGGCTGGCTGAGTTCGGGTGCAAACTTCTGCTGAAACATGAGATTTTCGAGAGTTCACAAGGACTGCACCACCGGCATCTCGACTTACGGGCCTACCTTGGGCGGCGGGCGGCGGCGGTGGCCAGCCGGCCGCCACCGCTGGGTCGCTACGGCCATGGCAGGCCGCCGCCGTGCGGCAACTACTTGGCAACGGAACACCGGCCGGATGTCTTGTAGTCGCAACACGGTTGACAACCGTGCCACCAAGACTTGGCTATGGCTTGGCATGACCGCCGACACCTAGTATTGGCGGCACGGGTGGCCACGACTTGGCTATGGCTACGGCCACACGCCTTGGAGTGGCTGCATGGACGGTTCATGGGTATATTCCGTGAGTCCGCCTTCGTGGTCGACCCGCAGCCTACCTTGGCTAGCTTCGGCCTGGCCGCTGTAGGCCGCTGGTCGGCCATGGCTGGCCACCGCGGCGGCAACTACTTGGCAACGGATCACCGGCCGGATGTCTTGTAGTCGCAACACGGTTGACAACCGTGCCACCAAGACTTGGCTATGGCTTGGGATGACCGCCGACACCTAGTATTGGCGGCACGGGTGGCCACGACTTGGCTATGGCTACGGCCGGATGCCTTGTGGTGGCTGCGCTGACGGTTGATGAATGTTCCGTGAGTCGAGCCTCTGTGGGTCGACGCAGCAGCCTACCTTGGCCAGCTTCGGTGGCCATTGTAGGTCGTTGGTCGGCCATGGTAGGTGACCATGCCGCAACGACTTGGCAAATGGTTACGGATTTACCGCCGGATGCCTTGTAGTTGCAAAGACGGTTGACAACCGTGTCACCAAGACTTGGCTATGGCTACGGATAACCGGCCGGACGCCGGTAGTGGGGGCGCTGGGTGGCCACGACTTCGCTATGGCTTGGGATAACCGGCCGGACGCCTTGTAGTGGCTGCATGGGATTGGACCGTTGTTGGAAAGGATTTGTTTGTTCTCGCGCTCCGTGGACCTTCGGTTGTCGCCCTTGCAAGTAGACCCACCGTGCCTAGTGCGGGGGATGCTTTGATGGCTTAATCGCCGTGGGCTACGCTGGCGCATGAGTTGTTTTGGACCTGTGGATCGCTTGAGGACCCCCGCCGCTGCGCGGCCGACTCCCGCGCCAGTGTCGCATCATTCATGTGGGCACCTTATTGCCTCCAATGTTGACAAGTGCTTGCGTGTCGCTACCCGCTCCGCGGAAGTTGGATTTCTTACATGTTGCCTACGTTGAGCGCACCCTTCGGGTGTGGCTCATCGGCTCAAGAGTGCTTGTGGCGCTGCCCTCGCGTTGCCGCCCTCCAAGGTTGGCAACACCAAGGACACCTCGCTTGCACTTTTGGTCGTGGATGTCGCTACGCAGAGGCCGGTGGCGGCGTGCCCCCTCGTGCCTTAAAAAATGGTCCGCTTGGAAACAACGACAGCCGGCTCGGCCGATACCTAGTGTGGAGGCCGGTGTCGGCTTGTCGATGAGGACGTGCTACCCGGTTGATCCTGCCAGTAGTCATATGCTTGTCTCAAAGATTAAGCCATGCATGTGCAAGTATGAACTAATTCGAACCGTGAAAACCCGCGAATGGCTCATTAAATCGCTTATAGTTTGTTTGATGGTACGTGCTACCGGATAACCGTAGTAATTCTAGAGCTAATACGCAACAACAAACCCCGACTTCGAGGGGGCGGCGCATATTAGATAAAAGGTCGACGCTGGCTCGCCGCTGATCCGATGATTCATGATAATCTTGACGGATCGCACGGCCCTCGTGCGGGCGACGCATCATTCAAATTTCTGCCCTATCAACTTTCGATGGTAGGATAGGGGCCTACCATGGTGGTGACGGGTGACGGAGAATTAGGGTTCGATTCCGAGAGAGGGAGCCCGAGAAACGGCTACCACATCCAAGGAAGGCAAAGCAGCGCCAAGAAATTACCCAATCCCGACACGGGAGGTAGTGACAATAAATAACAATACCGGGCGCCAAGTAGTGTCCGGTAATTGAATGAGTACAATCTAAATCCCTTAACGAGGATCCATTGAGGGCAAGTCCGGTGCCAGCAGCCGCGTAATTTCCAGCCCCAATAGCGTATATTTAAGTTGTTGCGCTTAAAAAGCTCGAGTTGACCTTGGGCCGGGGGGGCCGGGTCCGCCTCACGGCGAGAACCGACCTACTTGACCCTTCTGCCGGCGATGATGCGCCCCGGGCCTTAATTGGCCGGGTCGTGCCTCCGCCGCTGCTACTTTTTGAAGAAATTAGAGTGCTCAAAGCAAGCCATCGCCCGATACATTAGCATGGGATAACATCATAGGATTCCGGTCCTATTGTGTTGGCCTTCGATCGGAGTAATGATTAATAGGGACAGTCGGGGGGCATTCGTATTTCATAGTCGAGGTGAAATTCTTGGATTTATGAAAGACGAACAACCGCGAAAAAGCATTTGCCAAGGATGTTTTCATTAATCAAGAACGAAAGTTGGGGGCTCAAGACGATCGATACCGCCCTAGTCTCAACCATAAACGATGCCGACCAGGATCGGGCGGATGTTGCTTATAGGACTCGCCGCACCTTATGAGAAATCAAAGTCTTTGGGTTCCGGGGAGTATGGTCGCAAGGCTGAAACTTAAAGGAATTGACGGAAGGGCACCACCAGCGTGGAGCCCGCGGGCTAATTTGACTCAACACGGGAAACTTACCAGTCCGCATAGCAAGGATTGACAGACCGAGAGCTCTTTCTTGATTCTATGGGTGGTGGTGCATGGCCGTTCTTAGTTGGTGGAGCGATTTGTCCGGTTAATTCCGTTAACGAACGAGACCTCAGCCGCTAACTAGCTATGCGGAGCCATCCCTCCGCAGCCTAGCTTCTTAGAGGGACTATGGCCGCTTAGGCCACGGAAGTTTGAGGCAATAACAGGTCCGTGATGCCCTTAGATGTTCTCGGGCCGCACGCGCTACACCGATGTATTCAACGAGTATATAGCCTTGGCCGACAGGCCCGGTAATCTTGGGAAATTTCATCGTGATGGGGATAGATCATTGCAATTGTTGGTCTTCAACGAGGAATGCCTAGTAAGCGCGAGTCATCAGCTCGCTGACTACGCCCCCCGCCTTTGTACACACCGCCCGCCGCCCTACCGATTGAATGGTCCGTGAAGTGTTCGATCGCGGCGACGGAGGCGGTTCGCCGCCCCCGACGCCGCGAGAAGTCCATTGAACCTTATCATTTAGAGGAAGGAGAAGTCGTAACAAGGTTTCCGTAGGTGAACCCGCGGAAGGATCATTGTCGTGACCCTTAAACAAAACAGACCGTGAACGCTGCCTCTCATGTCGCCGGGCTTTCGGCTCGCCAAGGCTCCCGAGCCCCGCCCCGGGGCGGAGGGGCCGCAAAGAACCCACGGCGCCTTAGGCGCCAAGGAACACTTATATTGCCTTGCTCGGTGGAGTGGTCGGCCCGCCTTCCGCCTCCCCGCAGCAGCGATGATATCTTAATCCACACGACTCTCGGCAACGGATATCTCGCTCTTGCATCGATGAAGAACGTAGCAAAATGCGATACCCGGTGTGAATTGCGTAATCCCGCGAACCATCGAAGTTTTTGAACGCAAGTTGCGCCCGAGGCCTTCTCGGGTCGAGGGCACGCCCGCCTCGGGCGCCACGCCAAAAGACACTCCCAACCCAGCCTTGGGGACGGACGTGGTGTTTGGCTCCCCGCGTCGTAGGGCGCGGTGGGCAGAAGTTGTGGCTGCCGGCGAATCGTGGTCGGGCACAGCACGTGGTGGGCGACATCGCTTGTTCTCGTGCAAAGTGCCCCGTCACGCAGCCGGGCGAGTGGCCGTGAAGGACCCATTGAGCACCGGGCGCATTGCCGCCGGACCGCGACCCCAGGTCAGTCGGGACTACCCGCTGAGTTTAAGCATATAAATAAGCGGAGGAGAAGAAACTTACAAGGATTCCCCTAGTAACGGCGAGCGAACCGACCAGCCCAGCTTGAGAATCGGGTGGCTTCGCCACCGAATTGTAGTCCGAGAGGCGCCCCGCCGACGGACCGAGCCCAAGTTCCCCGGAAAGGGACGCCTGGGGGGTGAGAGCCCCCGTCCGCCCGACCCCGCCGCACCACGAGGCGCCGCCAACGAAGTCGGGTTGTTTGGGAATGCAGCCCAAATCGGGCGGTAAACTCCGTCCAAGGCTAAATACAGGCGAGACCGATAGCGAACAAGTACCGCGAGGGAAAGATGAAAAGGACTTTGAAAAGAGAGTCAAAGAGTGCTTGAAATTGCCGGGAGGGAAGCGGATGGGGTTGGCGATGCGCCCGGCCGTATGCGAACGGCTTCGCTGGTCCGCCGATCGCTCGGGCGTGGATCGTTGTCGGCCGCGCCGGGCGCCAAAGCCCGGGGCCCTAGGTGCCTCCGTAGCCGCCGCCGCCGGCACGGCCGGGTCTCGCTCGCGCGCCGCAAGGCGCGCCCCTCGGGCGCCAAGCTGCAACGGCCCGCGAGCTCCCCCATCCGACCCGCCTTGAAACACGGACCAAGGAGTCCGACATGCGGCGAAGTCGACGGGTTCTCAAACCTGGGATGCGCAAGGAAGCCGACGAGCGGGAGGCCCTCACCGCCGCACCGCTGGCCGACCCTGATCTTCTCGTGGAAGGGTTCGAAGTTGGAGCACGCCTGCCGGGACCCGAAAGATGGTGAACTATGCCCGAAGGGGCGGCCGAGGAAACTCGTGGAGGCTCGGGGCGATACCGACGCAAATCGCTCGTCCGACTTGGGTATAGGGGCGAAGACTAATCGAACCATCTAGTAGCCGGTTCCCTCCGGTTTCCCTCGTGATAGCCGGAGCCCATTACGAGTTCTATCGTAAAGCCAATGATTAGAGGCATCGGGGCGCAACGCCCTCGACCTATTCTCAAACTTTAAATAGGTAGGACGGCACGG
>JADLZK010006997.1:0-5000 GCA_015847255.1 Hyparrhenia diplandra | reverse complement strand
TGCGCCCATGCGCCCCGCGGGCGAAATGAGCGGTGCGCCCAAGCGCCCGCGGGCGGAAATGAGGGGTGCGCCCATGCGCCCGCGGGCGAAATGAGCGGTGCGCCCAAGCGCCCGCGGGCGGAAATGAGCGGTGCGCCCATGCGCCCGCGGAAATGAGCGGTGCGCCCAAGCGCCCGGGGCGGAAATGAGCGGTGCGCCCATGCGCCCGCGGGCGGAATCAGCGGTGCCGCCCATGCGCCCGGGGCGGGAATCGGGGCGGCGCCCATGCGCCCGCGGCGGGAATCGCCGTGCGCCCATGCGCCCCCGCGGGCGAAAAGTGCAAAGGCCGTGCCACGAGACTAACACTACAGCAAAGCGAGGCCGAGCGAGCAAGTAAATGCTCAAGACTTGGAGCGAATGGCTTGGCAAGACGGTCGAAGGGAAAGCACGACGCGGAAAGAGAAAAACGACGGGCTAAACGCGGCGACAAACAAAGCCACGAGTCCTCGTGAGACTTGGTTCCGAACGGCCTCCAACACTTGGGTGAGACAAGCAAGTCGGCCGACGACCGTGGCACGAAGAAAAAAGACATAAAACGAGGATATATGTGTTCCCCACGCCGAAGGGTCGAAGGTTCGGTCCGTCCCCTCGAAGAAAACGACTCTAGTGCGCCAACTTAGCGACGACGACGGTGTTTCGAGGAAAAACACACGGAAACGAGTGAACACATGAGAAAACGACTGTGCGCCGACTTAGCGGACG
The DNA here is from genome assembly GCA_015847255.1 of Hyparrhenia diplandra. NCBI lineage: Eukaryota > Viridiplantae > Streptophyta > Magnoliopsida > Poales > Poaceae > Hyparrhenia > Hyparrhenia diplandra. Next base: position 4,259 of record JADLZK010006997.1, on the reverse strand, counting down.
ACGGTGTTTCCGAGCAAAAACACGCTGAAACGAGATATCACATGGATTAAACGACTGCGCGCCAACTTAGCGGACAACGCGATTTCGGGCAAAAACACACGGAACCGGTGTTTACGACTGACGGAGTTTACGACTCGTGCCCGAACCGCTAAACAAACCGCTGTTCGGGCAAAAACACACGGAAACAGGTGTTTACGACTGACGGAGTTTACGACCGTGCCCGAACTCGCGAAACAGCCGCTGTTCGGGCAAAAACACACGGAAACCGGTGTTTACGACTCGACGGAGTTTACGACTGGTGCCCGAACCGCTGCCCGAACCGCGCAAGAACACACGCCGGTGTTTACGACTCGGGCAAAAACACACGGAAAACCGGTGTTTACGACTGACGGAGTTTACGACTCGTGCCCGAACTCCGCGAAAACCGCCGCTGTTCGGGCAAAAACACACGGAAACGGGTGTTTACGACTGACGGAGTTTACGACTCGTGCCCGAACCGCGAAACAGCCGCTGTTCGGGCAAAACACACACGGAAACCGGTGTTTACGACTGACGGAGTTTACGACTCGGTGCCCGAACCGCGAAACCGCCGCTGTTCGGGCAAAAACACACGGAAACCGGTGTTTACGACTGACGGAGTTTACGACTCGGTGCCCGAACTTCGCGAAACCGCCGCTTTCTGGGCAAAAACACACGGAAACCGGTGTTTACGACTGACGGAGTTTACGACTCGTGCCCGAACTTCGCGAAACCGCCGCTTTCGAGCCAAAAACACACGGAAAGCTGAAATCACATGAAAAAGCAACGCTCAAAAACGGGTATGGGAACAATACACGGAACTGCTGGAAGTCCCGGGTGCCGAAGTTGCCCCTGCATAGTAGGGGAGAGGGTTCGGCCGGCCGAGTTCGGGTGCAAACTTCAAAACATGAGATTTTCGAGAGTTCACAAGGACTGCACCACCGGCATCTCGACGACTACGGGCCTACCTTGGGCGGCCGGCGGGGCGGCGGTGGCCAGCCGGCTGGCCACCGCTGGTCGCTGGGCGCCATGGCAGTCAGCCGCGGCGGCAACTACTTGGCAACGGAACACCGCCGGATGTCTTAGAGTCGCAACACGGTTGACAACCGTGTCACCAAGACTTGGCTATGGCTTGGCATGACCGCCGACACCTAGTATTGGCGGCACGGGTGGCCACGACTTGGCTATGGCTACGCCACGCCTTGGAGTGGCTGCATGGACGGTTCATGGGTATATTCCGTGAGTCCGCCTTCGTGGTCGACCCGCAGCCTACCTTGGCTAGCTTCGGCCGGCCGCTGTAGGTCGCTGGTCGGCCATGGCTGGCCACCGCGGCGGCAACTACTTGGCAACGGATCACCGGCCGGATGTCTTGTAGTCGCAACACGGTTGACAACCGTGTCACCAAGACTTGGCTATGGCTTGGGATGACCGCCGACACCTAGTATTGGCGGCACGGGTGGCCACGACTTGGCTATGGCTACGCCGGATGCCTTGTGGTGGCTGCGCTGACGGTTGATGAATGTTCCGTGAGTCGAGCCTCTCGTGGGTCGACGCGGTAGCCTACCTTGGCCAGCTTCGGCTGGCCATTGTAGGTCGCTGGTCGGCCATGGTAGGTGACCATGCCGCAAACGACTTGGCAAATGGTTACGGATTTACCGCCGGATGCCTTGTAGTTGCAAAGACGGTTGACAACCGTGTCACCAAGACTTGGCTATGGCTACGATAACCGCCGGACGCCGCCAAGTGGGGGGGCGGGTGGCCACGACTTCGCTATGGCTTGGGATAACCGCCGGACGCCTTGTAGTGGCTGCATGGGATTGGACCGTTGTTGGAAAGGATTTGTTTGTTCTCGCTCCTGTGGACCTTCTCGTTGTCGCCCTGCAAGTAGACCCACCGTGCCTAGTGCGGAGGGATGCTTTGATGGCTTAATCGCCGTGGGCTACGCTGGCGCATGAGTTGTTTTGGACCTGCGGATCGCTTGAGGACCCCCGCCGCAGCGGCCGACTCGCGCGCCAGTGTCGCATCATTCATGTGGGCACCTTATTGCCTCCAATGTTGACAAGTGCTTGCGTGTCGCTACCCGCTCCGCGGGAAGTTGGATTTCTTACATGTTGCCTACGTTGAGCGCACCCTTCGGGTGTGGCTCATCGGCTCAAGAGTGCTTGTGGCGCTGCCCCGCGTTGCCGCCCTCCAAGGTTGGCAACACCAAGGACACCTCGCTTGCACTTTTGGTCGCGGATGTCGCTACGCCAGAAGGCCGGTGGCGCTGCCCCTCGTGCCTTAAAAAATGGTCCGCTTGGAAACAACGACAAATGGCTCTACCGATACCTAGTGTGGAGGCCGGTGTCGGCTTGTCGATGAGGACGTGCTACCCGGTTGATCCCGCCAAAGAGTCATATGCTTGTCTCAAAGATTAAGCCATGCATGTGCAAGTATGAACTAATTCGAACCGTGAAAACCGCGAATGGCTCATTAAATCGCTTATAGTTTGTTTGATGGTACGCGCTACTCGATAACCGTAGTAATTCTAGAGCTAATACGCAACAAACCCCGACTTCCGGGGGGGGCGCATTTATTAGATAAAAGGTCGACGCTGGCTCGCCGCTGATCCGATGATTCATGATAATCTTGACGGATCGCACGGCCCTCGTGCCGGGCGACGCATCATTCAAATTTCTGCCCTATCAACTTTCGATGGTAGGATAGGGGCCTACCATGGTGGTGACGGGTGACGGAGAATTAGGGTTCGATTCCGAGAGGGAGCCCGAGAAACGGCTACCACATCCAAGGAAGGCAAAGCAGCGCCAAGAAATTACCCAATCCCGACACGGGAGGTAGTGACAATAAATAACAATACCGGCGCCAAGTAGTGTCCGGTAATTGAATGAGTACAATCTAAATCCCTTAACGAGGATCCATTGAGGGCAAGTCCGTGCCGCCAGCCGCGGTAATTCCAGCCCAATAGCGTATATTTAAGTTGTTGCGCTTAAAAAGCTCGTAGTTGACCTTGGGCCGGGTCGGGCCGGGGCCGCCCTCACGGCGAGAACCGACCTACTTGACCCTTCGCCGGGCGATGCGCCCCCCGGCCTTAATTGGTCGGGTCGTGCCTCCTACAACCGTTACTTTGAAGAAATTAGAGTGCTCAAAGCAAGCCATCGCCTCGATACATTAGCATGGGATAACATCATAGGATTCCGGTCCTATTGTGTTGGCCTTCGGATCGGAGTAATGATTAATAGGGACAATGGGGCATTCGTATTTCATAGTCGAGGTGAAATTCTTGGATTTATGAAAGACGAACAACCGCGAAAAAGCATTTGCCAAGGATGTTTTCATTAATCAAGAACGAAAGTTGGGGGCTCAAGACGATCGATACCGCCCTAGTCTCAACCATAAACGATGCCGACTGTGGATCGGGCGGATGTTGCTTATAGGACTCCGCCGCACCTTATGAGAAATCAAAGTCTTTGGGTTCCGGGGAGTATGGTCGCAAGGTCTGAAACTTAAAGGAATTGACGGAAGGGCACCACCAGCGTGGAGCCCGCGCTTTAATTTGACTCAACACGGGAAACTTACCAGTCCGCATATAGCAAGGATTGACAGACCGAGAGCTCTTTCTTGATTCTATGGGTGGTGGTGCATGGCCGCTCTTAGTTGGTGGAGCGATTTGTCCGTTAATTCCGTTAACGAACGAGACCTCAGCCGCTAACTAGCTATGCGGAGCCATCCCTCCGCAGCCTAGCTTCTTAGAGGGACTATGGCCGCTTAGGCCACGGAAGTTTGAGGCAATAACAGTCCGTGATGCCCTTAGATGTTCTCGGGCGCGCACGCGCTAATCGATGTATTCAACGAGTATATAGCCTTGGCCGACAGTGCCCGGTAATCTTGGGAAATTTCATCGTGATGGGGATAGATCATTGCAATTGTTGGTCTTCAACGAGGAATGCCTAGTAAGCGCGAAGTCATCACCGCTGACTACGCCCCCGCCTTTTGTACACACCGCCCGCCGCCCTACCGATTGAATGGTCCGGTGAAGTGTTCGATCGCGGGCGACGGAGGCGGTTCGCCGCCCCGACGCCGCGAGAAGTCCATTGAACCTTATCATTTAGAGGAAGGAGAAGTCGTAACAAGGTTTCCGTAGGTGAACCCGCGAAGGATCATTGTCGCGGACCCTTAAACAAAAAGACCGCGAACGCTGCCTCTCATGTCGCCGGGCTTTCGCTCGCCAAGGCTCCCGAGCC
>JADLZK010006996.1:0-18750 GCA_015847255.1 Hyparrhenia diplandra | reverse complement strand
CAAATATGAATTGGGACCAACTTATTCACCTAAAATTGTTTGAACATTCATATCACGGATTCTACTACAACCAAGGGTGTGCACCGCAAAATTCAGTCTCCCACTGAAATCCAGCTACTCTATTTTTTTTTGAGCCAAATGTAACCGCTATACATGAGTTGAGAATGAATTGATCAAATCCCATGAGATCCAAATAGGCCATTAGATTACAACATTTCCTTTTCCTATTCTCTCTTATCTCGCAATATCCTTTTTAGCCTTGTTCGTTTTGATCGGATTGGCTCTATTACGGGCGGGTTGATTTGGCCTAGTTTTAAATCCACTTCATTCTAGAATACGCTGTCGGTTAAGAAATAGTTTCGACGGACTGATCTACCCTGATTTTGAATCCACCTATTTTGTATAGCAAAACACCCGGATTTGTTCCGCACCTCTTAATGTTCAGAAAGTAAACAACCAGATCAACCGGATTGAGTGACATAGATGGATTCAATCAAACCGGGTCCGAAAAGTAACCGTACAGAAATTCAATCTGACCAAAAGCGAACAAGACCTTAAGTAGTTTTTTTTAAAAAATAGAAAGATCCGTTACTCATATGCTAAACGATTGGCAGTGACAAAAAATATTTACATGTTCAGGGGTAAGGGTGGCAATGGATCATGGCCCTCATTTCTCTTTCACAATCCAACTTAGCCCTATCCATTTTAGTTCAGAATTATATAATTTTATGGCCCGGCCCTTATTGGGCGTCATCCTTAAATTTGCTAGGCTAAATTAGAGAACCCTTTACCACCCTTATTTTAGGGTGGAACTAGTGTAATCAGCTCTTCCCTTCCACACGCTCATAACCCAACTCTACCAAGGCATGTGCAACCCTGTTACATTCCATTCTTATAAATAAAACAAACAAAAGAGAAAATTTTTTTGAATGGACTAAAACTTTTAACTCATTGACCAACCCTCCTTCATGTCTTGCACAGATTAATTGCTTCCGATGACAACTCTTAAGCATTCACTTCATGCATGTCTTCCTCTAACAACCAATAACAGGCTACAACATATCCCTTTTAAAAAAGGATGCCCTGATGGCATATCAAGGCCTCACTTATATAGTACGTAGCATTTCATCAATTCATCTATATACATATCCGAGCTTTAATAATTTAAAACTGATTCATCATCAATCGCCAAGCCAAATTACCCTGCAACATCGAAACACCATGGACTAGTCCCGACCAGCATCAGTTCAATATTCGTAAGGACAATCTGTCAAGTTTGTCCTTTAATCATGCACTAATTAAGTACGGACGTGACGTACGTACCTCCTTGATGTTCATATAATTTACCTAACACAAAGACGAACGTATATATATATATCTTGATCATGCGTACGTGCAGTCGTGCACCAGACCAAAGAGTAACCATCGTCGGTGGAGAAGCCATACATGCATGCAGGCGCCGGCTGGACACTGTTGGATTCGATCACCGACGGCGACGTGGAACCAGGGCGAAGAAGCCGGCAGCGGAGGTCGCGGCTGCCACAGCCCAGACGAGGACGCCGGCGAGCCACATCACCACTCCGGTGATCTTCCACGCGAACAGCACGGTGAGGAGCGTGCTTAGCGCCCAGATTCTGCGCCTCAGCCGCTCTCTCGTGCTCGGCAGCGGCATCATCTTCTTCAGGCTCATCGACCGCGGTCTCGTACGAGCCAAGGGTGCGGTGCAGCAGTAGAAGAGCACCGTAGCTTACTGCCACGAAAGCCACGGAGGTGACGTCGCCGGCGGATGCCGCCCTGTGGATGGCAACGGCGCAGGTCGCGGTCAGGACGAGGATCGCTGTGACGAGGATGACCATCCCGCCGTTGGCACGCGCGGCGGCAGCGGCGCGTCTCCGGTCCGTATCCAGTGATCCCGAGAGGAGAGGATGAGCTTGCTTGCTTGTAGGGTTGAGCTAGAAATCTAGAATGCTTCCGGGTTCTGGGTTTAGTGTTGTACATTTGTACGTAGGTACTATTGACTATCCACTGTGATGTTGACTTGCCTGACTGAAGACTATATAATCAGTTCCCAGGTGCCTTGGACCCTAAGTAACTGACCGGGCCCACATGACATACAGACTACAGGCAGGAGCAGGATGATTTGAGGTCCGTGGAGACTGTTTACGTTGGCCGTGCGCTAACTAGGCCATTCGACCGGAAAGCTCTGGGCCATTTGTTAAAATTGCGTACAGTGATGAATCCAGCTTCGACGCGCATACGCCAGCGCCATAGCCCAGCCCAGGTCCCCACACCGTGGAGAGAGGGCCACCGCGACTCGCTGCCTCACGTCAAGGATTTTTTTTTTATACGAAATAAAAAGGGAAAATTTCCTTGTGATTCTAAAAAAAAAATCTTTACGACCTTCTTTACTACTCATCCCTCGATTTACAATTTATATATCGTTTTAGTATTTCTAGATGCACATATTTTATTATATGTATCTAAATATATCTAATAGGTATATAGCAAAAAGTTACATACCTTGAAAAACAAAACGACATATAACTTAGAGCGGGTGGTGTTCGTCTAGTACGGTTTTACTCTCTTCCTTTTTAAGTATCGCATTTGGTTTGTCCTAACTCCTAAATCAAACCTATGTATCTATAACTATTATTTTTAAAAATAAAATTATAGTCTCATGTTCTAAGATTCAGGGGCGGATCCACGGGTGGGGCTGCCCGGGCTGCAGCCCCTGAGAGGTTAATTAATTTAAGTGCTAATCACTATAGCTTAGTCTTTGTTTTACCATTAAATCTCTTGATTTCTGCTAACTCTCCACTGTTTAGCCCCCTGGAGGTTCATCCTAGCTCCGCCCCCCAAGCTAAGATTTATATTTTTATATTTATTATTATAAATACCATCATAATATATAATTTATATATTGTGAAACCATAAGGATTTTTCATAAATATGGTTGGTCAAAGACTCATTGAACTTGAAATATTGGCTCTATCAATAACTGAAATCGATTGGTTCGTCTGCTGACCTATTGCCAACATCAAACAACATGACTCGTGGTCTTATCTTTTGAGTCCAATCAACTACCCAATAAATCAACCTGACCCATTTTCCTTCCCTATGAAGGAACAATCGGCCCAACACTACTAAGTTGGAATAAGGGCATGTTTAATTACAGGGACTAGAGACACTAATAGCATGTTAGGTTCTAAAGAATAAAAAGAGATTAAAGTATAGAATAAAGACCAAAACACCCTTGACATTGGACAAAGGAGGAGTGAGGACCAGCAAATTAATGGGCATGGGCCATAAAGTTGGGCTATTAGTCTCACTAAAGACTCTCTCTCTCAAGGGAATAATGGACTAGGGGCTACTAGTCCCTTTTTAGTTCCCTGTTTGACAATTTATAGTTACTAAAAAGGACTAAAATCTAGTCTCTGTTTCCATGAAATCAAACATGACCTAAATCGTAAAAGTCGCTGGAAATTAAGAAGATTAGTTTTTTCCTCCAAACATGACCTAGTTGCGGTGTTTTTATATATTCCGAGAAAGAGTTAGGAGCATCAAATTTCAAAATAGGAGCGACACACATATATATAGTAAACGATTTTTTTTTATCACAATATCAAGCAGCAATATGCAGATATACAAGCGAGCCCGCACAATACAATTGGAAGTGGTGTACGTACTTGAGCTTATCTTCAGTATTACTCCATCCAAAGCACGTACATATATATATCAATATACACGCCATATTTGAACTAGCTAGCAAACCATGTCCATGTCCTTGACCATCAGCACACAGGGGGAAACGTTCAATCACATTCTCACTACAATCGTGCATGGTAACCTGCCAAAAGAAAAATAATTGTAGAGTATATACATACAGGACTAGCACACCACAACAAAGTATGAGTACGGTACAGACCGGCCAGCATACTCTAGCAGCATCCCATGTAAAATTTGGAGGCTTGGAGCTTAAATAGTTACACATTCCATCGAAGCAGCGCGGTACCGGTACCAAATACCCTGCAATTTGATCCAATGTTATTTCCTCAAGGGTACCAAATACCCTGCAATTTGATCCAATGTTATTTCCTCAAGGAAACTAGTAAGATATGATATTCAATTTCATATGAATGAAACTGAGCGAGGACGATTAAAGGTCATGTATATATGCGTGTTTGCGCTAAGATGATCACTGCATAGTGTACGTACCTGAAATATTTCCCAATCACACCCGATTCGATCATGCACACACATCAACAAGCAAGCAGGAAAGGGCCGATCACCATCACTCAAAATCTCCAGATCATGCAGTGTTTATCAGTGTCGACGCTGACGAAACAGGAGAGCGAAGCCACCGGCAGAAGTCACAGCCGCGGATGCCCAGACGCCCACGGCGACGGGCCACGTCATCACGCCTGCAACCTTCCACGCGAACATGGCGGTGAGCAGCGTGCAGAGCGCCCCAGACCCTGCGCCTGATCCCTTGGCTACGAACAGCCGCCTCCGGTGGCGCCAACTGCCCGTACTCGCGAAGGAAGCGCAGCAGAAGCAGGGAGAGCGCCGTAGCTGACGATCACGAACGCTACGGACGCGACGTCCCCGACGCCGCCGCTCTGTAGGTGGCTGCTGCGCAGGTGACGGTGAGGACGACGGCTCCCGCGCGGCCGATGAGGCCGCCGCCTGCGGCGTCCTCGCCGGCGACTCTCTGATGCTCCATCCCGCAATGTCTGGGTGCTAGAAGAGAAGTAATAGATAGATGCTTGGAGGCAGTACGATTCTGTGTCGTTTGATAGGTACACACGATGACACGACTGCACGTGAGAAGGTCGTGGCCCTGGAAAACAGAAAGGAACACGCCACCTGATTGCTTGCCTTGGAAGGTAAGGAACCTAAAAATAATTTTTTTGACTTTTACTACCAATAACATTTTCGACATCAATCTCCGGAAGGATATTTAGAAATCCCGTTTTCGTTTATCTAAAACATAATTTAAACAAGGATTACCAACATGGCTCTGGCCCACAAAGAGTACATGGGCCTTGTTGACAGCTCCTCCGACTACGGACGATGTGTGGGCCCGCTGAAGCCAGCGTTTATTGGACTTCCGGCCCAACGAGACACATGTCTCGATCCATTGCAGGCCCAGTGTAAGATATTTGATATTTCGTGTTTTCGTGGCGGTCTCCGGTCTGCCGGTTGCTGAACGTACGTGTGGAACCGACAAAAGGATACCAGTGTGAACACAATGAACGGATGAAGCTGCCACGTCTCGCTCGCGGCACACACTGGTTAATTTTATTTTATATATATAAATCTCCGTGTAACATGTGTCTCTCCATAGAAACACGGCAGTATTCAAACCCACGTACGTACGTGTGCAAAGGCACAGCCAGGTGAAGCGAAGCGGCGCCGCGTTGCGACACGCACCGTCGTAGCTATCCACACCGTACCCGTACCGACCGGCCTGGAGCCAGGTGAAGAAAACTGGTCTTTCTCTTCCATTTGTTCTCTCTGTATTCACTCGCTCGCTTACGGAGGCTTGGAGCTTCATCGATGAACTATACGTACTGCCTCTCCAGCCAGATGGCAAATACTGTCCTAGTTTTGACATATGACAACATCAAGAGACAATCTGTCCGAAATACCAACATGAGTCCTTCAAGCCTTCACTTCCGTTATATGCCAATCAAATTGATCAAGGTTTATTTGTGTTCTAAAAAAACATGGTTACATGCCTCATGACTTTTATGGTGTGTACCTGCGACGACTAGAACTGCAGAGATCCTACCCTTTCCCTGGAGTGCGGGCAGAGGCGGAATCAAAGTAATGCTCGTTGGTCGATTGTGCGCGCGTGCATGTAACGAGACCACGTTCCATGAGATGAGATGACTGTAACTAAAGCTCGCCACCCCACTTGTGTAAACCTGCTTATACTTTGATTATTCGAAAATACTGTCAGTCGATGCGCCCACACCCATGGCTATGATTTCTTCGGCGAGGACCTCGCCGACGTCAATTCCCGAAAACATATATATTTAAAGTTCACTACCCTATCTTTCTGACTCTTCTTCTCCATCTCTGGCAGATATACAAAGCGTGTTCGGGGAGAGACAAATTAGCCAGGCAGTGGGGACAGTGGCGGGCGCGCTAAAACCCTGGCGGCGGCGGAGGGCCGAGCAAAGTTAGGGACGGGGCGTTGGGCGAAGCTCACCGCTGAGCTGCCCAAGGGTTAGGATGGGCGGGGCCGAGCCCCGGGGGTAGGGGTTTGCGGGTGGCGCCGGTAGGCGAGGGGCTTGCCACTGAATCACCGGGTGTGAGGGCGAGGTTACGCCGCCAATGACCTCCTGTCCTATTGGATCAGCATAGGTGTTGATCAGAGGGAGATAGGTGATAGGCATTGCTGACCGTCGAGGAAGACATGGTCAATGTTGGCGGCGCGGTCTTGGTGGAGTGGTAGCAATGGAGTCCGGGGCCACGTCGGGTGACGGCGGAGTTCCAACATCGCTTTAGGGACGGCGTCGACGTTGTGGCGATGCGAGAGGCAGCGGGGGACTTTCCGGTCGCGGCAGCACCTCCCTCACGATCGGACTAGAGGTAAGTGAGTGGATGGAGACTCGGTATACCTTGCGTATTGTGCCCTGGCCCTCACTTCCTATTTATGGCGCTGCGTGACGGGGCACCACCAGTCGTATATTGGGCTAGGCGAGATTAGGACCTAGGTTTGCTGTTGGGCCAACTTGATGAAGATCAACCTAACATTTATCTTTAATGGAGGGAGGGGTCGTTGGACAGCGCGGGGCTGATGGTTGGAGAGGCAAGGCGCCGAAGAGCAAGAAGAATCGGGGGGAGAGGGGAGATGGCCTTTATTATTGCATTTAGTGCACCAGTGGAATACAAGTAATAAAAGACTACAGAAAAGAAAAAAGTGGGAAAAAAAGGAGCACATCCGACAGCAGGAGCAAACATCTGGACTCTGGGCAAATGATCAATTATATAAGAAAAAAAGCCCAGAATCCTCCAGCGGACGTGGCGATGGCCATGATCCAGACGGCCGCACCCACAGCCGGTGACATAAGAGGCGCTACCCTGGACGCGAACATGACCGTGAGCAGCGTCGTGAGTGCCCAAACTGCGGCCCTGATCTTGGTATCTCTGCCCCGGGCTCCCTGCTCGAACAGACGGAGGCAGAGGAAGAGCAGCCACAGCGAGACGTCCGCGGCGAGCACGAACACCACGGAGCCGGCGTCTCCCCAGGAGTTGTAGATAGCCAGAGCCGAGTTGAAGGCCAGAGCGCCCAAGCCTAGCTTGGTCAAGGTGGAATATCCTCGGTCGGCCATGTGAAGTCGAAGGATGTTCCGCGCGCGGAAAGGGGACAAAGAGAACGCAAGAGTTCATATGCCGGGGGTTCGTGGAATGAATATGGCATTGGTACCGTTGGTGCCTTTTATAGAGGAGGATTCAGGGTATGACGGAACGGAACATAACACGACGCGCCGACTGGTCGCTCAGTAGAAAAACCGAATCGTCTTTTACATCATGTGACGCCGCGTCAGCGCCACGCGTACGAGGTGAGGATCATCGTCGATCATCAGTTTATAATATTCTGGATGCAAAGACCAAATCTGAATGCCCTCTCGTCGTCGTCTCCTCGTTACCCATGTGGCCATTTCGGCATTCTCTCTGTCTGCTCCGACGGGGTCACGCTAGCCCACGGCGGCCACATAGCCGGTCGTAGTCGGTACTCGGTAGACCTGGCCTCGCTGCCGGCTGTGCTGCACCAACTGGCCGGCGACAGACGAGATAGCCTTGTTCGCGACTTCTTCAGGATTCATCTCCTTCAGCCCTCCTGTCGCCATCCGGCCGGCCCGGCTCTGAAGCTGATTCAGAGTCATCATCTACTACTACTACAAATAATTTCAAGCGAACCATGGAGAGCATAGGTGGATTGGGTGGAGTACACGCCCGGCCGGCGAATGGAGAGAAGCAAACCCGCTGGAGACACGAGCCCCTGATCCCAGTAAGGTGAGGACTAGTTTATACGGATGCTGCTGCTGCTACTGCTCTGACGCAGAATCGCAGAAACTTGATCTTCGCACTGAACCGCAATTCAGGACTCCGGAAGGCGAAAAAACCAGCAGAACAGCAGCAACTACAGCGTAGCACGGACGAAGATGGCGAAGAAGCCATCCGGCCGAGGTGGCCAACTGGCCACGGCGAGTCCCGCCCCTGCCACGGCCTCGATCTGCCGCTGGATGCCAGGACCGCCGCGTGCCCGCCAACGCCCTCACGGACGATCCAGGTGGACCAGGAGAAGAAGAGGAGCAGCAGCTAGGTAGGCGTACCAGGCACCACAGAGGCGGCCGCGTTGGCGTCCGATCCCCAGCTCCAGCCCGTCGCTAGAGAGTGGGAGGCCTCCTGACTCTATATTTGAGCCCGCCGAAGCCGACTATTGCGAGTCGCGATCCACCAGGCCGCCGCCGCCCCGGTCCGAGCTCTGATTGAAGGCGATGCAATGGGTTGGAGTCTGGAGGAGAGAGTTCGGACTGGCGAGATTTGACCAGAATGCGCCTAGACGTCGCCAATCCACTAATCAGGAAACATTTCCTCGAGTCATTCAAAATCAGTGAGCCTTGGCGACTTTTAATGTAGAAAATATAGTTTGCAAAAGGCCAGTCTGATAGGAGTTTCACGAAATGTTTAAATGCACACTAAATCTTGTGTAGCCACATCGGCGAATAATTCACTTTTTTGCGTGAAACTCTTGGGAGGAAGGAAAGAGTTTCACCCACAAACCTTTGGACACAAGCTTTCACATGAGTTGGAAACGTGTGAAACCTTCATTGAGACACAAATAGAGTTTCACCATGCAACTATGCGGGGTCTAAAACCATGATGAGAGTAGGGTTGTGGGACCCTGCCTCATTTAAACCGTCTAATGAAACTGCATTGAGGGAGACGCCTATTTCACGTCAAAGTTTCATATCTTGGAAAAACGAGGGAGGTGAAACTCTCCATCGTGACCGCCTAACTATAATTTAAAAAAAGGTTATAAAGTTATTAACATGACTGTTACATACATATAATGTTTCGTGGAACAAAACTTATCGTCAGAAACTAATTATTATATCATTTTAAAAATAGTTTTAGTAATTTTGTACACAAACTTATAATGGTAACCTTGTACTACACATCTTGGAGGAACACAACAAAACATAAATCACCAACCTGGTGGAAAAAATAAGGTTGTACTAACTAAAAAACCAATGACGCGACAAAGCCGGGGGTGCCCGACGGTGACTCAGGGCGTCCCCCAGTTGGCCACGTTCTCGAGCGCTGCTCGCAAAGGCACGCTTCCCACTTGTAAGGGGCATACGTGCTCGGCGAATGCCTCATGGAACTTAATAGTGATCGTGTCGACATCTGGAGTGTCGGTGACGGCGTTGCTTGGCCTTCACTCCCACTTCTTTAACAACACGGGTTTAGCCCGCCTCTCCAAGTTGGGGTAACACAAAATAGCTTTGACCGTGAGCACGAGGGAACAGGCTAGCGGGCTCCCATCGTGCGGTGTGTGGGCGCGGTGGTGTGTGCAGAGACTTTCCTGTAGTGGCAGCAAAAGGGAGTTGATGAAGAGTGCCCCGGCATCTGTGTTGTTAGTGGCCGCTACCGCGACGTTCAATAACTTTTTCTAGCTATACTTTTATATAATATAAAACTTCTACATAATTTTACATCATGTTAAAAAATTATGCACGATGACATAATTTGTTTTGAATAAACTTGTTAACCTAAAACTATTATAGTATGTGGAAACATGGTTAGTTAATAATAAATATATAAAGTAAAAGGAAGAAATCAGGAAAGAAAAATGAAAGGAGAAAACGAGTAAGGAAATGGGATAGACCTACTGGAACGCCACGAATCATTTAGGGTGCCATTGGTTGCCCGCACAGACCCGTTCCTACACCATTTTTCTGCATCGCGTGTCGTTCCACCTTCGTGATTGAGTTTCCCTTCCCGTTTCGTTTGCTGCTCCGCCCGATGCATTTCCCTCCCCTCGTCGGGGCGACGAGAGAAGCCGAGACGAGCTTCCCATGTGAGCGAGGCGACCGCGGTGCTTGGCGTGGTACTCGAGGACAACGCCATCCTCCCGGATGAGAAGTGTCGGGTCCTAAATATCGGGCCCCGCGACATTCTCATATAACGAAATCGTCGGTTACCCGTGGCCCAATTAAAACTCGCCTCGCTATCATCCCGCTTTTAGAAGGACGGCCCAGCGACGGTGGACCAGGCCAAAGAGCCACGACGCCTACGTGAAGACGGAGTTGGCCCGACGGACGGCCTCTATCGGAGTCACCGCGGACGAAGAGCTCGCTACGCTCACGGAGGACAAGGTCGTGGACCTTTACAAGACGACGAACCATGGCGCCCCACGCCATCATCGGCCAACCTAAGGCTCGGATTCAACCCCAAATCTCCGCCTCGCCCGAGGGTGGCTTAGCTCACCGACCCTCGGATGAGAGACCTCCGCCGCCGCGAGGATGGCCTAGCTCACCACCCTCGGGCGCAAAAACTCGCCTGCCCGAGGGAGACCCAGCTCTCCATCCTCGAGCGAGGTGGCTCAATCCCACTCACCCGGGGTCATAGACCTCGCGTGGGGAGGTTCCGCCTCAAGGAAGGGAAACAAACTGCATTTAATGCGGTTACACGGCGACGAGGCGCTCGAGGGGCCATCGATTACGCCCTGATCCAAATCGACCGCCGGATCACTTCCCCAACCACCATGGGACACATACCGAACCGTGACATATTACGCCAACAAGGAAACCGGGGATAACACCGTTTCATTTCGTGAACGCAGCCTAAGACGCCACGACGGGCCGCACTCGGCTTATGACACTTACCCGGCCAAATTTTCCTCGACCGCCTCGCCATGCGGATCGTGAGGGACGCCATTGACCTTCCGGGCCGCACTGTGAAATCCAAGACGCCCGGCCATCGATTAGACGCTGCATATCAAACAACGCCTTGCCGCCTCGGCCGCAGGTAATACATGCAACGAAAGCATAGCTCGAATTAGCCACCTAGGCATCCACATATGTAAAACATTTCTTCCACTCTATAAAAGGGGAGTAATGCCCCATTAGAGGGGATCCCCGCGACGGACAAAAGCATAACCACCACTACCACCATGATCGTGGGGCTTGAGACCGCCGTCTCCCCCACACCGCTTGTAACCCCTACTACAAGCTCACCTTTGACCTTAGGTAACACGAGCGTGACACCACCCGCCGGACGAGGGCCCCGGCGGCCTTCCGGAACCGTGATAAACTCGCCGTTCTGGTTCATCTTGCGCTTACGCCATAGGGAGGAGGGGGGCACACGCCCATAAATTTTTTATTGCCGCACCCGAGGCAATCCCTGCCTTTAACCGACAAGAAGCAAGGATCAGTTACTCTTCCCACGAAAACGGGAGTAGAGCAGCACCGCTGGGCGGAGACTCGCCGGAGACGAAGGGCCCCAAGGCTGACCTCGTTTCCCGAAACGCTTGCACGCGGATGGAGTCGTGAGGGTCGCGACACGCCGCGACGCATCGACGACCGAGCTATTGGCTAGGGGCGGCGAATCGACGTACCATGGCGCCGGTGGCTCCGCCGTGGGGACGCTGGGCGCGCCGTGGCTTCGCTGCGGTAATGCCGTAAAGGGCACGGCTTAGTGGTCCGGGCGCAGTGCACGCCGCACCCCCGCCGCCTCGCCGCCTTCCCCCTTGCCGCCGGGCGCAGCGGTGCGGTCGAGCCTGGCGACCCGACCCTTCTCCGTCCCGTGCACGAGGTAGAAGAAAGGGTAAAAATCAATTTTATTTACGTGTCCAGGTTCTAGGTGTAAAAGTGCGGAGAGAAACTTTTACGTTTATGGAGCTTAGTGGATTTCGGTAAACTATAGGGTTCGACGAAAAGTGCTTGTCTCATATGGCCGGGTAGGGGGTAACTTCACCAATTTGATGCATCAAACTCGATCATGTGTGCAACCAAACACGATTACGGTATCATGTGATGCATCTTGTTCCTCCATTCGGGCAACCAAACATGGTGCTCCTCATCCCGCACAAAAGTGGTTCCTCGAGCAACCAAAACACGAAAGCTCATGTATGACTATAGGCGGGGGATGAGGCGGCAAAACAATGCCTCTTTGGTCGGGACAAGTTGGTTCGAGCAACCAATCGCACCCTTACTGACGGAATCTGTACGAGGCCAAGTTGTGTTCCAACTTCCAAGTCTTCTGATGTGTGTCAGTTTTTATTGTGTACTAGGAGTAGTACGTAACAATAATCTGGACGCCTGCCACCGAGGTATACTTGTACCTAGCTAATGCCACCGAGGTACGTATGCGTACCTAATAATCTGTGGACAGGCTTGATCTCTGACACGGCTGACGCAGCTCATGCCTCGTTTGTAGTCATGCATATGCGGCCTGGCTCGTGCATTTGCCGCGACCACGACGTGGTCTCCATTATGCCGGCCGTGAGGAATTTGCCGTGAAATTGTGTGAATGACTGACGTGCACCGGGCACCAAGCTGCCCACGACAGCGCTTGTGCGGTCGCTCTGGTTCCGGATGACCGAGGACGACGTGCCCACCGGTGGGGTGCCGTCGGGTAGGAAGGATGACCCTTATCCGAGCTGGCGTGGCGTGCGTCAGGGTGAACAAAGCTGGGGGTACGTACCCTGCTGCTCAGCTGCGCCTACACCGGTTCTGTGGTTTCGTCGCAAATGTGAACTGATCATTCATCTTTTTTGAAAAGAAAAATCTGAATGGGCCGTCTGCTTTCTCTGAACCACGCACGTCACACGCACGCATCTTGCCATCTTTCCACCACACAATACCGCAAAAAAAAAAAAAAAAAAAAACACCGCAATGCAATTCGCTACTGCGCAAAGAGTACTGTACAAAAGGTCCAGGATAAGATAGAGAAATTAGAGGCCTTGGGCCATGGGCCTCGCCCAGTCGACAGCAATTCTCAGCCTAAGCACAAAAGGAGCAGCGCACACAGAAGGAAATACAGATGATTATTCATCAGCAACCAAAACATATCTACATATCGTGCTGCTGTATCTATAGTTCCCTTGCCTCTAGTGTGTTCTAGCTTCTAGAACATTCGAGTATCTTGTTCCCGAGTATCGAGACTCCGTAAGTGCCTGGACAAAAGCACAAGTCTAGCTCGTATATGCATGAGAGGCAGGCTTTGCACAATAAGAGTATATGGGAGAGAGAGCGATGAACCCTAGCGCGCACTCGTCGTGAGGCGGTTGATGGCAGGATAAGAGAATGAAGATAAACAATAGACGGAAAAAAAAAGATGTTGGATACACAGACAATTATTAATCACTTTCCTTGACTTGAGGCACCAGAAGATGTAGGTCGGTCCTATTTGGTTAATTAGTCCCGTAACTTTTTTAAGTTCTAGGACTTTTAGAAAAAATTAAGTCTCTCCACGTGGCACTTTTAGAACTTCTAGAGGTAAAAGTATCAAAAAGAGTTTCTCATATTTGGGTTCCTGGGAAAGATTTTTTTTTTTTTTTTAGGTCCAAAAATCCAAAAGGTCCGTAGGACCCAACAGGGTTGTAGTACTACAGTTCTAGATACGTTGAGAACGATCGACCTGGATGGCGACTGTGGATGGCGACTCGTCATCACCCGATATGTTGGGATTGACGATGATACATCAGAGTTGATTACACAAGTACGTAACTATCCTTTGAAGATTTGCATGTCAGTACACACGCAGTGATGGTCGTTATTATATTAGGCAAAACCAAACGGTCGCTCGCTGTCGGACATCCCGGCCCAGCCCAAAGCGTACGCATGGAAAATACTCCAAACATCTGAACGTCTGCTACTTGCCAACTCCCCTGCCTACAAAAAGTATACAATTTCGATATATTGTCATGTTAAACTATGTTAAATTTAATTAATTATGTATTTAAATATTATTATTTAATATTATTAATATTAAATATATTGAATAACTAAGTGATCAATTTACTAGTTATAACATAATTATTTAATATCATAAACATTAATGTTTTACCTATATACTTGTGTTAAATTTTAGATATTTTTACCAGAATGCGTTTAGAACTGCATTCTTTTGGTACTGATGATCGAGGTCGTACCTCGGTAGACACGGCACGCAACGCTGGCGATGAACTACTACGTACGGCACTCATGCGGTCATGCGTCATCGTCATCATCAACACTGCGCATATGCATGCACACGACGCGGTGCCGTGGTTGGTTGCGGATTTCCTCGAATATATGAGCATAAATAGACGACAACTCGATGAGTGGCTATTGCATGGAAGCGGCGACAGAAACTCACAGAAGTTATCCGCAACTCCAAGGAATATAGGAAACAGAGTTGATATATATAGGTACACGTAAAGTTCCTTCATATAGTTTCTTCTTCTTGTCCAATAACTTTTCGGGCGTCGTCGGCTGTCTCCATCAAACATCTCTTGACGGTGCAATTCATAGATATTATTACATTTTTTTTTCTAGAATGACTAGCTGGATGCTTCGTTCTCATGTGCATGGTCCGGCTTAGTACGTGCAAAAGGTGCATAGGCTATATGCACAAGCCAACGCGTTCCCAACAATTGACTCCGGATGCCGTGTGACGCACGAGTGTACTCCTATAGTTGCCCTACTCGCTCCTACATAAGCGGGGCGCAGCCTACTCGCTGAGTCGCTGCAACTGCAAATAAGGAACGTCGTCGTTCCTGCAACGACGTAGTACTAAAGAAGACAGCTCGTCCTTCGCACGGGCGATCACCAGCGTGGTCATGGCACCACTGGCGCCACGGGCGCCAGGGTTCCTTGTGCTCACCGCCAACTCGATACTCGCGATCCACAGGTCACGAGGAGACGCTGCCGCGACAGTCTTCGTCATCGCGTCGTACGCCATCCTCATCCTTCTCTTCTGCTTCCTGCGCCGCTTTGAGAAGGCTTTGCCCTGCTCGCCGGCTAGGGACCGCGCCAAGATCAGCGTCTGGCTCACGACAACGTTGCTGACGGCGATGTTCTCGTGGAGGGTCGCGGTGCTTGTGCCGTGGCAAGTCGGGGCTGGCGTATGCTTCATGGGGAGCTTCTACCGTTGCGGGAGGGTTTTACACACTGTTCCTTCTGCCGTCTTCGCGGGGACACGACTGAAGATTACTGATGTAATCACGCTATAAGGATACGGGATCGACAGTCTTGTGCAAATTGTTTGATCTTGCCAAGCGTATATTTCTAGTTGACTTGTAAATATGTTAGTTTTTTGTTAAATTTAGTACTTGTGTATCCATTGGAACATATTTTGTCTATACCAAAAGACGTTTAGTTCGTTGAGCATCTTGAATCACTGTACCATAGCTCAAGAATAGCGATTTTTGTTAGTCGGTAAAAAGCCTCTATATATAGCTCGATCAACCATGCATGATTCGGTATAGATCTTTGCCGACTTCATCTTTTGGTCTCTGTAAATGGCGCATGTATAATTTTTTTACCGACTGACGGCGCCTTTAAAGATTTTTTCTAACAGATGCTCAAATAAAAAAGATTTCTACTAATAGATGGCTCAAAAGGATCAAGTAATAAATAAATAGATAAAAGGAGGAAGCTAATCTTTTATGCGTGATTAGTATAAACCAGACCCAAACATATGACTAATTAGGTATACACGTTTTTTTTTTAAAAAATGAACGGGCGAGAGAGCTGCCTGCTATGTTAATTAAAAAGAAGGAAAACTCAGAGGGCCATGCACAAAAGACAAAAAAATACGCAACAGGCATACCCAACGATGCATTGGCAAAAAAAGAAACAACACAAAGAAAGAAAGAAACATAGAGAAAGTGAACCGCCGGTCAAAAATGAGTGAACACGTCAAGAAAAGACGCTTTTCACCTGGCATGATCCAAAGCCTCACCTCGTCGTTCTGCACGATAAAAACCCTGTAATTTTAATTTCTTCCAAATCTCCCATAAATACTATGATTATCAGAGAGCTAAGATCGTACCTTTCCTGTTTGCGCTTTGGAACATTTGACATGGTCGTCTGGTTCTCTATCGTCTCCCTAACTAGGTGGTTCTCGACATTAGGATGGAAGTTAATGTTTGCAATCCAAATAGCGATCTCACTCCACATGTGCTTGTTCAATTTGAAATTGAGTTATCATAAAGCTTACAAAGTTGACACGTTCCATTCCATTCTTGGCCACCCCAGAGCTTCTAGGCTATTGGCGGTCCAAATTCAATTCTAAGTTGGCACCAACCAAAGAATTTACATTTAGGCGCCGCAGCCTCACTCGCCTCCTATATAGGGAGACTTGGAAGGAGTGCAACCAGCGCCCGTTTGATGTGATCTCCCACCGACCTCGCTTCTGACTGACCGACAGCATCGTGGCGAAGTGAAACACAGAGATTCAGGGGAATCCAGCCAGTGGTTACTGGTTTCGTCGCTTGATGCGGCGTCCCCTTTGTTGCGTCTTCTTCATAGAACAATTAGTTTAATCTTTAGTTTACGCCTTTCTTTGCTCCACCGTGTCAGCCGGTGCCATCTCGTTAGTGTTCTTAGCTATAGTCAAATCCACGGCATCTCGTCGCTGAGTGATTGCCACCAGTGCGTGTATAAACTCTCTAACTTCTCTTAATGAAGAACGGACCAATCCCGCTTTCGAACAAAAATTTAGACGCAACCCAAGATCGACTAAACTAAGGTTTATTTGGGATGACTCCAACTCCATGTGGAGCTGCTTCACTCCAAAACTCCGGCGGGAGTTGACTTCAAAATGGAGTTGGAGCTGATTCATTGGGTATTTGGGTACCAGCTCCAAAAAGAGAGTTTTCAAGGTTGAATGCCCTTTGCTTAGTGGTCCCACATGCCGCCTCTCTCTCCCGCCTCCCTCCCACCCGCTGAATACCGGTCTCCACCTTCCTCTCGGGCTCCAAACCCACAACCGCGGTGGTGAGTCGGGAGCCGGCGCCGCTGGCGGAGGGCGATAGATCGGTGCCCGGCAAAGTGGAGGGTGAGCTGGTGCCCGGCGACGGAGGGGATCCGGAACCGCGCTGAGCTCGGAGCGAGCACACGGCAGGGCTTACTCAGGTAAGGTAGACCATGCTAGTGGAGTAGCTTAGACGACTAGGAGGGTGGGGTCGCGCTGGTCGAGGCCAAAGGCCAGGCCGATCGTCTGGGCGGAAACCGGGATAGGGCGGCACGGGGCCGACGGGCGGTGGGGGAGAAGTCACGGTGCTCGGGTGGGGAGCCACATAGCCGATGCTGGCACGAGAGCCTATGGTCGACGAGGGGAGCGCTGGGCAGATGGGGCATCGAAAGCGCAGGTGCAGCGGTGAGGTAACACAGGCCGGGGGCTGCGCGCTGACGGGCAGCCCTGGGTGGCAAATGCGACGCTGTGGTAGGGGGAAAAACTATGGACGAGGGAAGTAGGGACCGTGCGGTAGGGTTGGGTGAGTCGAGTGGATAGGACTGGGAATGAACAAAAGATAACAAAATATCAATTCGTGAGTTGGGTTGTGTAACGGATGACAAAGGTGGGTAATTTCTCTAGAACTTCATGTCTAGGTCCATATGAGAGGGTTTTTGGAGTCGAAAGAGGCGCTCCACCTCAAAATGAAGGAGCTCCACCAACTCTTGAAGTTGGTTAGCTCCGGTGTTGGGGTGTTTGGCTTACATTTTTCAGCTCTAGACTAGAGTTGAGGTTTGGAGCCACGCTAAACACCCCCTAAGGCTTCGAATTTTGCTTTGCAAATTAAAAGCTCTAATGTGTAGCTGCCATTTTTCACAAATTTCTATAAAAGGTCATATGGTATATCCTGTGTATGCTTGTCCCTAGATGAATGTGCTTAGTTCCGGCCACAAGTGAATAATCTCGATAAAGCACTGAGCCGAGAGATGTTGATATTGGAGATTTTTTTATATGTCACAAATCCAGTTTTTATTCCAAGAGGGGCCTGATGACTTTTTCTTGGAAACGAAGGAAACATGTCGTGCAAGGTCCCTTTCATATCCATATGATTTAAGTCAATGTCATCATACACCATATGACATTCACTACTAGCGTGTTTGATTAGCCGGTTCGCCTCATCCGGTTTAGACGAATGAGCAATAGGTGGTCTGATGCTTAACCAACATCTCAAACCAAAAGAGCGCTATAGGCTCCGGATGTAGGTACGGATAGACCATTCCGAACTGCAAACCAAAACGGACCACTCACATCTTTGCTTAACCAAAACGGTTCACGACAATCAAGCTAGCTATATTGATGAAGCATTTTGATCCACGCGTGCTTGCTGTTGACAAACAATAAGTCTTGGTTTGGCACAGCTCAGCCTTGCAGCTATTATTTTGGGAGAAAACAGCTTCATGAGCAACTCTTTAGGTGAAACTGAGCTGTTTTTGAAAAATCTGTTTCATAGATGAGAGAGAAATAAGTTATGATGAGAGAAATAAGCGAGAGAGCTGAGATAAGCTACTTTTTCAACTTCATCATAACTTATGTTTTTGTGAGAGGGAAGAAAAAAACAGTTTCATGGATGAAGTTATTTTGAAAAATAAGTGTGTGGTAACCAGCTCACAACAGCTTGACTAGTTTTACTTGTTGCCGTCCCATTTGGATCGGGAAAAATTTTCGTGAAATTACTCCATCGTTTCGCACAAAGCGTCCTCAGTGCGCCATGACGATACAGGAAAA
>JADLZK010006995.1:0-15709 GCA_015847255.1 Hyparrhenia diplandra | reverse complement strand
AACACTTTAACTATAGGAACAAGATTAGCTCTATTCTCTCTCTCATGAGAACTATGGCTCTAATCTCTTCTTGACTTACTCTTGATTAGATCTAATTAGATCTAATCTGCTTCTAATTACATTCTAATTCACTAATCCCTGAGAGAGAGGTGATCCTTACATGGGATCCCTCTACAACTGAGAGATAATGAGATTGAATGAGTTAGGGTTTAGCCTTGGGGTCAGCGGGTCTTCTTATATAGGCCTTGGTGATGAACGATGACCATTGGATCAAACCGACCTACAATAACGGTGTAGATACAACCTCAAGGTCGGTGGTAAACCGACATAAAAAGGTGAGGCTGACATGGTGTCCCCACCTGGCGGCCGGCCTAGTTGGCACTGGCGGCCGCCAGTGGCAAGCCACCTTGGCTTCCCCGTCTTTTGGTGTCTTCTCGGTATCTTCTAGAGTGTTTTAGTCCACATTTTGGGTCGAAAGTTACTTCACGGTCAAGTCTTGTCATCATATGTGATGTATATTCCGAACTTTCTCCATTCTTCTCTTGCATTTATCTGTTAAGTCCCTAAAAATATATAAATCACCAAAGCTCGTGGAATTATGTTAGTAAAGCCCCTAGACTTATGTTGATATTCATTTTATGCCATTATTTCATATTAGTTGTGTGACGAGAGCCGACCAATTTATAAGAAATCAAGTATAATTCGCAATTACCGAAGCAATCGCAGCCTACACTTGAGTCCATATAAACCCAAAGATTCCGTAAATCTCCGAAAGTGATTTCAAACTCATCAACAACACAACAAGGATCGTTGAGCTCGCAGTTCAAATCCGCAGTATCTTAAACCAAATTCAATATATGTTAATCGAGTGCGATGTACACATTTATTTACAAAGTAATTCGAGTGCGGAAGCAATAGCTTTCGAAAGCAAGATAGTTATACAAATGAAATAAAAATAAGATAGTGCCAACATAGTGTCAACCCTATAGTAGCACAAGACAGGGGAAATATGGAGATTGCCATGCCCTAGGCATTATTCTTCAACCACAAAGACATCACAACCGGATCGAATCATGCTAGACGGAGTCACCCGCAACAACATCGGGAATTAACCCGTGAGTACTCAATTGTACTCCGCAAAGACTTACCCGCCTTAAACCAGAAAATAAGGAAAAGACTCCAAGGATTATGCTTGGCTTTATCCGAGCCGGGCCGACTCACATTTAATTTCGAAAAAATAAGATTGATTAGTGAGCCTACACATACTACTTGAATTCTTCCAAGTTAAAAGGTTATTTATTATATACATAACCATAGATCCCAGATAGTCAAGGTTAAAGACATATGCTCGCAATAATATATAAATAACAAAGATAAGTAACTTGATCAACATTTTAACAAAGAAGAACATGATAATATAACATATATTGTGATATTAAGACTACATTGCCGTGGGCGCAACCCGGTTCTCACCGACCAGAGAGATGGCGATTCGAATCGATTTGCAAACCAAATGGGCGAATACCCCGACACACACCAAGTCTACTTTGCAAAGGCAGACCCGATCACTCCCAAGACGTTACGGGACGTAAAAGTCTCGGTCTTGCTGGCTACCCCTTCCTTCTCGGGTGCCAAGTGAGCGCATAACGAGGGGCGACGCCATCGCGGCGCATCTTCTTGCACCCAATAAAAAATCCCCATCCACCAACGCCAAAGGAGGAGCGATAAAGCGAGCATGGCCAGCCCCTAACATTCTTATGAGCTTCAGGGCTCACGACGGCGGAGCCTACTAAATGCCAATGCGTTCAACTTCCGACCACATTCCGACAAAGAGTAAGTCCTTAATCGATCGATGGAAAGATCACAATATCCATCCAATCTAAGCATGTTTTATTAACTGTGGTTCTCAAGAAGCAGCTTGTTAGTCACCCATGTGACTAACCACAACATCCTCTCAAGTGACCGAAATCATTGTCTACTGCAATCACCATACGAGCATTTGTAACCTAGACCTCTAAATAGGATAGGGCAACAACTTCAAAGAAGGATACCGCGGCATCAACGGTTTCAACCACTTTCCTAAACTTAATGCATCAACATATATAAAGGACGCAATTCAATTTAGTTAGAAAGCATAGGAAAGGGCAGCATGCACCGGGGCTTGCCTCGCACGATGTTAGAAGATGCCTTGGGCACCAGCGACTGATGACATGTCCCGCCTCTTCTCGGGACCTCCTTGCCGCTCCTTGATCTCCTCGTGCTCTCTCTTTCGATCCAATATGAATGTGTATGCAAAGATGAATATTAAGGAATGCATAATTGACGAAAATGGATGAATGCATTATGATGTATGATATTAGTACGTGGATATCTCTTCCGTAGAAACACAATTATAACTACCCAAGAAACCCTAATGATCTACACCAAACAAACACCCTATTTCACTAATACACTGAAAATGGCAGCTAGACATGTTGTTACTAAAACAGTCACACAGGGGAGTTCTATAACTCCAAATGCAGCAAACAAATACTGTTGGAAAGCTAACAAAATTATCTACAAATCATTCCATACCACCCTGACCTGAATCTGACACAAACAGCCTCGAAAAAACAGCAAGAAGAGAGGCTCTAATTTCGAGCAACCTTTCACTTAGAACACTCCAAATAAATTACTCAAGCATGCACTTCATCTAAAACTTTTCTAGCAACCACGGTAAGCTATAAACTACTAAATAAACCTACTGGACAAGCTAAAAGATAAACTAATACACATGAAATGACATTCCCTAAATATCCACTTTGCACATGCACACTTTAAACATATAAAAGCTAGGATTAAACTAGTTTACCAAAAACACAAGACTACCAAACTAAGCATATCAACAGGTCCTATTTATGTTAAGAACATATAATAAAATTATCAACGCACATTACCTTAACATAAATATGCATTTCTAGGCTATTTTCCATGCAACATAAATATGATAAATATGCAAACACCTTAGAAAAATCTACAAAAATTACCAGAGCATCCTACTGGTCTAACAAGGCCACCATAAAAATCTCATGGCAAGATCATGCACATACGGTCCTACACAAAAATGACAAGCTAGCAATAAATCTATGTATAAAAAATACTTTGTACTATGAAAAGTGTCGGACAACAGATTTCTCGAGTATGACAAGCTACTAAAACCTATCAAAACCAATCACACCAAACCCCACATCCAAAACTCTAGTAATTATTTTTCTATGAATTTCCTAAGAAAGCATGGTAAATAGCACATAAATCAAAAAATCATATTTCCACCACAGAACCAAGGGTCAAACATATTTTTCCCATGATGTACATCACAAAACATGAACATTTTGTACGTGCACTACTATTTTATCATGCACCAAAAGAAAGATACACATTTATCTATTTTCATGGCATTTACTAGCATAAATATAAATAAATATAAAATCTACCAGAAAATGCAATCTCATAATTTTCTATCATAGATCGAGAGAATAACAAACACAACAAAATTGGTCTCACTCAATTTGGAGCTAAAATGACCAAGTTATGGACTTTACAAGCTATGCATGCAAATCTAAAAAAATAAAAACAATAAAGGATATTTCGGCCGACGCGTGGGGCCCGCTTCGCCGCTGACCGAAAAACAGGGGACCGGGCGCGATCGATGGGATCTCACCGGGCGGGAGGTTTCGGTTAACCATGGGCACCGTTGGACTTGCCCGTCGATGCGCACGATTGCGGCCAGCCGTTGCGCTATGGTGGATCTCCGCGCGTGGTCGACGGCGAGAGGCGGCGGCGGGCGGCGCCGCATAAAACCGCTGCTCGCCATTTCCGCGACGAGGCGGGCGTGCGAGGGTGAGCATGGGCTTCCGGGTCGAGAGGCGACCAGATCCACGTGGATGGTGGCCGCGCGACGGCGAGGCGGCGGTGTTGACGACGGCGCTGGCGGGCAGCTGCGCGCTACGGCCGGCTGACGATGGAGCCCCCACGGCCCAACCGCCAGGGTTCCACCACCGTGGCGCCGAGGCGGTCATGGGGCGCACGCCGGGACGGCCGGAGAGGCCCGGCCGCGCGGCCATGGTGAGCAGAGGGCTCGCCGAGCTCTACGCGGCGGTGCGGGAACTGGCCGATTCGCCCCTACCGCCGGCGGTCGGTGCCGCGAATGGGTCTAGGAGATGGAGGAGGTCGAGGCGATGCCGTGGTTTGCGCGCAATCGAGTAACGGGCACGGCGAGATGGACGGATTGACGACGGCGGTCGTGGGTCGGCCGATTTTTCCGGCGAGGATGAACTCGCTACAAGGTTCGTGGGCTTCTAGGGCGGGCCGGGTTCGGGCTTTGGTCGCCGAGGTGCAGGCGCGAAGGCGAAGCTCGGGCAGCCTTTGGTGGGCTACGGCGCTGTGGCGGTGAGTTGGTCATGGCGGCCATGGCGGCCGCTCACGCTGCCGCTGCCGCGGCGCCGAGGAAAGGGAAAGAGAGGGGCAGGGATGGATTGGCAAGCACGGACGCAGTTTTCCTTCTACAAGGCACAGCGCGGCCAGCGATGTCGAAGGAGCGCGACACGCCGGTGCACGCCGGGTCGGTGGTGGCCGGCCACGCATTTCGCTGACGCGCGTAAAACGAAAGCGCCACTAAAACCCGAAAAATCAAACCCTAATCGATCTATTTCATGCAGTGCCTCGATATACGTGCAAACTAGCCAAAGTTCATATTGAATGAAATGTTCCTTACAAAATTCTGAACATTTCACCTATACAAATTTTTCCTAATTCGGTCTAGATTGGAAACTACGATCGATCGAAACACCTAAGTTACTCCAAAGGTCAAACGAACCCTAATTTCGTGTTCAAACCAAACTTATTTTGACTTTTGAACAAGATCCACCCACTTTCATGAAACAATCCTATAACACCTTTTGTTATACACTAAAATTACCTACACTTTCTATGAAGGGTGCACACACATGCATAAAACCTAGCTAGGACTTTTAAGCAAAACAAGACAATTCACTTTCATGGTCAAATCAAGTCAAACCAAGTCAAACTATCATTATTAAACATAATTAGAAAACATGACCAACACCAATCTTACTCTAAAACATCTTATAAATAAAACCAAGAATAAATAAATATTAAACAACCAATTATGCAAGCATTTCATACATAAAATGATGAGACAAAAGCATAGCATGCAATATAAGCAAAACATGGTATAAATGATACATGCATGCATGCTAATGATGCTTAGGGTATGAAATGCATATGCTAATGGCATGATTAACACCAGGGTGTTACAAATCTACCCCCCTTAAAGAAATCTCGTCCCGAGATTTGGTGTTACTTAGCATTTGTTTGAAAAGCATAGGATAAGTCTCACGAAGTTACGTTTCTACTTCCTATATGGCATCATACCCACAAAGGTCTTCTATGGAATCTTGGATGACTTTACAATTACTTTACCACTTGGTCTTTCTCGACATCCAAACTCGGATTGATTCTCAAAATAAGCCAAGTTGATGTTGACTTGATGTTGACTTGAATTCCTTTGGCTCGAATACATTTTTTTTTCCAAATACTCTCACATATTTCTCCAGTTGTAACCATGAAAGGAATTGAAACTTGTCTTCATAAATCAAGGTAATCGCACTCGCTACGCCAGTTTTCCTAGATAGGGAACTATCATTCTGGAGACTAAACTCCCTAGATAAGGATCTATTAAACTTGGTGCTAACCTTCTTTCGATTCCAAGCCTTCAATTGCTCTTCATGGTTGATGCTTGAAATAATCTTAGTCTCCATCTTAAAATTCCAAAGGTATTCTGTGTTTGTCGACATGACCTTTCTAACGTGTTGGAGATTACATGGCTAAAACTTTGGGATATCTCAACCATTATCATCTTTGTTGGACTTGAAAGATTCTCGAATTAGCATCCGATTGAGATAAATAATGTTGATCCTTATTTGTCTTGCAAATCTGTTCAACCCATGAGCATTGGGTGCTCTTTTGATTAAATAAAAAGTGACACATGTCCATAAAAGGTGACACTACTCATGGAGATGGTCGACAATCTTTCCTTTGTCTATCTCTTCTTGTAGTCCGGTTAATGTTGATGTCGCTGACCTGCTCTTCCAAAAAATCCTCTTAATTGCCATTTCAAGGCAAAGCTCAAGTTCAAGGATTGTATAAAGATCTTTCAACAGGATATAGAATAGACGATCAAGGAAAGTATCTATAGAAACAACACACTAGTGTAGTTTTGACAATGACTCATGACTAGTAACGACGATACCAGCCGCGTCCGAAAGCAAAGACAACTTATGTCGGCCGACCACAAGAGGCTCCGGTTTCGTCGCGGCACCATCGCTTATAAATCACGACACCATAGCAATTCTACAACTAATGTGATATTTAACATGACACCGACGGACCTTGCATGGATAAGCATCACGTGCAAGTTGAGGTTAAGAAAACAAGAAGTATCACATGATCCAAAAGGCAAAAGAGTGAATTTCGGAAGATTGATCTCCGAACTCTCTTATCCTTATTCATAACATGACGGTCATCAAACATTGGGTATAATCACCTTCGATCTTGAAGTGTGCCCCCATTGTTTCTTTGAGTTCCCGATTGATGAAAGAATTGCTTCTATCTATTTTCATCTCCTTGACTACCTGCCTTCCAAGGGGGACTTTTTAACCAAATGTTATGCAACATTGGAAGGTGCATCAAGTTGAATCCTCCTCTAGCAACGGAGTGTCAAGGGCGCACGGTGCCTTCGGAGTATGCACTTATAGCTGAAATTTCCAATTCCCGTGTGGGGTAATTCACCTCGATTTTCCTCAATTGCTAGGAGGCATAAGCACTTACCTGCCTTTTCTTGTATAAGTGCACATCAAAACTTGCACCATAGGTACTACAAAACACATCAAAAGGTTCCTCCATGTCCGTGACGTATAAACACTAGAGAGATTGTTAACAACTCTCATAAAAGTACAAAAAGTTGTCTCACACTTCAATGTTTACATGAATTTTCTCTTCCATTATCATCTCAAGCAGATAGAACATGTCCAAGGAATGCACTTTCTTCAACTAAATTTTCTACTGGCTGGGACTTAGCATAGCACTAGTGTTCTCCTAAGTCGGTCAACGCCATTCTCGTGTGCTCTACATGGTCTTCATCATTTCCGAACACGCCACAATGTTATCAATAAACATGACCACAGAGTTATAACTTGGGCGTGAATACCAATTTCATTGGGTACATAAGATAAATTGGAGCAATTGTCAGGTCAAAGGACATGACAAAATACTCATACAACCCATATCTTGTAGAGAAGCGGTCTCAGAAATGTCTTGTGGTCACATCTTGTATTGCTGGTAACCTAGATGGTAATCGATCTATTCAGCATCCGACAATCACCCAAAAGAATGTCAATGCCGAGAAATGAATATTTGTTCTCAACTGCTACCGCATTGAGTGGTCGGTAATCCACACACATTCTAGGAATTAATCCAATAAATCTTGCACCGGTAGCTCCAATTCGACTAACTCATTTGATGGCATCCTATATAGTCTACTAGAAACAGGTGTCATTTCCTGGTACTAATGTTGTCGCAAACCTTCACACCTTTATCTGATGTAATCTTAACAACTTCCCAGGAAAAACATCCGGAACTTAACATACCTCAATCAGATCCGATGTACCAAGAACTTGCAACATAGCGAAGATGTGATGCAATTGGTGCATGATTATCTGGGTCCTTTTCCATCTCGGGAGTCTCTCAAGATAGTTGCTCATTTCAAAGTGTCCAAAATTGCTCCCCATTATCTTCATCCAACTTATTTCCAAAATGACGTTCTAGCTCCAATGGGACCATATTACCAGAGAAGTTAAGACTTTCTTAACTCTCAATCTAAATCCTCGTTTCACTTATTATGTATTCCATAAATCAATTACTCTCTGCCAAACTGGCATGATATCCAAGTTCCATTTCAACTATCTATCCATGATGCTATTGTATATATGTTCGACTCATAGCGAATGTGAAGATTCCGAGTCAAACAAAACAATAGCGTTAAAATATTGATTAAGCATGTCTTGATAAATATGGCCCATCTCTTCAGATATTGGTGCAATGAGCTTGTCCAAAGAAACGCTTGTTGGCTAGTTCTTCCTCGGGTGAGAATAAAACCTCAAAAATTGCCCGAGCTTCTCACAGTCATTGTAGTTGTTGCCCCCAAAGGGTCTGTACCTAGTGCTCTGAGTCATCTTGCTTTTCTACACTGGAGTGACATAGGATTTCTTGCACCTAGGTTTTCATATTGCGGCTCCTTCGGTGGTGCATACTGAAATCTTGCAACTAACCGAAGATAGCCGATTCATGGGTAGTGGAAGTGGCTTTCTAAGCTAAGCTATCTTCAAAAGGAGCTTCTTCTTGATCCCGGTGACAAAACAATTGTTGTTATCATTGTCTTCCCTATGCGGGGCAGGAAAGATTCTCCTGTATGAGGTTCCAATGGTATTTTGCATCTTGACAGTGAGTCCTTTCTAAAACTGACTCATTGGCTTCAAAGTTTCCATACTCTAGGGTATAGCAAGATAATTTGTCAAAGGCCTGTAGGTACCAAGTCATTGGTTTGGCACCCTGTGTTGCCCACATAAATTCGTCCGCTACATAGTGATCCCACTGATGTACATATAAGCCTCACAAGAGTTTGTGTGGGCCTAGTCCAGGTAATAGAAGTATTAACTGGGTAAATGGTACAATGGTAAGAACACTATATTCCTACTAGTCCAGCCAATAAGTGGGTGGTAGACTCCGTCTTCAATAAGGCCAAACTTGCTTTTCCAAGGTCAAGTTACTTGTCAGCTTCCCTGAGGCAGAAGGGGTTTGAGTATCTGTGAAACCTTTGGGGTGTTGCCCTGATTACTTCACTCTCATGGTGTCCACAACAACCCTACATGGTGTCACGCAAAATGTTGTCTAACTCTCCCGAGAGCTAGTTAAAGAACAGCTTCTGGTTAATGAAAGAGGGTGGTGGTAATTGTTGGTTTTTCTTCTATGACTGAATGCGAGGATCTGAGGCATCTCCAATTGTCCTTATTGGTGATTACGAGTCGATACTTCCGATAGTGAAGATGGATATGAAGTTATAGCTACACTGAATTTATTGAGAAGTCAACAAATAAAGGTAACCATAATTAAACATCATATCACCACAACACTAGTACACCAAAACAGTGTATAGTGCACGCATAATGCACAAAACTTTCATGGGGCTTGTATTCTTCATTAAATCCATCGAGGTTGGTAGTTCATTTAATGGAGTCCGAGTATTAATCCATTACTTCTCTTTCAAAGGATCCGTGGTCGAAATAAATCTCATGAGAAGGATTAAGCTAACGATAAAGCTAAGATACATTTCTCAACAAGGATCACGTGAGAAACTTAACATATAGCATACATCTATGGAGACTAAGCATATCTACGGACGTCCAATGAAGCGTTTATCATGTCACCTCCATCATCAGCATTCTCTGGACCATCTTCTTCTTCACAATGCGTGAAGATAGGGTGCATTGAACAACCGATAATACCCCTTTCCTTGTAGTTATATTGTATCTCATTAATCCTTTGTACACCTCCTAATTCTGCTGCTTCAACTGGTCATTCTGACATCTCATTTCCGAAGTCATATATCCGAAAGGAAAAGGCATCGCTCCTACTCTTTACTCGTAATCTAAGCACTACTAGGTCAGTCTCCCTATAGGTTGTGCTAGCTAACCCTGGCTCTAGGTCCAACACTCTTTTTAGCACTATCGTGGGGTACTATAGGCTAGTCTTTCTAGGGTTCGAGCTAAACATTAACATTGGAGGTCCAACTACATTGCTTGAGTTGGATTCTTCTTTTTCCCGCAGTTCATGGTGTCTCAATCATTCCGATATCTTGTGCGTAGCTTGCAACCCTCGAGTTGCTACTCTGCTTCATTCTGCATTCTCTAAGGTTGCATCTTGGTTAGTTGTCGTCTGGTGAAGCATGCTGGTGATCTTCTGCTCGTACTTCTGGCATTAATCTGCTCTCACTCTCTCCTTGTTGGCTACTACCATAGTATTCTGCATCGCACTCCTTGCCATTGATGATCCAAAAATGCGGCAAACATGGTACTTTTGGGTCTCACGAAGCTAACATGCCTTCCATCCAAGTTGTACTATCTGACCGATGCAATTAGCAACACTTTAGGTCATCTCGGGGAATACAAGGTCGTTGTATCTTCCGAGGCTCTTCAATGAATTAGCTACTACTAGCCGTTGCTACAAGGGCCATCGGTAACAAGGGTTTGGTGATTTTGGTGAGAGTAAGGCTTAAGTTGATCACTTTTATCAAAAAGGGATGAGTACTTTAACAAGGGACGACCAGAGAAGAGAAAGGAAAAGAAAAAGGAATGCATTTCCATTTTATTTATGTGAATGCATGAATGCGATAACCATTATAAACATGATGTATGAGCGTAACTTACGTCCCTCACAAAGATTAGGGAAGATTAGTTACTACTCGTTATAAGTGGTGGCACAACCAACGTTCTCTCAAAAGAAAACAAGTCGTAGCTAGTCGGGTCTACACGATTTGCGTGGTTAGTGTACCGCAATTCCATTTCAGCCCAACAATATATTTATGCAATGCATGAATTTAAATTGCATATACCGCTTCGTCGAGTCCACCCAATCGGCATCACATACCTTATGGAAAAAAACACATTTTACACACGGCACACCTGTACCCATACACAAGTCTACAGGGGCACTACCCGACCACGGAGCTCTCAAAACATTTTATTTTTACCCCCTAGATCGGCGCGTTTGTCCCATCATGCTCTCACAGCTCACATCTTACCTTGGGCGAGGCAATGAGCATCATTTACCCGAGGCGTAGATGTATTTCGATCCATTCATGACTACTCAAGTGAGTAGCCCCGTACTCATCGCCGCACGGCAACCCAAAGACAAACAACAAAAATATGATGCAATAACCCATCCCAAGTTAGCAAGGCCACCCGACCGTCCTTAATTGGGCATAAAGGGTATGACCATGGCACTACTAATTTTGCAAATCTTTTTCTCACACCACCGAAAAAAGATTTTTTTTTTTGCAAAATTTTCACAAAAGATTAGTGGTTCATTTTAATTTAAACACACCGGATCGGATTTTAAGTCTTGAACTAAGCTCGATGCCACCGTGACGAGCCGGCCAATTTATAAGAAATCAAGTATAATTCGCAATTACCGAAGCAATCGCTAGCCTACACTTGAGTCCATATAAACCCGGTGATTCGAAATCTCCGAAAGATTTCAAACTCATCAACAACACAACAAGGATCGTTGAGCTCGTTAGTTCAAACTGCAGTATCTTAAACCAAATTCAATATATGTTAATCGAGAAAGATGTACACATTTATTTACAAAGTAATTCAGAAAAGGAAGCAATAGCTTTCGAAAAGCAAGATAGTTATACAAATGGAAATAAAATAAGATAGTGCCAACATAGTGTCAACCCTATAGTAGCACAAGACAGGGAAATATGGAGATTGCCATACCCTAGGCATTATTCTTCAACCACAAAGACATCACAATCGGATCGAATCATGCTAGACGGAGTCACCTGCAACATCGAATTAACCCGTGAGTACTCAATTGTACTCCGCAAGACTTACCCGCCTTAAACCGTAAAATAAGGAAAAGACTCCAAGGATTATGCTTGGCTTTATCCGAGTCGGGTGACTCACATTTAATTTCAAAAATAAGATTGATTAGTGAGCCTACACATACTACTTGAATTCTTCCAAGTTAAAAGGTTATTTATTATATACATAACCATAGATCCTGTATAGTCAAGGTTAAAGACATATGCTCAAGAATATATAAATAACAGATAAGTAACTTGATCAATATTTTAACAAAGAAGAACATGATAATATAACATATATTGTGATATTAAGACTACATTGCCGTGGACGCAACCCGGGTTCTCACCGACCGGAGAGATGGCGATTCGGTCGATTTGCAAACCACCGCGAATACCCCGACACACACCAAGTCTACTTTGCAAAGGCAGACCCGATCACTCCCAAGACGTTACGGGACATAAAAGTCTCGGTCTTGCCGGCTACCCCTCCTTCTCGGGTGCCAAGTAAGCGCATAACGAGGACGACGCCATCGCGGCGCATCTTCTTGCACCCAATAAAAATCCCCATCCACCAACGCCAAAGGAGGAGCGATAAAGCGAAGCATGGCCAGCCCCTAACATTCTTGCGAAGCCAGGCTCACGACCAGGCGGAGCCTACTAAATGCCGTGCACGTTCAACTTCCGACCACATTCCGACAAAGAGTAAGTCCTTAATCGATCGATGGAAAGACCACAATATCCATCCAATCTAAGCATGTTTTATTAACCAGTTTCAAGAAGCGGCTTGTTAGTCACCCATGTGACTAACCACAACATCCTCTCAAGTGACCGAAATCATTGTCTACTGCAATCACCATACTGAGCATTTGTAACCTAGACCTCTAAATAGGATAGGGCAACAACTTCAGCAAGGATACCTGTGCATCAACGGTTTCAACCACTTTCCTAAACTTAATGCATCAACATATATAAAGGACGCAATTCAATTTAGTTAGAAAGCATAGGAAAGGGCAGCATGCACCGGGGCTTGCCTCCAGAATGATGTTAGAAGATGCCTTGGGCAATTCAGCAGCCTGATGACATGTCCTGCCTCTTCTGGGACCTCCTCTTGCTGCTCCTTGATCTCCTCGTGCTCTCTCTTTCGATCCAATATGAATGTGTATGCAAAGATGAATATTAAGGAATGCACAATTGACGAGAAATGGATGAATGCATTATGATGTATGATATTAGTAAGTGGATATCTCTTCCGTAGAAACACAATTATAACTACCCAAGAAACCCTAATGATCTACACCAAGCAAACACCCTATTTCACTAATACACTGAAAATGGCAGCTAGACATGTTGTTACTAAAACAGTCACACAGGGAGTTCTATAACTCCAAATGCAGCAAACAAATACTCGTTGGAAAGCTAACAAAATTATCTACAAATCATTCCATACCACCCTGACCTAAATCTGATACTAACAGCCTCGAAAACAGCAAAAACAGAGGCTCTGATTTCAGGCAACCTTTCACTTAGAACACTCCAAATAAATTACTCAAGCATGCACTTCATCTAAAACTTTTCCAGCAACCATGGTAAGCTATAAACTACTAAATAAACCTACTGGACAAGCTAAAAGATAAACTAATACACATGAAATGACATTCCCTAAATATCCACTACACATGCACACTTTAAACATATAAAAGCTAGGATTAAACTAGTTTACCAAAAACACAAGACTACCAAACTAAGCATATCAACAGGTCCTATTTATGTTAAGAACATATAATAAAATTATCAACACACATTACCTTAACATAAACATGCATTTCTAGGCTATTTTCCATGCAACATAAATATGATAAATATGCAAACACCTTAGAAAAATCTACAAAAATTACCAGAGCATCCTACTGGTCTAACAAGGCCACCATAAAAATCTCATGGCAAGATCATGCACATGGGTCCTACACAAAAATAACAAGCTAGCAATAAATCTATGCATGAAAATACTTTGTACTATGAAAAGTGTCGACAACAGATTTCTGAGTATGACAAGCTACTAAAACCTATCAAAACCAATCACACCAAACCCCACATCCAAAACTCTAGTAATTATTTTTCTATGAATTTCCTAAGAAAAGCATGGTAAATAGCACATAAATCAAAAATCCTATTTCCAATTACGTAACCTAGGGTCAAACATATTTTTCCCACGATGTACATCACAAAACATGAACATTTTGTACAGGCACTACTATTTTATCATGCACCAAAAAGAAAGATACACATTTATCTATTTTCATGGCATTTACTAGCATAAATATAAATAAATATAAAATCTACCGAAAAATGCAATCTCATAATTTTCTATCATAGATCGAGAATAACAAACACAACAAAATTGGTCTCACTCAATTTGGAGCTAAAATGACCAAGTTATGGAATTTACAAGCTATGCATGCAAATCTAAAAAAAAATAAAAACAATAAAGGATATTTCGGCCGACGCGCGGGGCCCGCTCGCCGCTGATCGAAAAAGGGGACCTTGGATCGACGGGATCTCGCCGGCGGGGAGGTTTCCCTTTAACCATGGGCACCGTTGGACTCGTCTCGCCGATCGCGGATCGATTGGTGGCCGGATAGCGATAATTGGGCCATGGTGGGCGCAATTAAGCGGCCCAGGCGGCGCTGCATGTCGGCGTTCTCGCCGTTTCACGGCGGCAGCGAGGCAGGCGATGGCGAGCATGCGGCTTTCACGGGGTCGAGGCATGCGAGATCCGCGGGTTGGTGGCGCGAGACTGGCGCGGCCGGTGTTTGGCAGCGTCGTGCTTGGCGGACGCGGCGGCTTGCCATTGCGCGCGCGGCGGTCAGCGATGATGAGGCCCCACGGCTCCAACCCGCTAGGGTTCCCACCACGCAGAAGTCGGCGTGTAGAGCGCCGCGCTGGGATGGCGGCGGAGAAGGCTTCGCTGCGCCGCACGAGTGAAGCGAGGGTCGCGCTCTGCGGCGGTGGCGGGTGAACGCCATTCGCCCCTACCGGCCGAGAAGCTGGTGCCGCGAATGGGTCTAGAGATGGAGGAGGTCGAGGCGGTGTTGTGTTTGCGCCAATCGAGTAACGGCACGGCAGATGAACGATTGATGACGGGCGGTCGTGGGTGGCCGATGCCGGTGAGGAACTGAACTCGGTTCGCGGGCTTCTAGGGCGGGGCGTCTTGGCTTTGTCGCCGAGGTGCATGCGCCGAAGGCGGCTCAGGGCGGGCTTTGTATACGGCACGGTGGCGGGTGAGTTGGCCGCAGCCGGTGGCGCTATGGCGCCGCTCTGCCGCTGGCCGGCCAAGGGGCGCCGAGGGAAAGGGAAAGAGGGGCAGGGATGGATTGGCAAAGGCCGGGACGCAGGTTTCCTCCCTACAAGGCACAGCGCGGGCGCCGACAAGTCGGCGAGCGCGACACGCGGCGACGCGGTCGGTGGTGGTCGCCACGCATTTCAGTGGACGCGTAAAAACGAAAAGCGCCACTAAAAACCCGAAAATCAAACCCTAATCGATCTATTTCATGCTGTGCCTCGATATACGTGCAAAACTAGCCAAAGTTCATATTGAATGAAATGTTCCTTACAAAATTCTGAACATTTCACCTATACAAACTTTTTTCCTAATTCGGTCTAGATTGGAAACTACGATCGATCGAAACACGTTACTCCAAAGGTCAAACGAACCCTAATTTCGTGTTCAAACCAAACTAATTTCGACTTTTGAACAAGATCCACCCACTTTCATGAAACAATCCTATAACATCTTTTTGTTCTACACTAAATTACCTACACTTTCTATGAAGGGTGCACACACATGCATAAAACCTAGCTAGGACTTTTAAGCAAACAAGACAATTCACTTTCATGGTCAAATCAAGTCAAACCAAGTCACTATCATTATAAAAACATAATTAGAAAAACATGACCAACACCAATCTTACTCTAAAACATCTTATAAATAAAACTAAGAATAAATAA